>CP136063.1:0-600000 GCA_032622095.1 Siphonodentalium dalli | reverse complement strand
GTGGTGATACCTATATATGTATGTGGTGGGGAGACCTATAGATGTATGTGGCGGGTATACATATATATGTAAGTGGTGGGGATACCTATAGATGTATGTGGAGGGGAGACCTATATATGTGTGGTGGTGGGGAGACCTATATATGTGTGTGGTGAGGATACCTATATATGTATGTGGTGGGGATACCTATAGATGTGTGTGGTGGGGATACCTATATATGTATGTGGTGGGGATACCTATATCTATATATGTGTGTGGTGAGGATACCTATATATGTATGTGGTGGGGATACCTATATATGTGTGTGGCGGGGATACCTATATATGTATGTGATGGGGATACCTATATATGTATGTGGTGGGGAGACCTATAGATGTATGTGGCGGGGATACCTATATGTGTGTGTGGCGGGGTTACCTATAGATGTATGTGGCGGGGATACCTATATATGTATGTGGTGGTGATACCTATAGATGCATGTGGTGGTGATACCTATATATGTATGTGGTGGGGAGACCTATAGATGTATGTGGCGGGGATACCTATATATGTGTGTGGTGGGGAGACTTATATATGTGTGTGGTGGTGATACCTATATATGTACGTGGTGGGGATACCTATAGATGTATGTGGTGGTGATACCTATAGATGTATGTGGTGGGGATACCTATATATGTATGTGGTGGGGATACCTATATATGTGTGTGGTGAGGATACCTATATATGTATGTGGTGGGGATACCTATATATGTGTGTTGTGGGGATACCTATATATGTATGTGGTGGCGATACCTATATATGTATTTGGCGGGGAGACCTATAGATGTATGTGGCGGGGATACCTATATATGTTTGTGGTGGGGATACCTATATATGTGTGTGCCGGGGAGACCTATAGATGTATGTGGTGGAGATTCCTATATATTTGTGTGGCGAGGATACCTATATATGTATGTGGTGGGGATACCTATATATGTATGTGGTGGGGATACCTATATATGTGTGTGGTGGTGATACCTATATATGTGTGTGGCGAGGATACCTATATATGTATGTGGTGGGGATACCTATATATGTGTGTGGCGGGGATACCTATATATGTATGTGGTGGGACACTTATAGATGTGTGTGGTGGGGATACCTATATATGTATGTGGTGGGGATACCTATATCTATATATGTGTGTGGTGAGGATACCTATATATGTATGTGGTGGGGATACCTATATATGTGTGTGGCGGGGATACCTATATATGTATGTGGTGGGGATACCTATATATGTATTTGGCGGGGAGACCTATAGATGTATGTTGCGGGGATACCTATATATGTTTGTGGTGGGGATACCTATATATGTATGTGGCGGGGAGACCTATAGATCTATGTGGTGGGGATACCTATATATGTATGTGATGGGGATACCTATATATGTATGTGGCGGGGAGACCTATAGATGTGTGTGGCGGGGTTACCTATAGATGTATGTGGCGGGGATACCTATATATGTATGTGGTGGTGATACCTATAGATGCATGTGGTGGTGATACCTATATATGTATGTGGTGGGGAGACCTATAGATGTATGTGGCGGGGATACATATATATGTGTGTGGTGGGGAGACTTATATATGTGTGTGGTGGTGAGACCTATATATGTATATGGTGGGGATACCTATAGATGTATGTGGTGGTGATATCTATAGATGTATGTGGTGGGGATACCTATATATGTATGTGGTGGGGATACCTATATATGTGTGTGGTGAGGATACCCATATATGTATGTGGTGGGGATACCTATATATGTGTGTGGCGAGGATACCTATATATGTTTGTGGTGGGGATACCTATATATGTATGTGACGGGGAGACCTATAGATGTATGTGGTGGGGATACCTATATATTTATGTGGTGTGGATACCTATATATGTATGTGGCGGGGAGACATATAGATGTATGTGGCGGGGATACCTATAGAACTATGTGGTGGGGATACCTATATATTTGTGTGGCGGGGATACCTATAGATGTATGTGGCGGGGATACCTATATTTGTATGTGGTGGTGATACATATAGATGTATGTGGTGGTGATACCTATATATGTATGTGGTGGGGAGACTTATAGATGTATGTGGCGGGGATACCTATATATGTTTGTGGTGGGGAGACTTATATATGTGTGTGGTGGTGATACCTATATATGTATGTGGTGGGGATACATATAGATGTATGTTGGGGTGATACATATATATGTATGTTGTGGTGATACCTATAGATGTATGTGGTGGGGATACCTATAGATGTATGTGGTGGGGATACCTATATATGTGTGGTGGGGTTAGCTATATATGGATGTGGTGGTGATACCTATATATGTGTGTAGTGGGAATACCTATTTATGTGTGTGGTGGTGATACCTATATAGATGTATGTGGTGGTGATACCTAAATATGTATGTGGTGGGGATACCTATATATGTGTGTGGTGAGGATACCTATATATGTGTGTGGCGGGGATACCTATATATTTGTGTGGTGGGGAGACCTATATATGTGTGTGGCGGGGATACCTATATATGTATGTGGCGGGGATACCTATATATGATTGTGGCGGGGATACCTATATATGTATGTGGCGGGAATACCTATATATGTGTGTGGCTGGGAGACCTATATATGATTGTGGCGGGAATACCTATATATGTGTGTGGCTGGGAGACCTATATATGTATGTGGCGGGGAGACCTATATATGTGTGTGGTGGTGATACCTATAGATGTATGTGGTGGTGATACCTATATATGTATGTGGTGGGGATACCTATATATGTGTGTGGTGGGGTTACCTATATATGTATGTGGTGGTGATACCTATATATGTGTGTGGTGGTGATACCTATTTATGTGTGTGGTAGTGATACCTATAGATGTATGTGGTGGTGATACCTATATATGTATGTGGTAGGGATACCTAAATATGTATGTGGTGGGGATACCTATAGATGTCTGTGGCGGGGATACCTATATTTGTGTGTGGTGAGGATACCTATATATGTGTGTGGCGGTGATACCTATATATTTGTGTGGTGGGGAGACCTATGTATGTGTGTGGCGGGGATACCTATATATGATTGTGGCGGGGATACCTATATATGTGTGTGGCTGGGAGACCTATATATGTATGTGGCGTGGAGACCTAAATATGTGTGTGGTGGTGATACCTATAGATGTATGTGGTGGTGATACCTATATATGTATGTGGCGGGGATACCTATATATGTATGTGGTGGGGATACCTATAGATGTCTGTGGCGGATATACCTATATATGTGTGTGGTGAGGATACCTATATATGTGTGTGGCGGGGATACCTATAAATTTGTGTGGTGGGGAGACCTATATATGTGTGTGGCGGGGATACCTATATAAGTATGTGGCGGGGATACCTATATATGTGTGTGGTGGGGAGACTTATATATGTGTGTGGTGGTGATACCTATATATGTATGTGGTGGGGATACATATAGATGTATGTGGTGGTGATACCTAAAGATGTATGTGGTGGTGATACCTATAGATGTATGTGGTGGGGATACCTATATATGTATGTGGTGGTGATACCTATAGATGCATGTGGTGGTGATACCTATATATGTATGTGGTGGGGAGACCTATAGATGTATGTGGCGGGGATACATATATATGTGTGTGGTGGGGAGACTTATATATGTGTGTGGTGGTGAGACCTATATATGTATATGGTGGGGATACCTATAGATGTATGTGGTGGTGATATCTATAGATGTATGTGGTGGGGATACCTATATGTATGTGGTGGGGATACCTATATATGTGTGTGGTGAGGATACCCATATATGTATGTGGTGGGGATACCTATATATGTGTGTGGCGAGGATACCTATATATGTTTGTGGTGGGGATACCTATATATGTATGTGACGGGGAGACCTATAGATGTATGTGGTGGGGATACCTATATATTTATGTGGTGTGGATACCTATATATGTATGTGGCGGGGAGACATATAGATGTATGTGGCGGGGATACCTATAGAACTATGTGGTGGGGATACCTATATATTTGTGTGGCGGGGATACCTATAGATGTATGTGGCGGGGATACCTATATTTGTATGTGGTGGTGATACATATAGATGTATGTGGTGGTGATACCTATATATGTATGTGGTGGGGAGACTTATAGATGTATGTGGCGGGGATACCTATATATGTTTGTGGTGGGGAGACTTATATATGTGTGTGGTGGTGATACCTATATATGTATGTGGTGGGGATACATATAGATGTATGTTGGGGTGATACATATATATGTATGTTGTGGTGATACCTATAGATGTATGTGGTGGGGATACCTATAGATGTATGTGGTGGGGATACCTATATATGTGTGGTGGGGTTAGCTATATATGGATGTGGTGGTGATACCTATATATGTGTGTAGTGGGAATACCTATTTATGTGTGTGGTGGTGATACCTATATAGATGTATGTGGTGGTGATACCTAAATATGTATGTGGTGGGGATACCTATATATGTGTGTGGTGAGGATACCTATATATGTGTGTGGCGGGGATACCTATATATTTGTGTGGTGGGGAGACCTATATATGTGTGTGGCGGGGATACCTATATATGTATGTGGCGGGGATACCTATATATGATTGTGGCGGGGATACCTATATATGTATGTGGCGGGGATACCTATATATGTGTGTGGCTGGGAGACCTATATATGATTGTGGCGGGAATACCTATATATGTGTGTGGCTGGGAGACCTATATATGTATGTGGCGGGGAGACCTATATATGTGTGTGGTGGTGATACCTATAGATGTATGTGGTGGTGATACCTATATATGTATGTGGTGGGGATACCTATATATGTGTGTGGTGGGGTTACCTATATATGTATGTGGTGGTGATACCTATATATGTGTGTGGTGGTGATACCTATTTATGTGTGTGGTAGTGATACCTATAGATGTATGTGGTGGTGATACCTATATATGTATGTGGTAGGGATACCTAAATATGTATGTGGTGGGGATACCTATAGATGTCTGTGGCGGGGATACCTATATTTGTGTGTGGTGAGGATACCTATATATGTGTGTGGCGGGGATACCTATATATTTGTGTGGTGGGGAGACCTATGTATGTGTGTGGCGGGGATACCTATATATGATTGTGGCGGGGATACCTATATATGTGTGTGGCTGGGAGACCTATATATGTATGTGGCGTGGAGACCTAAATATGTGTGTGGTGGTGATACCTATAGATGTATGTGGTGGTGATACCTATATATGTATGTGGCGGGGATACCTATATATGTATGTGGTGGGGATACCTATAGATGTCTGTGGCGGATATACCTATATATGTGTGTGGTGAGGATACCTATATATGTGTGTGGCGGGGATACCTATAAATTTGTGTGGTGGGGAAACCTATATATGTGTGTGGCGGGGATACCTATATAAGTATGTGGCGGGGATACCTATATATGTGTGTGGTGGGGAGACTTATATATGTGTGTGGTGGTGATACCTATATATGTATGTGGTGGGGATACATATAGATGTATGTGGTGGTGATACCTAAAGATGTATGTGGTGGTGATACCTATAGATGTATCTGGTGGGGATACCTATAGATGTATGTGGTGGGGATACCTATATATGTGTGTGGTGGGGATACCTATATATGTATGTGGTGGTGATACCTATATATGTGTGTGGTGGGGATACCTATTTATGTGTGTGGTGGTGATACCTATAGATGTATGTGGTGGTGATACCTATATATGTATGTGGTGGGGATACCTATATATGTATGTGGTGGGGATAACTATATATGTATTTGGCGGGGAGACCTATAGATGTATGTTGCGGGGATACCTATATATGTTTGTGGTGGGGATACCTATATATGTATGTGGCGGGGAGACCTATATATGTATGTGGTGGGGATACCTATATATGTATGTGTTGGGGATACCTATATATGTTTGTGGTGGGGATACCTATATATGTATGTGGCGGGGAGACCTATATATGTATGTGGTGGGGATACCTATATATGTATGTGATGGGGATACCTATTTATGTATGTGGTGGGGAGACCTATAGATGTATGTGGCGGGGATACCTATATGTGTGTGTGGCGGGGTTACCTATAGATGTATGTGGCGGGGATACCTATATATGTATGTGGTGGTGATACCTATAGATGCATGTGGTGGTGATACCTATATCTGTATGTGGTGGGGAGACCTATAGATGTATGTGGCGGGGATACCTATATATGTGTGTGGTGAGGAGACTTATATATGTGTGTGGTGGTGATACCTATATATGTACGTGGTGGGGATACCTATAGATGTATGTGGTGGTGATACCTATAGATGTATGTGGTGGGGATACCTATATATGTATGTGGTGGGGATACCTATATATGTGTGTGGTGAGGATACCTATATATGTATGTGGTGGGGATACCTATATATGTGTGTGGTGGGGATACCTATATATGTATGTGGTGGGGATACCTATATATGTATTTGGCGGGGAGACCTATAGATGTATGTGGCGGAGATACCTATATATGTTTGTGGTGGGGATACCTATATATGTATGTGCCGGGGAGACCTATAGATGTATGTGGTGGAGATTCCTATATATTTGTGTGGCGAGGATACCTATATATGTATGTGATGGGGATACCTATATATGTATGTGGTGGGGATACCTATATATGTGTGTGGTGGTGATACCTATATATGTGTGTGGCGAGGATACCTATATATGTATGTGGTGGGGATACCTATATATGTGTGTGGCGGGGATACCTATATATGTATGTGGTGGGGATACTTATAGATGTGTGTGTTGGGGATACCTATATATGTATGTGGTGGGGATACCATATCTATATATGTGTGTGGTGAGGATACCTATATATGTATGTGGTGGGGATACCTATATGTGTGTGTGGCGGGGATACCTATATATGTATTTGGTGGGGATACCTATATATGTATTTGGCGGGGAGACCTATAGATGTATGTTGCGGGGATACCTATATATGTTTGTGGTGGGGATACCTATATATGTATGTGGCGGGGAGACCTATAGATGTATGTGGTGGGGATACCTATATATGTATGTGATGGGGATACCTATATATGTATGTGGCGGGGAGACATATAGATGTGTGTGGCGGGGTTACCTATATATGTATGTGGCGGGGATACCTATATATGTATGTGGTGGTGATACCTATAGATGCATGTGGTGGTGATACCTATATATGTATGTGGTGGGGAGACCTATAGATGTATGAGGCGGGGAGACCTATATATGTGTGGTGGTGGGGAGACCTATATATGTGTGTGGTGAGGATACCTATATATATATGTGGTGGGGATACCTATAGTTGTGTGTGGTGGGGATACCTATATATGTATGTGGTGGGGATACCTATATCTATATATGTGTGTGGTGAGGATACCTATATATGTATGTGGTGGGGATACCTATATATGTGTGTGGCGGGGATACCTATATATGCATGTGGTGGGGATACCTATATATGTATTTGGCGGGGAGACCTATAGATGTATGTTGCGGGGAGACCTATAGATGTTTGTGGTGGGGATACCTATATATGTATGTGGCGGAGAGACCTATATATGTATGTGGTGGGGATACCTATATATGTATGTGATGGGGATACCTATATATGTATGTGGTGGGGAGACCTATAGATGTATGTGGCGGGGATACCTATATGTGTGTGTGGCGGGGTTACCTATAGATGTATGTGGCGGGGATACCTATATAAGTATGTGGTGGTGATACCTATATATGTATTTGGCGGGGAGACCTATAGATGTATGTGGCGGAGATACCTATATATGTTTGTGGTGGGGATACCTATATATGTATGTGCCGGGGAGACCTATAGATGTATGTGGTGGAGATTCCTATATATTTGTGTGGCGAGGATACCTATATATGTATGTGGTGGGGATACCTATATATGTATGTGGTGGGGATACCTATATATGTGTGTGGTGGTGATACCTATATATGTGTGTGGCGAGGATACCTATATATGTATGTGGTGGGGATACCTATATATGTGTGTGTCGGGGATACCTATATATGTATGTGGTGGGGATACTTATAGATGTGTGTGTTGGGGATACCTATATATGTATGTGGTGGGGATACCTATATCTATATATGTGTGTGGTGAGGATACCTATATATGTATGTGGTGGGGATACCTATATGTGTGTGTGGCGGGGATACCTATATATGTATGTGGTGGGGATACCTATATATGTATTTGGCGGGGAGACCTATAGATGTATGTTGCGGGGATACCTATATATGTTTGTGGTGGGGATACCTATATATGTATGTGGCGGGGAGACCTCTAGATGTATGTGGTGGGGATACCTATATATGTATGTGATGGGGATACCTATATATGTATGTGGCGGGGAGACATATAGATGTGTGTGGCGGGGTTACCTATAGATGTATGTGGCGGGGATACCTATATATGTATGTGGTGGTGATACCTATAGATGCATGTGGTGGTGATACCTATATATGTATGTGGTGGGGAGACCTATATATGTATGTGGCGGGGATACATATATATGTAAGTGGTGGGGATACCTATAGATGTATGTGGAGGGGAGACCTATATATGTGTGGTGGTGGGGAGACCTATATATGTGTGTGGTGAGGATACCTATATATGTATGTGGTGGGGATACCTATAGATGTGTGTGGTGGGGATACCTATATATGTATGTGGTGGGGATACCTATAGATGTATGTGGTGGTGATACCTATATATGTATGTGGTGGGGATACCTATATATGTATTTGGCGGGGAGACCTATAGATGTATGTTGCGGGGATACCTATATATGTTTGTGGTGGGGATACCTATATATGTATGTGGCGGGGAGACCTATAGATGTATGTGGTGGGGATACCTATATATGTATGTGGTGGGGATACCTATATATGTATGTGATGGGGATACCTATATATGTATGTGGCGGGGAGACCTATAGATGTGTGTGGCGGGGTTACCTATAGATGTATGTGGCGGGATACCTATAGATGTATGTGGTGGGGATACCTATATATGTATGTGGTGGGAATACCTATATATGTGTGTGGTGAGGATACCCATATATGTATGTGGTGGGGGATACCTATATATGTATGTGGTGGGGATACCTATATATGTATTTGGCGGGGAGACCTATATATGTATGTGGCGGGGATACCTATATATGTTTGTGGTGGGGATACCTATATATGTATATGCCGGGGAGACCTATAGATGTATGTGGTGGGGATACCTATATATTAATGTGGTGGGGATACCTATATTTGTATGTGGCGGGGAGACATATAGATGTATGTGGCGGGGATACCTATAGAACTATGTGGTGGGTATACCTATATATGTGTGTGGCGGGGATACCTATAAATGTATGTGGCGGGGATACCTATATGTGTATGTGGTGGTTATACATATAGATGTATGTGGTGGTGATACCTATATATGTATGTGGTGGGGAGACTTATAGATGTATGTGGCGGGGATACATATATATGTGTGTGGTGGGGAGACTTATATATGTGTGTGGAGGTGATACCTATATATGTATGTGGGGGGGAGGGCTACATATAGATGTATGTGGGGTGATACCTATAGATGTATGTTGTGGTGATACCTATATATTTATGTGGTGGGGATACCTATATATGTGTGTGGTGGTGATACCTATTTATGTGTGTGGTGGTGATAACTATATATGTATGTGGTGGTGATACCTATATATGTATGTGGTGGTGATACCTATATATGTATGTGGTGGTGATACCTATAGATGTATGTGGTGGTGATACCTATATATGTATGTGGTAGGGATACCTAAATATGTATGTGGTGGGGATACCTATAGATGTCTGTGGCGGGGATACCTATATATGTGTGTGGTGAGGATACCTATATATGTGTGTGGCGGGGATACCTATATATTTGTGTGGTGGGGAGACCTATAGATGTATGTGGCGGGGATACCTATATGTGTATGTGGTGGTGATACCTATAGATGTATGTGGTGGTGATACCTATATATGTATGTGGTGGGGAGACTTATAGATGTATGTGGCGGGGAGACTTATATATGTGTGTGGTGGGGAGACTTATAGATGTATGTGGCGGGGATACCTATATATGTATGTGGTGGGGATACCTATAGATGTATGTGGTGGGCATACCTATATATGTGTGTGGTGGGGATACCTATATATGTATGTGGTGTTGATACCTATATATGTGTGTGTTGGGGATACCTATTTATGTGTGTGGTGGTGATACCTATAGATGTATGTGGTGGTGATACCTATATATGTATGTGGTGGGGATACCTATATATGTATTTGGCGGGGAGACCTATAGATGTATGTTGCGGGGATACCTATATATGTTTGTGGTGGGGATACCTATATATGTATGTGGCGGGCGGGGAGACCTATAGATGTATGTGGTGGGGATACATATATATGTATGTGGTGGGGATACCTATATATGTATGTGATGGGGATACCTATATATATATGTGGCGGGGAGACCTATAGATGTGTGTGGCGGGGTTACCTATAGATGTATGTGGCGGGATACCTATAGATGTATGTGGTGGGGATACCTATATATGTATGTGGTGGGGATACCTATATATGTGTGTGGTGAGGATACCCATATATGTATGTGGTGGGGATACCTATATATGTATGTGGTGGGGATACCTATATATGTATTTGGCGGGGAGACCTATATATGTATGTGGCGGGATACCTATATATGTTTGTGGTGGGATACCTATATATGTATATGCCGGGGAGACCTATAGATGTATGTGGTGGGGATACCTATATATTTATGTGGTGGGGATACCTATATTTGTATGTGGCGGGGAGACATATAGATGTATGTGGCGGGGATACTATAGAACTATGTGGTGGGGATACCTATATATGTGTGTGGCGGGGATACCTATAAATGTATGTGGCGGGGATACCTATATGTGTATGTGGTGGTTATACATATAGATGTATGTGGTGGTGATACCTATATATGTATGTGGTGGGAGACTTATAGATGTATGTGGCGGGGATACATATATATGTGTGTGGTGGGGAGACTTATATATGTGTGTGGTGGGGATACCTATATATGTATGTGGTGGGGATACATATAGATGTATGTTGGGGTGATACATATATATGTATGTTGTGGTGATACCTATAGATGTATGTGGTGGGGATACCTATATATGTGTGTGGTGGGGTTAGCTATATATGGATGTGGTGGTTATACCTATATATGTGTGTGGTGGGAATACCTATTTATGTGTGTGGTGGTGATACCTATAGATGTATGTGGTGGTGATACCTAAATATGTATGTGGTGGGGATACCTATAGATGTATGTGGTGGGCATACCTATATATGTGTGTGGTGGGGATACCTATATATGTATGTGGTGTTGATACCTATATATGTGTGTGTTGGGGATACCTATTTATGTGTGTGGTGGTGATACCTATAGATGTATGTGGTGGTGATACCTATATATGTATGTGGTGGGGATACCTATATATGTATGTGGTGGGGATACCTATATATGTATTTGGCGGGGAGACCTATAGATGTATGTTGCGGGGATACCTATATATGTTTGTGGTGGGGATACCTATATATGTATGTGGCGGAGAGACCTATAGATGTATGTGGTGGGGATACCTATATATGTATGTGGTGGGGATACCTATATATGTGTGTGGCGGGGATACCTATAGATGTATGTGGCGGGGATACCTATATGTGTATGTGGTGGTGATACCTATAGATGTATGTGGTGGTGATACCTATATATGTATGTGGTGGGGAGACTTATAGATGTATGTGGCGGGGAGACTTATATATGTGTGTGGTGGGGAGACTTATAGATGTATGTGGCGGGGATACCTATATATGTATGTGGTGGGGAGACTTATATATGTGTGTGGTGGTGATACCTATATATGTGTGTGGTGGGTAGACTTATATAAGTGTGTGGTGGTGATACCTATATATGTGTGTGGTGGGGAGACTTATAGATGTATGTGGCGGGGATACCTATATGTGTATGTGGTGGTGATACCTATAGATGTATGTGGTGGTGATACCTATATATGTATGTGGTGGGGAGACTTATAGATGTATGTGGCGGGGAGACTTATATATGTGTGTGGTGGGGAGACTTATAGATGTATGTGGCGGGGATACCTATATGTGTATGTGGTGGTGATACCTATAGATGTATGTGGTGGTGATACCTATATATGTATGTGGTGGGGAGACTTATAGATGTATGTGGCGGGGAGACTTATATATGTGTGGGGTGGGGAGACTTATAGATGTATGTGGCGGGGATACCTATATATGTATGTGGTGGGGATACCTATAGATGTATGTGGTGGGCATACCTATATATGTGTGTGGTGGGGATACCTATATATGTATGTGGTGTTGATACCTATATATGTGTGTGTTTGGGGATACCTATTTATGTGTGTGGTGGTGATACCTATAGATGTATGTGGTGGTGATACCTATATATGTATGTGGTGGGGATACCTATATATGTATTTGGCGGGGAGACCTATAGATGTATGTTGCGGGGATACCTATATATGTTTGTGGTGGGGATACCTATATATGTATGTGGCGGGGAGACCTATAGATGTATGTGGTGGGGATACCTATATATGTATGTGGTGGGGATACCTATATATGTATGTGATGGGGATACCTATATATGTATGTGGCGGGAGACCTATAGATGTGTGTGGCGGGGTTACCTATAGATGTATGTGGCGGATATACCTATAGATGTATGTGGTGGGGATACCTATATATGTATGTGGTGGGGATACCTATATATGTGTGTGGTGAGGATACCCATATATGTATGTGGTGGGGATACCTATATATGTGTGTGGTGGGGATACCTATATATGTATGTGGTGGGGATACCTATATATGTATTTGGCGGGGAGACCTATATATGTATGTGCGGGGATACCTATATATGTTTGTGGTGGGGATACCTATATATGTATGTGCCGGGGAGACCTATCGATGTATGTGGTGGGGATACCTATATATTTATGTGGTGGGGATACCTATATATGTATGTGGCGGGGAGACATATAGATGTATGTGGCGGGGATACCTATATATGTGTGTGGCGGGGATACCTATAAATGTATGTGGCGGGGATACCTATATGTGTATGTGGTGGTTATACATATAGATGTATGTGGTGGTGATACCTATATATGTATGTGGTGGGGAGACTTATAGATGTATGTTGCGGGGATACATATATATGTGTGTTGGGGTGATACATATATATGTGTGTGGTGGTGATACCTATATATGTATGTGGTGGGGATACATATAGATGTATGTTGGGGTGATACATATATATGTATGTTGTGGTGATACCTATAGATGTATGTGGTGGGGATACCTATATATGTATGTGGTGGGGATACCTATATATGTGTGTGGTGGGGTTAGCTATATATGGATGTGGTGGTGATACCTATATATGTGTGTGGTCGGAATACCTATTTATGTGTGTGGTGGTGATACCTATAGATGTATGTGGTGGTGATACCTAAATATGTATGTGGTGGGGATACCTATATATGTGTGTGGTGAGGATACCTATATATGTGTGTGGCGGGGATACCTTTATATTTGTGTGGTGGTGAGACCTATATATGTGTGTGGCGGGGATACCTATATATGTATGTGGCGGGGATACCTATATATATGTGCGGCGGGGAGACCTATATATGTATGTGGCGGGGATACCTATATATGTGTGTGGCGGGGATACCTATATATGATTGTGGCGGGGATACCTATATATGTGTGTGGCTGGGAGACCTATATATGTATGTGGCGGGGAGACCTATATATGTGTGTGGTGGTGATACCTATAGATGTATGTGGTGGTGATACCTATATATGTATGTGGTGGGGATACCTATATATGTATGTGGTGGGAATACCTATAGATATCTGTGGCGGGGATACCTATATATGTGTGTGGTGAGGATACCTATATATGTGTGTGGCGGGGATACCTATATATTTGTGTGGTGTGGAGACCTATATATGTGTGTGGCGGGGATACCTATATAAGTATGTGGCGGGAATACCTATATATGTGTGTGGTGGGGAGACTTATATATGTGTGTGGTGGTGATACCTACATATGTATGTGGTGGGGATACATATAGATGTATGTGGTGGTGATACCTATAGATGTATGTGGTGGTGATACCTATAGATGTATGTGGTGGGGATACCTATAGATGTATGTGGTGGGCATACCTATATATGTGTGTGGTTGGGATACCTATATATGTATGTGGTGTTGATACCTATATATGTGTGTGTTGGGGATACCTATTTATGTGTGTCGTGGTGATACCTATAGATGTATGTGGTGGTGATACCTATATATGTATGTGGTGGGGATACCTATATATGTATGTGGTGGGGATACCTATATATGTATTTGGCGGGGAGACCTATAGATGTATGTTGCGGGGATACCTATATATGTTTGTGGTGGGGATACCTATATATGTATGTGGCGGGGAGACCTATAGATGTATGTGGTGGGGATACCTATATATGTATGTGGTGGGGATACCTGTATATGTGTGTGGCGGGGATACCTATAGATGTATGTGGCGGGGATACCTATATGTGTATGTGGTGGTGATACCTATAGATGTATGTGGTGGTGATACCTATATATGTATGTGGTGGGGAGACTTATAGATGTATGTGGCGGGGAGACTTATATATGTGTGTGGTGGGGAGACTTATAGATGTAAATGGCGGGGATACCTATATATGTATGTGGTGGGGAGACTTATATATGTGTGTGGTGGTGATACCTATATATGTGTGTGGTGGGTAGACTTATATAAGTGTGTGGTGGTGATACCTATATATGTATGTGGTGGGGAGACTTATAGATGTATGTGGCGGGGATACCTATATATGTGTGGGGTGGGGAGACTTCTGTATGTGTGTGGTGGTGATACCTATATATGTATGTGGTGGGGATACATATAGATGTATGTGGGGGTGATACCTATAGATGTATGTTGTGGTGATACCTATAGATGTATGTGGTGGGGATACCTATATATGTGTGTGGTGGTGATACCTATTTATGTGTGTGGGTGTGATACATATACATGTATGTGGTGGTGATACCTATATATGTGTGTGGAGGTGATACCTATATATGTATGTGGTAGGGATACCTAAATATGTATGTGGCGGGGATACCTATATATGTGTGTGGTGAGGATACCTATATATGTGTGTGGCGGGGATACCTATATAATTGTGTGGTGGGGAGACCTATATATGATTGTGGCGGGAATACCTATATATGTATGTGGCGGCGATACCTATATATGTGTGCGGCGGGGATACATATATATGATTGTGGCGGGGATACATATATATGTGTGTGGCGGGGATACCTATATATGTATGTGGTGGAGAGACCTATATATGTATGTGGTGGTGATACCTATAGATGTATGTGGTCGAGAGACCTATATATGTGTGTGGTGGTGATACCTATATATGTATGTGGTGGTGATACCTATATATGTATGTGGTGGGGATACCTATATATGTATGTGGTGGGGATACCTATAGATGTCTGTAGCGGGGATACCTATATATGTGTGTGGTGAGGATACCTATATATGTGTGTGGCGGGGATACCTATATATTTGTGTGGTGGGGAGACCTATATATGTGTGTGGCGGGGATACCTATATAAGTATGTGGCGGGGATACATATATATGTGTGTGGTGGGGAGACATATATATGTGTGTGGTGGTGATACCTATATATGTATGTGGTGGGGATACATATAGATGTATGTGGTGGTGATACCTATATATGTATGTGGTGGGAATACCTATATATGTATGTGGTGGGGATACCTATATATGTATTTGGCGGAAAAACCTATAGATGTATGTTGCGGGGATACCTATATATGTTTGTGGTGGGGATACCTATATATGTATGTGGCGGGGAGACCTATAGATGTATGTGGCGGGGATACCTATATATGTATGTGGTGGGGATACCTATATATGTGTGTGGCGGGGATACCTATAGATGTATGTGGCGGGGATACCTATATATGTGTGTGGCGGGGATACCTATAGATGTATATGGCGGGGATACCTATAAGTGTATGTGGTGGTGATACCTATAGATGTATGTGGTGGTGATACCTATATATGTATGTGGTGGGGAGACTTATAGATGTATGTTGCGGGGATACCTATATATGTGTGTGGTGGGGAGACTTATATATGTGTGTGGTGCTGATACCTATATATGTATGTGGTGGGGATACATATAGATGTATGTGGGGGTGATACCTATAGATGTATGTTGTGGTGATACCTATAGATGTATGTGGTGGGGATACCTATAGATGTATGTGGTGGGGATACCTATATATGTGTGTGGTGGGGTTACCTATATATGTATGTGGTGGTGATACCTATATATGTGTGTGGTGGTGATACCTATATATGTATGTGGTGGTGATACCTATATATGTGTGTGGTGGTGATACCTATTTATGTGTGTGGTAGTGATACCTATAGATGTATGTGGTGGTGATACCTATATATGTATGTGGTAGGGATACCTAAATATGTATGTGGTGGGGATACCTATAGATGTCTGTGGCGGGGATACCTATATATGTGTGTGGTGAGGATACCTATATATGTCTGTGGCGGGGATACCTATATATGTGTGTGGTGAGGATACCTATATATGTGTGTGGCGGGGATACCTATATATTTGTGTGGCGGGGAGACCTATATATGTGTTTGCCTGGGAGACCTATATATGTATGTGGCGGGGATACCTATATATGTGTGCGGCGGGGAGACCTATATATGTATGTGGCGGGGAGACCTATATATGTGTGTGGCGGGATACCTATATATGATTGTGGCGGGGATACCTATATATGTGTGTGGCTGGGAGACCTATATATGTATGTGGCGTGGAGACCTAAATATGTGTGTGGTGGTGATACCTATAGATGTATGTGGTGGTGATACCTATATATGTATGTGGCGGGAATACCTATATATGTATGTGGTGGGGATACCTATAGATGTCTGTGGCGGGGATACCTATATATGTGTGTGGTGAGGATACCTATATATGTGTGTGGCGGGGATACCTATAAATTTGTGTGGTGGGGAGACCTATATATGTGTGTGGCGGGGATACCTATATAAGTATGTGGCGGGGATACCTATATATGTGTGTGGTGGGGAGACTTATATATGTGTGTGTGGTGATACCTATATATGTATGTGGTGGGGATACATATAGATGTATGTGGTGGTGATACCTAAAGATGTATGTGGTGGTGATACCTATAGATGTATGTGGTGGGGATACCTATAGATGTATGTGGTGGGGATACCTATATATGTATTTGGCGGGGAGACCTATAGATGTATGTTGCGGGGATACCTATATATGTTTGTGGTGGGGATACCTATATATGTATGTGGCGAGGAGACCTATAGATGTATGTGGTGGGGATACCTATATATGTATGTGTTGGGGATACCTATATATGTATGTGGCGGGGAGACCTATAGATGTGTATGGCGGGGTTACCTATAGATGTATGTGGTGGGGATACCTATATATGTATGTGTTGGGGATACCTATAGATGCATGTGGTGGTGATACCTATTTATGTGTGTGGTAGTGATACCTATAGATGTATGTGGTGGTGATACCTATATATGTATGTGGTAGGGATACCTAAATATGTATGTGGTGGGGATACCTATAGATGTCTGAGGCGGGGATACCTATATATGTGTGTGGTGAGGATACCTATATATGTGTGTGGCGGGGATACCTATATATTTGTGTGGTGGGGAGACCTATATATGTGTGTGGCGGGGAGACCTATATATGTATGTGGCGGGGATACCTATATATGTGTGCGGCGGGGAGACCTATATATGTATGTGGCGGGGAGACCTATATATGTGTGTGGCGGGGATACCTATATATGATTGTGGCGGGGATACCTATATATGTGTGTGGCTGGGAGACCTATATATGTATGTGGCGTGGAGACCTAAATATGTGTGTGGTGGTGATACCTATAGATGTATGTGGTGGTGATACCTATATATGTATGTGGCGGGGATACCTATATATGTATGTGGTGGTGATACCTATAGATGTCTGTGGCGGGGATACCTATATATGTGTGTGGTGAGGATACCTATATATGTGTGTGGCGGGGATACCTATAAATTTGTGTGGTGGGGAGACCTATATATGTGTGTGGCGGGGATACCTATATAAGTATGTGGCGGGGATACCTATATATGTGTGTGGTGGGGAGACTTATATATGTGTGTGGTGGTGATACCTATATATGTATGTGGTGGGGATACATATAGATGTATGTCGTGGTGATACCTAAAGATGTATGTAGTGGTGATACCTATAGATGTATGTGGTGGGGATACCTATAGATGTATGTGGTGGGGATACCTATATATGTGTGTGGTGGGGATACATATATATGTATGTGGTGGTGATACCTATATATGTGTGTGGTGGGGATACCTATTTATGTGTGTGGTGGTGATACCTATAGATGTATGTGGTGGTGATACCTATATATGTATGTGGTGGGGATACCTATATATGTATGTGGTGGGGATAACTATATATGTATTTGGCGGGGAGACCTATAGATGTATGTTGCGGGGATACCTATATATGTTTGTGGTGGGGATACCTATATATGTATGTGGCGGGGAGACCTGTAGATGTATGTGTTGGGGATACCTATATATGTATGTGTTGGGGATACCTATATATGTATGTGGCGGGGAGACCTATAGATGTGTGTGGCGGGGTTACCTATAGATGTATGTGGTGGGGATACCTATATTTATATATGTGTGTGGTGAGGATACCTATATATGTATGTGGTGGGGATACCTATATGTGTGTGTGGCGGGGATACCTATATATGTATGTGGTGGGGATACCTATATATGTATTTGGCGGGGAGACCTATAGATGTATGTTGCGGGGATACCTATATATGTTTGTGGTGGGGATACCTATATATGTATGTGGCGGGGAGACCTATAGATGTATGTGGTGGGGATACCTATATATGTATGTGATGGGGATACCTATATATGTATGTGGCGGGGAGACATATAGATGTGTGTGGCGGGGTTACCTATAGATGTATGTGGCGGGGATACCTATATATGTATGTGGTGGTGATACCTATAGATGCATGTGGTGGTGATACCTATATATGTATGTGGTGGGGAGACCTATAGATGTATGTGGCGGGTATACATATATATGTAAGTGGTGGGGATACCTATAGATGTATGTGGAGGGGAGACCTATATATGTGTGGTGGTGGGGAGACCTATATATGTGTGTGGTGAGGATACCTATATATGTATGTGGTGGGGATACCTATAGATGTGTGTGGTGGGGATACCTATATATGTATGTGGTGGGGATACCTATATCTATATATGTGTGTGGTGAGGATACCTATATATGTATGTGGTGGGGATACCTATATATGTGTGTGGCGGGGATACCTATATATGTATGTGATGGGGATACCTATATATGTATGTGGTGGGGAGACCTATAGATGTATGTGGCGGGGATACCTATATGTGTGTGTGGCGGGGTTACCTATAGATGTATGTGGCGGGGATACCTATATATGTATGTGGTGGTGATACCTATAGATGCATGTGGTGGTGATACCTATATATGTATGTGGTGGGGAGACCTATAGATGTATGTGGCGGGGATACCTATATATGTGTGTGGTGGGGAGACTTATATATGTGTGTGGTGGTGATACCTATATATGTACGTGGTGGGGATACCTATAGATGTATGTGGTGGTGATACCTATAGATGTATGTGGTGGGGATACCTATATATGTATGTGGTGGGGATACCTATATATGTGTGTGGTGAGGATACCTATATATGTATGTGGTGGGGATACCTATATATGTGTGTTGTGGGGATACCTATATATGTATGTGGTGGCGATACCTATATATGTATTTGGCGGGGAGACCTATAGATGTATGTGGCGGGGATACCTATATATGTTTGTGGTGGGGATACCTATATATGTGTGTGCCGGGGAGACCTATAGATGTATGTGGTGGAGATTCCTATATATTTGTGTGGCGAGGATACCTATATATGTATGTGGTGGGGATACCTATATATGTATGTGGTGGGGATACCTATATATGTGTGTGGTGGTGATACCTATATATGTGTGTGGCGAGGATACCTATATATGTATGTGGTGGGGATACCTATATATGTGTGTGGCGGGGATACCTATATATGTATGTGGTGGGACACTTATAGATGTGTGTGGTGGGGATACCTATATATGTATGTGGTGGGGATACCTATATCTATATATGTGTGTGGTGAGGATACCTATATATGTATGTGGTGGGGATACCTATATATGTGTGTGGCGGGGATACCTATATATGTATGTGGTGGGGATACCTATATATGTATTTGGCGGGGAGACCTATAGATGTATGTTGCGGGGATACCTATATATGTTTGTGGTGGGGATACCTATATATGTATGTGGCGGGGAGACCTATAGATCTATGTGGTGGGGATACCTATATATGTATGTGATGGGGATACCTATATATGTATGTGGCGGGGAGACCTATAGATGTGTGTGGCGGGGTTACCTATAGATGTATGTGGCGGGGATACCTATATATGTATGTGGTGGTGATACCTATAGATGCATGTGGTGGTGATACCTATATATGTATGTGGTGGGGAGACCTATAGATGTATGTGGCGGGGATACATATATATGTGTGTGGTGGGGAGACTTATATATGTGTGTGGTGGTGAGACCTATATATGTATATGGTGGGGATACCTATAGATGTATGTGGTGGTGATATCTATAGATGTATGTGGTGGGGATACCTATATATGTATGTGGTGGGGATACCTATATATGTGTGTGGTGAGGATACCCATATATGTATGTGGTGGGGATACCTATATATGTGTGTGGCGAGGATACCTATATATGTTTGTGGTGGGGATACCTATATATGTATGTGACGGGGAGACCTATAGATGTATGTGGTGGGGATACCTATATATTTATGTGGTGTGGATACCTATATATGTATGTGGCGGGGAGACATATAGATGTATGTGGCGGGGATACCTATAGAACTATGTGGTGGGGATACCTATATATTTGTGTGGCGGGGATACCTATAGATGTATGTGGCGGGGATACCTATATTTGTATGTGGTGGTGATACATATAGATGTATGTGGTGGTGATACCTATATATGTATGTGGTGGGGAGACTTATAGATGTATGTGGCGGGGATACCTATATATGTTTGTGGTGGGGAGACTTATATATGTGTGTGGTGGTGATACCTATATATGTATGTGGTGGGGATACATATAGATGTATGTTGGGGTGATACATATATATGTATGTTGTGGTGATACCTATAGATGTATGTGGTGGGGATACCTATAGATGTATGTGGTGGGGATACCTATATATGTGTGGTGGGGTTAGCTATATATGGATGTGGTGGTGATACCTATATATGTGTGTAGTGGGAATACCTATTTATGTGTGTGGTGGTGATACCTATATAGATGTATGTGGTGGTGATACCTAAATATGTATGTGGTGGGGATACCTATATATGTGTGTGGTGAGGATACCTATATATGTGTGTGGCGGGGATACCTATATATTTGTGTGGTGGGGAGACCTATATATGTGTGTGGCGGGGATACCTATATATGTATGTGGCGGGGATACCTATATATGATTGTGGCGGGGATACCTATATATGTATGTGGCGGGAATACCTATATATGTGTGTGGCTGGGAGACCTATATATGATTGTGGCGGGAATACCTATATATGTGTGTGGCTGGGAGACCTATATATGTATGTGGCGGGGAGACCTATATATGTGTGTGGTGGTGATACCTATAGATGTATGTGGTGGTGATACCTATATATGTATGTGGTGGGGATACCTATATATGTGTGTGGTGGGGTTACCTATATATGTATGTGGTGGTGATACCTATATATGTGTGTGGTGGTGATACCTATTTATGTGTGTGGTAGTGATACCTATAGATGTATGTGGTGGTGATACCTATATATGTATGTGGTAGGGATACCTAAATATGTATGTGGTGGGGATACCTATAGATGTCTGTGGCGGGGATACCTATATTTGTGTGTGGTGAGGATACCTATATATGTGTGTGGCGGTGATACCTATATATTTGTGTGGTGGGGAGACCTATGTATGTGTGTGGCGGGGATACCTATATATGATTGTGGCGGGGATACCTATATATGTGTGTGGCTGGGAGACCTATATATGTATGTGGCGTGGAGACCTAAATATGTGTGTGGTGGTGATACCTATAGATGTATGTGGTGGTGATACCTATATATGTATGTGGCGGGGATACCTATATATGTATGTGGTGGGGATACCTATAGATGTCTGTGGCGGATATACCTATATATGTGTGTGGTGAGGATACCTATATATGTGTGTGGCGGGGATACCTATAAATTTGTGTGGTGGGGAGACCTATATATGTGTGTGGCGGGGATACCTATATAAGTATGTGGCGGGGATACCTATATATGTGTGTGGTGGGGAGACTTATATATGTGTGTGGTGGTGATACCTATATATGTATGTGGTGGGGATACATATAGATGTATGTGGTGGTGATACCTAAAGATGTATGTGGTGGTGATACCTATAGATGTATGTGGTGGGGATACCTATATATGTATGTGGTGGTGATACCTATAGATGCATGTGGTGGTGATACCTATATATGTATGTGGTGGGGAGACCTATAGATGTATGTGGCGGGGATACATATATATGTGTGTGGTGGGGAGACTTATATATGTGTGTGGTGGTGAGACCTATATATGTATATGGTGGGGATACCTATAGATGTATGTGGTGGTGATATCTATAGATGTATGTGGTGGGGATACCTATATGTATGTGGTGGGGATACCTATATATGTGTGTGGTGAGGATACCCATATATGTATGTGGTGGGGATACCTATATATGTGTGTGGCGAGGATACCTATATATGTTTGTGGTGGGGATACCTATATATGTATGTGACGGGGAGACCTATAGATGTATGTGGTGGGGATACCTATATATTTATGTGGTGTGGATACCTATATATGTATGTGGCGGGGAGACATATAGATGTATGTGGCGGGGATACCTATAGAACTATGTGGTGGGGATACCTATATATTTGTGTGGCGGGGATACCTATAGATGTATGTGGCGGGGATACCTATATTTGTATGTGGTGGTGATACATATAGATGTATGTGGTGGTGATACCTATATATGTATGTGGTGGGGAGACTTATAGATGTATGTGGCGGGGATACCTATATATGTTTGTGGTGGGGAGACTTATATATGTGTGTGGTGGTGATACCTATATATGTATGTGGTGGGGATACATATAGATGTATGTTGGGGTGATACATATATATGTATGTTGTGGTGATACCTATAGATGTATGTGGTGGGGATACCTATAGATGTATGTGGTGGGGATACCTATATATGTGTGGTGGGGTTAGCTATATATGGATGTGGTGGTGATACCTATATATGTGTGTAGTGGGAATACCTATTTATGTGTGTGGTGGTGATACCTATATAGATGTATGTGGTGGTGATACCTAAATATGTATGTGGTGGGGATACCTATATATGTGTGTGGTGAGGATACCTATATATGTGTGTGGCGGGGATACCTATATATTTGTGTGGTGGGGAGACCTATATATGTGTGTGGCGGGGATACCTATATATGTATGTGGCGGGGATACCTATATATGATTGTGGCGGGGATACCTATATATGTATGTGGCGGGGATACCTATATATGTGTGTGGCTGGGAGACCTATATATGATTGTGGCGGGAATACCTATATATGTGTGTGGCTGGGAGACCTATATATGTATGTGGCGGGGAGACCTATATATGTGTGTGGTGGTGATACCTATAGATGTATGTGGTGGTGATACCTATATATGTATGTGGTGGGGATACCTATATATGTGTGTGGTGGGGTTACCTATATATGTATGTGGTGGTGATACCTATATATGTGTGTGGTGGTGATACCTATTTATGTGTGTGGTAGTGATACCTATAGATGTATGTGGTGGTGATACCTATATATGTATGTGGTAGGGATACCTAAATATGTATGTGGTGGGGATACCTATAGATGTCTGTGGCGGGGATACCTATATTTGTGTGTGGTGAGGATACCTATATATGTGTGTGGCGGGGATACCTATATATTTGTGTGGTGGGGAGACCTATGTATGTGTGTGGCGGGGATACCTATATATGATTGTGGCGGGGATACCTATATATGTGTGTGGCTGGGAGACCTATATATGTATGTGGCGTGGAGACCTAAATATGTGTGTGGTGGTGATACCTATAGATGTATGTGGTGGTGATACCTATATATGTATGTGGCGGGGATACCTATATATGTATGTGGTGGGGATACCTATAGATGTCTGTGGCGGATATACCTATATATGTGTGTGGTGAGGATACCTATATATGTGTGTGGCGGGGATACCTATAAATTTGTGTGGTGGGGAAACCTATATATGTGTGTGGCGGGGATACCTATATAAGTATGTGGCGGGGATACCTATATATGTGTGTGGTGGGGAGACTTATATATGTGTGTGGTGGTGATACCTATATATGTATGTGGTGGGGATACATATAGATGTATGTGGTGGTGATACCTAAAGATGTATGTGGTGGTGATACCTATAGATGTATCTGGTGGGGATACCTATAGATGTATGTGGTGGGGATACCTATATATGTGTGTGGTGGGGATACCTATATATGTATGTGGTGGTGATACCTATATATGTGTGTGGTGGGGATACCTATTTATGTGTGTGGTGGTGATACCTATAGATGTATGTGGTGGTGATACCTATATATGTATGTGGTGGGGATACCTATATATGTATGTGGTGGGGATAACTATATATGTATTTGGCGGGGAGACCTATAGATGTATGTTGCGGGGATACCTATATATGTTTGTGGTGGGGATACCTATATATGTATGTGGCGGGGAGACCTATATATGTATGTGGTGGGGATACCTATATATGTATGTGTTGGGGATACCTATATATGTTTGTGGTGGGGATACCTATATATGTATGTGGCGGGGAGACCTATATATGTATGTGGTGGGGATACCTATATATGTATGTGATGGGGATACCTATTTATGTATGTGGTGGGGAGACCTATAGATGTATGTGGCGGGGATACCTATATGTGTGTGTGGCGGGGTTACCTATAGATGTATGTGGCGGGGATACCTATATATGTATGTGGTGGTGATACCTATAGATGCATGTGGTGGTGATACCTATATCTGTATGTGGTGGGGAGACCTATAGATGTATGTGGCGGGGATACCTATATATGTGTGTGGTGAGGAGACTTATATATGTGTGTGGTGGTGATACCTATATATGTACGTGGTGGGGATACCTATAGATGTATGTGGTGGTGATACCTATAGATGTATGTGGTGGGGATACCTATATATGTATGTGGTGGGGATACCTATATATGTGTGTGGTGAGGATACCTATATATGTATGTGGTGGGGATACCTATATATGTGTGTGGTGGGGATACCTATATATGTATGTGGTGGGGATACCTATATATGTATTTGGCGGGGAGACCTATAGATGTATGTGGCGGAGATACCTATATATGTTTGTGGTGGGGATACCTATATATGTATGTGCCGGGGAGACCTATAGATGTATGTGGTGGAGATTCCTATATATTTGTGTGGCGAGGATACCTATATATGTATGTGATGGGGATACCTATATATGTATGTGGTGGGGATACCTATATATGTGTGTGGTGGTGATACCTATATATGTGTGTGGCGAGGATACCTATATATGTATGTGGTGGGGATACCTATATATGTGTGTGGCGGGGATACCTATATATGTATGTGGTGGGGATACTTATAGATGTGTGTGTTGGGGATACCTATATATGTATGTGGTGGGGATACCATATCTATATATGTGTGTGGTGAGGATACCTATATATGTATGTGGTGGGGATACCTATATGTGTGTGTGGCGGGGATACCTATATATGTATTTGGTGGGGATACCTATATATGTATTTGGCGGGGAGACCTATAGATGTATGTTGCGGGGATACCTATATATGTTTGTGGTGGGGATACCTATATATGTATGTGGCGGGGAGACCTATAGATGTATGTGGTGGGGATACCTATATATGTATGTGATGGGGATACCTATATATGTATGTGGCGGGGAGACATATAGATGTGTGTGGCGGGGTTACCTATATATGTATGTGGCGGGGATACCTATATATGTATGTGGTGGTGATACCTATAGATGCATGTGGTGGTGATACCTATATATGTATGTGGTGGGGAGACCTATAGATGTATGAGGCGGGGAGACCTATATATGTGTGGTGGTGGGGAGACCTATATATGTGTGTGGTGAGGATACCTATATATATATGTGGTGGGGATACCTATAGTTGTGTGTGGTGGGGATACCTATATATGTATGTGGTGGGGATACCTATATCTATATATGTGTGTGGTGAGGATACCTATATATGTATGTGGTGGGGATACCTATATATGTGTGTGGCGGGGATACCTATATATGCATGTGGTGGGGATACCTATATATGTATTTGGCGGGGAGACCTATAGATGTATGTTGCGGGGAGACCTATAGATGTTTGTGGTGGGGATACCTATATATGTATGTGGCGGAGAGACCTATATATGTATGTGGTGGGGATACCTATATATGTATGTGATGGGGATACCTATATATGTATGTGGTGGGGAGACCTATAGATGTATGTGGCGGGGATACCTATATGTGTGTGTGGCGGGGTTACCTATAGATGTATGTGGCGGGGATACCTATATAAGTATGTGGTGGTGATACCTATATATGTATTTGGCGGGGAGACCTATAGATGTATGTGGCGGAGATACCTATATATGTTTGTGGTGGGGATACCTATATATGTATGTGCCGGGGAGACCTATAGATGTATGTGGTGGAGATTCCTATATATTTGTGTGGCGAGGATACCTATATATGTATGTGGTGGGGATACCTATATATGTATGTGGTGGGGATACCTATATATGTGTGTGGTGGTGATACCTATATATGTGTGTGGCGAGGATACCTATATATGTATGTGGTGGGGATACCTATATATGTGTGTGTCGGGGATACCTATATATGTATGTGGTGGGGATACTTATAGATGTGTGTGTTGGGGATACCTATATATGTATGTGGTGGGGATACCTATATCTATATATGTGTGTGGTGAGGATACCTATATATGTATGTGGTGGGGATACCTATATGTGTGTGTGGCGGGGATACCTATATATGTATGTGGTGGGGATACCTATATATGTATTTGGCGGGGAGACCTATAGATGTATGTTGCGGGGATACCTATATATGTTTGTGGTGGGGATACCTATATATGTATGTGGCGGGGAGACCTCTAGATGTATGTGGTGGGGATACCTATATATGTATGTGATGGGGATACCTATATATGTATGTGGCGGGGAGACATATAGATGTGTGTGGCGGGGTTACCTATAGATGTATGTGGCGGGGATACCTATATATGTATGTGGTGGTGATACCTATAGATGCATGTGGTGGTGATACCTATATATGTATGTGGTGGGGAGACCTATATATGTATGTGGCGGGGATACATATATATGTAAGTGGTGGGGATACCTATAGATGTATGTGGAGGGGAGACCTATATATGTGTGGTGGTGGGGAGACCTATATATGTGTGTGGTGAGGATACCTATATATGTATGTGGTGGGGATACCTATAGATGTGTGTGGTGGGGATACCTATATATGTATGTGGTGGGGATACCTATATCTATATATGTGTGTGGTGAGGATACCTATATATGTATGTGGTGGGGATACCTATATATGTGTGTGGCGGGGATACCTATATATGCATGTGGTGGGGATACCTATATATGTATTTGGCGGGGAGACCTATAGATGTATGTTGCGGGGAGACCTATAGATGTTTGTGGTGGGGATACCTATATATGTATGTGGCGGAGAGACCTATATATGTATGTGGTGGCGATACCTATATATGTATGTGATGGGGATACCTATATATGTATGTGGTGGGGAGACCTATAGATGTATGTGGCGGGGATACCTATATATGTGTGTGGTGGGGAGACTTATATATGTGTGTGGTGGTGATACCTATATATGTACGTGGTGGGGATACCTATAGATGTATGTGGTGGTGATACCTATAGATGTATGTGGTGGGGATACCTATATATGTATGTGGTGAGGATACCTATATATGTGTGTGGTGAGGATACCTATATATGTATGTGGTGGGGATACCTATATATGTGTGTTGTGGGGATACCTATATATGTATGTGGTGGGGATACCTATATATGTATTTGGCGGGGAGACCTATAGATGTATGTGGCGGGGATACCTATATATGTTTGTGGTGGGGATACCTATATATGTATGTGCCGGGGAGACCTATAGGTGTATGTGGTGGAGATTCCTATATACTTGTGTGGCGAGGATACCTATATATGTATGTGGTGGGGATACCTATATATGTATGTGGTGGGGATACCTATATATGTTTGTGGTGGGGATACCTATATATGTATGTGGCGGGGAGACCTATAGATCTATGTGGTGGGGATACCTATATATGTATGTGATGGGGATACCTATATATGTATGTGGCGGGGAGACCTATAGATGTGTGTGGCGGGGTTACCTATAGATGTATGTGGCGGGGATACCTATATATGTATGTGGTGGTGATACCTATAGATGCATGTGGTGGTGATACCTATATATGTATGTGGTGGGGAGACCTATAGATGTATGTGGCGGGGATACATATATATGTGTGTGTGGGGAGACTTATATATGTGTGTGGTGGTGAGACCTATATATGTATATGGTGGGGATACCTATAGATGTATGTGGTGGTGATACCTATAGATGTATGTGGTGGGAATACCTATATATGTATGTGGTGGGGATACCTATATATGTGTGTGGTGAGGATACCCATATATGTATGTGGTGGGGATACCTATATATGTGTGTGGTGGGGATACCTGAGATAGACAACTCTGTGTGGCGCGGCGCGGCACGGCTACTGCGTGCAAGCGCGGCTAGAGTTACCGTTCTTGGCTCCGTGGTAAGTAATGACAAGTCTAATTCTCGAGGCATCATCAACTGCGAGGGTATATCATTCCTTGCTTGTACTTTCTTGGTGTTATTGACTCTGACGTCATATATGTAATTTTACCTGGGAGCGCTATTTTGCAGGTCCCGTTGCCCTCGGATGTCTTAAAAGGGCACTAAGAATTATGATATATATATATTGATTAGAGGCGACCAAACGGCTGGACCATAGGAGCTGAAAATTTGTAAATGTCGTAATTTTACTCAGGTAACCTTATTATATAGGTCCCGTTGATATAAGATGTCTTAAAAGGGCAACAGTAATTAATTTAACTAAATAATTAATTATATACCTAAAATTGTTGCAATCTGGAAGGTGAAAATTGACACACTGGGATAAATTATCCCGTTGGGTAATATGGGGTTGTTTCCGTTGATCTCATACTCCTTGAAGGGGCAACTATGAACAATAAATAGCGTTCATTATAAGCTTAGACGATATGTAGAAACGTTAGTACAGATTAATCACTTGACAAGGGTAATGTTATGGAATAGGCACATTTGACCTCATATGACTTAAAGGGGTATTAATCAATTGCACGATACGCAGAGAGCGTTTATTATTCAGCCCAGAAAATGTGCAAGAAATGTGGTACACAAAAGAAAAATTACGTGGTGAATTTCACGGCAGGGTGATGTTGACATCAAATGACCTGAAGAGGCACTAACTATTAGCAATAAAGAGCGTTTATTATCAATATATTATCCCAATGTGCATTGTGTGCATTTTCCGGACCACAGTGGGTCCTGAAATTTGGAATGATCATCGACAGATACCAAATCTACAATAATCACTCCCATATCCAGGGTCACCACGGGTCATGGATACCTAGTTTTACGCAATATTAAAATCTGACCCCACATTATGAACCCTTGCGAACTTTCATCTCAACTATGGTAACTGAAATTTGGCAACGTCATCGGCATGTACCGACTCTACAATAATCACGAGCGACGCAGCTCGAATTCCTATATTCTGGGTCATCACGAGTCACGGAAACCTCGTTTAACCAAATATGACACAATGACTCCACCTTAAGAGACCGTGCACACTTTACACTGCACTCTGGGCACTGAAATTTCGCACACTCATTAAGATGTACCCACTCTACCATAATCACGAGCCAAACAGTTCCAATTCCTATATTCTGGATCATCACGTGTCACGGAAACCTCGTTTAAACCAATATGACTCCACCTTAAAGAGCCCGTGCGCACTTTCCACTGCACTCTGGGTACTGAAATTTCGCACACTCATTAAGATGTACCCACTCTTCAATAATCACGAGCCAAGCAGTTCGAATTCCTATATTCTGGGTCATCACGGGTCACGGAAACATCGTTTAACCCAATATGACACCATGACCACACATTAAGGGCCCGTGCGCACTTTCCACTGCACTCTGGTTACTGAAATATCGCACACTCATTAAGATGTACCCACTCTACAATAATCACGAGCCAGGCAGTTCGAACTCCCAATTCTGGGTCATCACGTGTCACGGAAACCTCGTTAAACTCATTATTACGCCCATGACCCCACCTTAAGAGCCCGTGCGCACTTTCCGCTATACTTTGGGCACTGAACTTTCGCACACTAATTAAGATGTACCCACTCTACAATAATTTCAAGCCACGCAGTTCGAATTCCTAAATTCTTGGTCATCACGAGTCAAGGAAACCTCGTTTAACCCAATATGACACCATGACCCCACCTCAAGAGCCCGTGCGCACTTTCCACTGCACTATGGGTACTGAAATTTCGCACACTCATTAAAATGTACCCATTCTACAATAATCACGAGCCACGCAAAAGTTCGGGATGACCCATATAACCAATATTTCGAACTGCGTGTGGTCCTTTTCTTTCACAACGGTCAATGTAGTCCAACTTCAATCCACATATTTGTCAACTAAGGGCGTATCCGCACTGTAGAATTGGCACAAATGACTATTACTATCATATTTCGATCTATCACGATATTCACAGGTTCGGGATGACCCATATAACCAATATTTCGAACTGCTTGTGGTCCTTTTATTACACAACGGTCAATGTAGTCCAACTTCAATCCATATATTTGTCAATTAAGGGCGTATCCGCACTGTGAAATTTGCCCAAATGACTATAACAGTAATAGTTTGACCTATCACGATATTAACAAGTTCGGGATGACCCATATAACCACTATTTCGAACTGCGTGTGGTACTTTTATTACACAACTGTCAATGTAGTCCATCTTCAACCCATGAATTTGTCAATTAAGGGCGTATCCGCACTGTAAAATTGGTTCAAATGACTATTACTATCATATTTCGACCTATCACGATATTCACAAGTTCGGGATGACCCATATAACCAATATTTCGAACTGCGTGTGGTCCTTTTATTACACAACGGTCAATGTAGTCCAACTTCCATCCATATTTTTGTCAATTAAGGGCGTATCCGCACTGTGAAATTTGCCCAAATGACTATAATAGTAATATTTTGACCCATCACGATATTCACAAGTTCGGGATGACCCATATAAACACTATTTTGAACTGCGTGTGGTACTTTTATTACACCACTGTCAATGTAGTCCATCTTCAACCCATGAATTTGTCAATTGAGGGCGTATCCGCACTGTAGAATTGGTTCAAATGAATATTACTATCATATTTCGACCTATCACGATATTCACAAGTTCGGGATGACCCATATAACCAATATTTCGAACTGCGTGTGGTCCTTTTATTACACAACGGTCAATGTAGTCCAACTTCAATCCATATTTTTGTCAATTAAGGGCGTATCTGCACTGTGAAATTTGCCCAAATGACTGTAACAGTAATATTTTGACCTATCACGATATTCACAAGTTCAGGATGACCCATATACCCACTATTTCGAACTGCATGTGGTCCTTTTATTACACAACGGTGAATGTAGTCCAACTTCGATCCATATATTTGTCAATTAAGGGCGTATCCGCACTGTGAAATTTGCCCAAATGACTATAACAGTAATATTTTGACCTATCACGATATTCACAAGTTCGGGATGACCCATATAACCATTATTTCGAACTGCGTGTGGTACTTTTATTACACCACTGTCAATGTAGTCCATCTTCAACCCATTATATTGTCAATTAAGGGCGTATCCGCACTGTAGAATTGGTTCAAATGACTATAACTATCATATTTCGACCTATCACGATATTCACAAGTTCGGGATGACCCATATAACCAATATTTCGAACTGCGTGTGGTCCTTTTATTACACAACGGTCAATGTAGTCCAACTTCAATCCATATTTTTGTCAATTAAGGGCGTATCCGCACTGTGAAATTTGCCCAAATGACTGTAACAGTAATATGTTGACCTATCACGATATTCACAAGTTCGGATTGACCCATACAACCACTATTTCGAACTGCGTGTGTTACTTTTATTACACCACTGTCAATGTAGTCCATCTTCAACCCATGAATTTGTCAATTAAGGGCGTATCCGCACTGTAGAATTGGCACAAATGACTATTACTATCATATTTCGACCTATCACGATATTCACAAGTTCGGGATGACCCATATAACCAATATTTCGAACTGCGTGTGGTCCTTTTGTTACAGAGCGGTGAGTGTAGTCCAACTTCAATCCATATTTTTGTCAATTAAGGGCGTATCCGCACTGTGAAATTTGCCCAAATGACTGTAACAGTAATATTTTGACCTATCACGATATTCACAAGTTCGGGATGACCCATATACCCATATTTCGAACTGCGTGTGGTCCTTTTATTACACAACGGTGAATGTAGTCCAACTTCGATCCATATATTTGTCAATTAAGGGCGTATCCGCACTGTGAAATTTGCCCAAATGACTATAACAGTAATATTTTGACCTATCACGATATTCACAAGTTCGGGATGACCCATATAACCATTATTTCGAACTGCGTGTGGTACTTTTATTACACCACTGTCAATGTAGTCCATCTTCAACCCATGAATTTGTCAATTAAGGGCGTATCCGCACCATAAAATTGGCACAAATAACTATTACTATCATATTTCGACCTATCACGATATTCACAAGTTCGAGATGACCCACATAACCAATATTTCGAACTGCGTGTGGTCCTTTTATTACACAACGGTGAATGTAGTCCAACTTCGATCCATATATTTGTCAATTAAGTGCGTATCCGCACTGTGAAATTTGCCCAAATGACTATAACAGTAATATTTTGACCCATCACGATATTCACAAGTTCGGGATGACCCATATAAACACTATTTCGAACTGCGTGTGGTACTTTTATTACACCACTGTCAATGTAGTCCATCTTCAACCCATGAATTTGTCAATTAAGGGCGTATCCGCACTGTAGAATTGGTTCAAATGACTATTACTATCATATTTCGACCTATCACGATATTCACAAGTTCGGGATGACCCATATAACCAATATTGTTATCAAGCCCGCCGACAAAGGCTCTGCGACGGTAATTATGTCCAGAGAAAATTATATCAAAGAGGCTTTACGTCAGTTAAACAATGTAGAATTTTATAAAAAGATAGATTCAGTTATTTGGCCAAAAAATATTAAAAAATTCAACGATGTTCTCAACAAACTTTATGAAAAAGACATCATTGACAGAAAGGAGTTAGGACATCTTTGTGCCAAACGCAGCTCTAGAACTAGGAGATTCTATATGAGTATTAAAATACATAAGCCCGTGGAATCGTGGACAGACACTCTCACACCTCCAGGCCGACCGATCATTTCGGATTGCAATTCCGAGTCATACAATCTTTCAAGATATATTGACTTTTTCCTAAAACCAGTCGCAAACCGGCACCCCAGTTACATAAAAAACACAGAGGACTTACTCGCTAAACTTTCGCAAATTACAATCCCAAGTGATGCTCTCCTGGTCTCGTTCGATGTCAAAAATATGTATACGAATATTCCAATCGAAGAAGGCATCACAGCGGTCGAACGTGCGTTCGAATTTTATTCTGACAACCGCCGGCCCACGAAAGAAATTCTTGAGTTCTTAAAAATTTCGCTCGAAGGCAATGACTTTGAGTTCAACGGAGAAATTTACCAACAAATAAAGGGGGTTAGTATGGGAAAACGGTGGGCCCCAAACTTTAGCTCCATATTCATGGCACAGTGGGAGGATGAGGCACTAGCAAATTGCCCAAAACAGCCCCTCACATATCTACGATACCTCGATGACATTTTCTTGGTATGGTCTCATTCCGTAGCAGATTTGGACCAATTTTTTAATATTTTGAATAATCACTCTCCACACATCAAGCTCACACGCACGCAATCAGAAACATCCATCGATTTCCTGGACCTCACCATTTTTAAGGGGGAACAATTTAAAGCTAATTCAATTCTCGACACCAAGGTATATTTCAAACCGAGTGATTCACATCAACTCCTGGACAAACATTCATTCCATCCACCTCATACATTCAAGGGGATAATCAAATCACAAGTCATCAGGTTCCATAGAAACAGTAGCAGTCTGACATCTTTCAATCAAGCATGTAATACACTGTTCCTGGCCTTGCGCTCGCGGGAATACTCGAAGAGATTCCTCCGCAGCATAAAGTCCAAAACCATTTTCAAAATTGAAAACCCAACAATTTCTAACGATAATGAACATATACCTAAGAAAATAAGCATTCGGCGTCCCGTATTGGGTTCGGGATCTTCTAAATTTTGCTCAAAAAAGGTCTGTAGTCTGAACAAAATGAACTACCTTAACACGGGTTCGTCTTTCTTCAGTCACCAGACCAAAAATGTTTATCGTATGTGCAACAATTTGGATTGTGACTCTGAAAATCTTATTTACCTAATCACATGCAAGAGATGCAAAATGCAATATGTTGGAGAAACACAAAATTCAATAAAAAAGAGAATTCAAAGGCATCTCAGTGACATTTATAATGAGAAGGACACATATGTTGCACAGCACTTTAATGTAGACGGTCACAGTGTCAGACTACACTTTAGTTTCCAACCTATTGAACAAACCACTGTGACGGAATCTGTGGAAGAAACAACTATCCACCGGAAAGAAAGGGAGGGATATTGGATAGGGGAACTTCAGACCCTATGGCCTACAGGTATTAACCAACTAGCGGGTTATGGGACACCCAAAACCTTCGTGTGTTACCCACTGGTATACAACAGACATAACGTAGAAGTGGCTGGAATTCTCAAAGATGAGTTCAAGTCATTCGCTGACGAGCACGCCGAACTGCCGGATTCACGGGCAATAATTGCATACAAGAAAAATCCTAGTCTTCGGGATAAGTTAGTTCATTCATCGCTTCCTCAAATATCGGCTGATTAGCGACCATGTACCACTAAAACAATTTAATCTGCTCAACGCGGGACCATTGCCTGCATACCCAAAACAAAGCCAATCGGCTCATCCATTTCAAGCAAATTAATTTGTATCTCAACAAACAATATTGGACATTAATCAAATACACATCGGAACATTCCGACATCAAAACAAAATCCAAATCTGGATGCGAAACTCCAGACACAAACTTAGGTTAAAAGATTTTCCCTGTGCCTATGCGTTCTTTCTCATAAAAATCATATTTCGACCTATCACGATATTCACAAGTTCGGGATGACCCATATAACCAATATATCGAACTGCGTGTGGTCCTTTTATTACACAACGGTCAATGTAGTCCAACTTCAATCTATATTTTTGTCAATTAAGGGCGTATCCGCATTGTGAAATTTTCCCAAATGACTGTAACAGTAATATTTTGACCTATCACGATATTCACAAGTTCGGGATGACCCATATACCCACTATTTCGAACTGCGTGTGGTCCTTTTATTACACAACGGTGATTGTAGTCCAACTTCGATCCTTATATTTGTCAATTAAGGGCGTATCCGCACTGTGAAATTTGCCCAAATGACTATAACAGTAATATTTTGACCCATCACGATATTCACAAGTTCGGGATGACCCATATAAACACTATTTCGAACTGCGTGTGGTACTTGTATTACACCACTGTCAATGTAGTCCATCTTCAACCCATGAATTTGTCAATTAAGGGCGTATCCGCACTGTAGAATTGGTTCAAATGACTATTACTATCATATTTCGACCTATCACGATATTCACAAGTTCGGGATGACCCATATAACCAATATTTCGAACTACGTGTGGTCCTTTTATTACACAACGGTCAATGTAGTCCAACTTCAATCCATATTTTTGTCAATTAAGGGCGTATCCGCACTGTGAAATTTGCCCAAATGACTGTACCAGTAATATTTTGACCTATCACGATATTCACAAGTTCGGGATGACCCATATACCCAATATATCAAACTGCGTGTGGTCCTTTTATTACACAACGGTCAATGTAGTCCAACTTCAATCTATATTTTTGTCAATTAAGGGCGTATCCGCATTGTGAAATTTTCCCAAATGACTGTAACAGTAATATTTTGACCTATCACGATATTCACAAGTTCGGGATGACCCATATACCCACTATTTCGAACTGCGTGTGGTCCTTTTATTACACAACGGTGAATGTAGTCCAACTTCGATCCTTATATTTGTCAATTAAGGGCGTATCCGCACTGTGAAATTTGCCCAAATGACTATAACAGTAATATTTTGACCCATCACGATATTCACAAGTTCGGGATGACCCATATAAACACTATTTCGAACTGCGTGTGGTACTTGTATTACACCACTGTCAATGTAGTCCATCTTCAACCCATGAATTTGTCAATTAAGGGCGTATCCGCACTGTAGAATTGGTTCAAATGACTATTACTATCATATTTCGACCTATCACGATATTCACAAGTTCGGGATGACCCATATAACCAATATTTCGAACTGCGTGTGGTCCTTTTATTACACAACGGTCAATGTAGTCCAACTTCAATCCATATTTCTGTCAATTAAGGGCGTATCCGCACTGTGAAATTTGCCCAAATGACTGTAACAGTAATATTTTGACCTATCACGATATTCACAAGTTCGGGATGACCCATATACCCACTATTTCGAACTGCGCGTGGTCCTTTTATTACACAACGGTGAATGTAGTCCAACTTCGATCCATATATTTGTCAATTAAGGGCGTATCCGCACTGTGAAATTTGCCCAAATGACTATAACAGTAATATTTTGACCTATCACGATATTCACAAGTTCGGGATGACCCATATAACCATTATTTCGAACTGCGTGTGGTACTTTTATTACACCACTGTCAATGTAGTCCATCTTCAACCCATGAATTTGTCAATTAAGGGCGTATCCGCACCATAAAATTGGCACAAATAACTATTACTATCATATTTCGACCTATCACGATATTCACAAGTTCGAGATGACCCACATAACCAATATTTCGAACTGCGTGTGGTCCTTTTATTACACAACGGTGAATGTAGTCCAACTTCGATCCATATATTTGTCAATTAAGGGCGTATCCGCACTGTGAAATTTGCCCAAATGACTATAACAGTAATATGTTGACCTATCACGATATTCACAAGTTCGGATTGACCCATACAACCACTATTTCGAACTGCGTGTGTTACTTTTATTACACCACTGTCAATGTAGTCCATCTTCAACCCATGAATTTGTCAATTAAGGGCGTATCCGCACTGTAGAATTGGCACAAATGACTATTACTATCATATTTCGACCTATCACGATATTCACAAGTTCGGGATGACCCATATAACCAATATTTCGAACTGCGTGTGGTCCTTTTGTTACAGAGCGGTGAATGTCGTCCAACTTCAATCCATATTTTTGTCAATTAAGGGCGTATCCGCACTGTGAAATTTGCCCAAATGACTGTAACAGTAATATTTTGACCTATCACGATATTCACAAGTTCGGGATGACCCATATACCCATATTTCGAACTGCGTGTGGTCCTTTTATTACACAACGGTGAATGTAGTCCAACTTCGATCCATATATTTGTCAATTAAGGGCGTATCCGCACTGTGAAATTTGCCCAAATGACTATAATAGTAATATTTTGACCCATCACGATATTCACAAGTTCGGGATGACCCATATAAACACTATTTTGAACTGCGTGTGGTACTTTTATTACACCACTGTCAATGTAGTCCATCTTCAACCCATGAATTTGTCAATTAAGGGCGTATCCGCACGGTAGAATTGGTTCAAATGACTATTACTATCATATTTCGACCTATCACGATATTCACAAGTTCGGGATGACCCATATAACCAATATTTCGAACTGCGTGTGGTCCTTTTATTACACAACGGTCAATGTTGTCCAACTTCAATCCATATTTTTGTCAATTAAGGGCGTATCCGCACTGTGAAATTTGCCCAAATGACTGTAACAGTAATATTTTGACCTATCACGATATTCACAAGTTCGGGATGACCCATATACCCATATTTCGAACTGCGTGTTGTCCTTTTATTACACAACGGTGAATGTAGTCCAACTTCGATCCATATATTTGTCAATTAAGGGCGTATCCGCACTGTGAAATTTGCCCAAAATGACTATAACAGTAATATTTTGACCCATCACGATATTCACAAGTTCGGGATGACCCATATAAACACTATTTTGAACTATTGTAGTACTTTTATTACACCACTGTCAATGTAGTCCATCTTCAACCCATGAATTTGTCAATTAAGGGCGTATCCGCACTGTATAATTGGTTCAAATGACTATTACTATCATATTTCGACCTATCACGATATTCACAAGTTCGGGATGACCCATATAACCAATATTTCGAACTGCGTGTGGTCCTTTTATTACACAACGGTCAATGTAGTCCAACTTCAATCCATATTTTTGTCAATTAAGGGCGTATCCGCACTGTGAAATTTGCCCAAATGACTGTAACAGTAATATTTTGATCTATCACGATATTCACAAGTTCAGTATGACCCATATACCCACTATTTCGAACTGCGTGTGGTCCTTTTATTACACAACGGTGAATGTTGTCCAACTTCGATCCTTATATTTGTCAATTAAGGGCGTATCCGCACGGTGAAATTTGCCCAAATGACTATAACAGTAATATTTTGACCCATCACGATATTCACAAGTTCGGGATGACCCATATAAACACTATTTCGAACTGCGTGTGGTACTTTTATTACACCACTGTCAATGTAGTCCATCTTCAACCCATGAATTTGTCAATTAAGGGCGTATCCGCACTGTAGAATTGGTTCAAATGACTATTACTATCATATTTCGACCTATCACGATATTCACAAGTTCGGGATGACCCATATAACCAATATTTCGAACTGCGTGTGGTCCTTTTATTACACAACGGTCAATGTAGTCCAACTTCGATCCATATATTTGTCAATTAAGGGCGTATCCGCACTGTGAAATTTGCCCAAATGACTATAACAGTAATATTTTGACCTATCACGATATTCACAAGTTCGGGATGACCCATATAACCATTATTTCGAACTGCGTGTGGTACTTTTATTACACCACTGTCAATGTAGTCCATCTTCAACCCATGAATTTGTCAATTAAGGGCGTATCCGCACTATAAAATTGGCACAAATAACTATTACTATCATATTTCGACCTATCACGATATTCACAAGTTCGAGATGACCCACATAACCAATATTTCGAACTGCGTGTGGTCCTTTTATTACACAACGGTGCATGTAGTCCAACTTCGATCCATATATTTGTCAATTAAGGGCGTATCCGCACTGTGAAATTTACCCAAATGACTATAACAGTAATATGTTGACCTATCACGATAATCACAAGTTCGGATTGACCCATACAACCACTATTTCGAACTGCGTGTGTTACTTTTATTACACCACTATCAATGTAGTCCATCTTCAACCCATGAATTTGTCAATTAAGGGCGTATCCGCACTATAAAATTGGCACAAATAACTATTACTATCATATTTCGACCTATCACGATATTCACAAGTTCGAGATGACCCACATAACCAATATTTCGAACTGCGTGTGGTCCTTTTATTACACAACGGTCAATGTAGTCCATCTTCAACCCATGAATTTGTCAATTAAGGGCGTATCCGCACTGTGAAATTTGCCCAAATGACTATAACAGTAATATGTTGACCTATCACGATATTCACAAGTTCGGATTGACCCATACAACCACTATTTCGAACTGCGTGTGGTCCTTTTATTACACCACTGTCGATTTAGTCCATCTTCAACCCATGAATTTGTCAATTAAGGGCGTATCCGCACTGTAGAATTGGTTCAAATGACTATTACTATCATATTTCGACCTATCACGATATTCACAAGTTCGGGATGACCCATATAACCAATATTTCGAAATGCGTGTGGTCCTTTTATTACAAAACGGTCAATGTAGTCCAACTTCAATCCATATTTTTGTCAATTAAGGGCGTATCCGCACTGTAGAAATGGTTCAAATGACTATAACTATCATATTTCGACCTATCACGATATTCACAAGTTCGGGATGACCCATATAACCAATATTTCGAACTGCGTGTGGTCCTTTTATTACACAACGGTGAATGTAGTCCAACTTCAATCCATATTTTTGTCAATTAAGGGCGTATCCGCACTGTGAAATTTGCCCAAATGACTGTAACAGTAATATTTTGACCTATCACGATATTCACAAGTTCGGGATGACCCATATACCCACTATTTCGAACTGCGTGTGAAGATGGGTTGAAGATGGACTACATTGACAGTGGTGTAATAAAAGTAACACACGCAGTTCGAAATAGTGGTTGTATGGGTCAATCCGAACTTGTGAATATCGTGATAGGTCAACATATTACTGTTATAGTCATTTGGGCAAATTTCACAGTGCGGATACGCCCTTAATTGACAAATATATGGATCGAAGTTGGACTACATTCACAGTTGTGTAATAAAAGGACTACACGCAGTTCGAAATATTGGTTATGTGGGTCATCTCGAACTTGTGAATATCGTGATAGGTCGAAATATGATAGTAATAGTTATTTGTGCCAATTTTATAGTGCGGATACGCCCTTAATTGACAAATTCATGGGTTGAAGATGGACTACATTGACAGTGGTGTAATACAAGTACCACACGCAGTTCGAAATATTGGTTATATGGGTCATCCCGAACTTGTGAATATCGTGATAGGTCAAAATATTACTGTTATAGTCATTTGGGCAAATTTCACAGTGCGGATACGCCCTTAATTGACAAATATATGGATCGAAGTTGGACTACATTCACCGTTGTGTAATAAAAGGACCACACGCAGTTCGAAATAGTGGGTATATGGGTCATCCCGAACTTGTGAATATCGTGATAGGTCAAAATATTACTGTTACAGTCATTTGGGCAGATTTCACAGTGCGGATACGCCCTTAATTGACAAAAATATGGATTGAAGTTGGACTACATTGACCGTTGTGTAATAAAAGGACCACACGCAGTTCGAAATATTGGTTATATGGGTCATCCCGAACTTGTGAATATCGTGATAGGTCGAAATATGATAGTAATAGTCATTTGAACCAATTCTACAGTGCGGATACGCCCTTAATTGACAAATTCATGGGTTGAAGATGGACTACATTGACAGTGGTGTAATACAAGTACCACACGCAGTTCGAAATAGTGTTTATATGGGTCATCCCGAACTTGTGAATATCGTGATGGGTCAAAATATTACTGTTATAGTCATTTGGGCAAATTTCACAGTGCGGATACGCCCTTAATTGACAAAAATATGGATTGAAGTTGGACTACATTGACCGTTGTGTAATAAAAGGACCACACGCAGTTCGAAATATTGGTTATATGGGTCATCCCGAACTTGTGAATATCGTGATAGGTCGAAATATGACAGTTATAGTCATTTGAACCAATTCTACAGTGCGGATACGCCCTTAATTGACAAATTCATGGGTTGAAGATGGACTACATTGACAGTGGTGTAATACAAGTACCACACGCAGTTCGAAATAGTGTTTATATGGGTCATCCCGAACTTGTGAATATCGTGATGGGTCAAAATATTACTGTTATAGTCATTTGGGCAAATTTCACAGTGCGGATACGCCCTTAATTGACAAATATAAGGATCGAAGTTGGACTACATTCACCGTTGTGTAATAAAAGGACCACACGCAGTTCGAAATAGTGGGTATATGGGTCATCCCGAACTTGTGAATATCGTGATAGGTCAAAATATTACTGTTATAGTCATTTGGGCAAATTTCACAGTGCGGATACGCCCTTAATTGACAAATATATGGATCGAAGTTGGACTACATTCACCGTTGTGTAATAAAAGGACCACACGCAGTTCGAAATATGGGTACATGGGTCATCCCGAACTTGTGAATATCGTGATAGGTCAAAATATTACTGTTACAGTCATTTGGGCAAATTTCACAGTGCGGATACGCCCTTAATTGACAAAAATATGGATTGAAGTTGGACTACATTCACCGCTCTGTAACAAAAGGACCACACGCAGTTCGAAATATTGGTTATATGGGTCATCCCGAACTTGTGAATATCGTGATAGGTCGAAATATGATAGTAATAGTCATTTGAACCAATTCTACAGTGCGGATACGCCCTTAATTGACAAATTCATGGGTTGAAGATGGACTACATTGACAGTGGTGTAATAAAAGTACCACACGCAGTTCGAAATAGTGGTTGTATGGTCATCCCGAACTTGCGAATATCGTGATAGGTCGAAATATGATAGTAATTGTCATTTGTGCCAATTCTACAGTGCGGATACGCCCTTAATTGACAAATATGTGGATTGAAGTTGGACTACATTGACCGTTGTGAAAGAAAAGGACCACACGCAGTTCGAAATATTGGTTATATGGGTCATCCCGAATTTTTGCGTGGCTCGTGATTATTGTAGAATGGGTACATTTTAATGAGTGTGCGAAATTTCAGTGCAGTGGAAAGTGCGCACGGGCTCTTGAGTCTTGAGGTGGCGTCATGGTGTCATATTGGGTTAAACTAGGTTTCCGTGACTCGTGATGACCAAGAATTTAGGAATTCGAACTCCGTGGCTCGTTATTATTGTAGAGAGGGTACATCTTAATGAGTGTGCGAAATTTCAGTAACAAGAGTGCAGTGGAAAGTATTGCGCACGGGCTCTTAAGGTGGGGTCATGGTGTCATATTGGGTTAAACGAGGTTTCCGTGACTCGTGATGACCCATAATATAGGAGTTCGAACTCCGTGGCTCGTGATTATTGTAGAGTGGGTACATCTTAATGAATGTGCGAAATTTCAGTTCCCAGTGTGCAGTGGAAAGTGTGCACGGGCTCTTAAGGTGGGGTCATGCTGTAAAATTGGGTTAAACGAGGTTTCCGTGACACGTGATAACCCAGAAAATAGGAGTTCGAACTGCGTGGCTCGTGATTATTGTAGAGTGGGTACATCTTAATCAGTGTGCGAAAATTCAGTACCCATAGTACTGTGGAAAGTGCGCACGGGCTCTAAATGTGGGGTCATAGTGTCATATTGGGTAAAACGTGGTTTCCGTGACTCGTGATGACCCAGAATATAGGAGTTCAAACTGCGTGGCTCGTGATTATTGTAAAGTCGGTACATGCCGATGACGTTGAGATACCATTGTTGAGATGAAAGTTCGCAAGGGTTCATAATGTGGGGTCAGATTTTCATATTGCGTAAAACTAGGTATCCGTGACCCGTGGTGACCCTGAATATGGGAGTGATTATTGTAGATTTGGTATCTGTCGATGAGCATTCCAAATTTCAGGACCCACTGTGGTCCGGAAAATGCACACAATGCACATTGGGATAATATATTGATAGTAAACGCTCTTTATTGCTAATAGTTAGAGCCTCTTCAGGTCATTTGATGTCAACATCACCCTGCCGTGAAATTCACCGCGTAATTTTTTCTTTTGGGTACCACATTGCTTGCACATTTTCTGGGCTGAATAATAAACTCTCTCTGCGTATCGTGCAATTGATTAATACCCCTTTAAGTCATATGAGGTCAAATGTGCCTATTCCATAACATTACCCTTGTCAAGTGATTAATCTGTACTAACGTTTCTACATATCGTCTAAGCTTATAATGAACGCAATTTATTGTTCATAGTTTCCCCTTTAAGGAGTATGAGATCAACGGAAACAACCCCATATTACCCAACGGGATAAATTATCCCAGGGTGTCAATTTTCACCTTCCAGATTGCAACAATTTTAGGTATATAATTAATTATTTAGTTAAATTAATTACTGTTGCCCTTTTAAGACATCTTATATCAACGGGACCTATATAATAAGGTTACCTGAGTAAAATTACGACATTTACAAATTTTCAGCTCCGATGGTCCAGCCGTTTGGGCGCCTTTAATCAATATATATATATATATATATCATAATTCTTAGTGCCCTTTTAAGACACCCGAGGGCAACGGGACCTGCAAAATAGCGCTCCCAGGTAAAATAACATATATGACGTCAGAGTCAATAACACCAAGAAAGTACAAGCAAGGAATGATATACCCTCGCAGTTGATGATGCCTCGAGAATTAGACTTGTCATTACTTACCACGGAGCCAAGAACGGTAACTCTAGCCGCGCTTGCACGCAGCAGCCACGCCGCGCCGCGCCACACAGAGTTGTCTATCTCGGGATACCTATATATGTATGTGGTGGGGATACCTATATATGTATTTGGCGGGGAGACCTATATATGTATGTGGCGAGGATACCTATATATGTTTCTGGTGGGGATACCTATATATGTATGTGCCGGGGAGACCTATAGATGTATGTGGTGGGGATACCTATATATTTATGTGGTGTGGATACCTATATATGTATGTGGCGGGGAAACATATAGATGTATGTGGCGGGGATACCTATAGAACTATGTGGTGGGGATACCTATATATTTGTGTGGCGGGGATACCTATAGATGTATGTGGCGGGGATACCTATATGTGTATGTGGTTGTGATACATATAGATGTATGTGGTGGTGAAACCTATATATGTATGTGGTGGGGAGACTTATAGATGTATGTGGCGGGGATACCTATATATGTGTGTGGTGGGGAGACTTATATATGTGTGTGGTGGTGATACCTATATATGTATGTGGTGGGGATACATATAGATGTATGTTGGGGTGATACATATATATGTATGTTGTGGTGATACCTATAGATGTATGTGGTGGGGATACCTATAGATGTATGTGGTGGGGATACCTATATATGTGTGGTGGGGTTAGCTATATATGGATGAGGTGGTGATACCTATATATGTGTGTAGTGGGAATACCTATTTATGTGTGTGGTGGTGATACCTATAGATGCATGTGGTGGTGATACCTAAATATGTATGTGGTGGGGATACCTATATATGTGTGTGGTGAGGATACCTATATATGTGTGTGGCGGGGATACCTATATATTTTTGTGGTGGGGAGACCTATATATGTGTGTGGCGGGGATACCTATATATGTATGTGGCGGGGAGACCTATAGATGTATGTGGTAGGGATACCTATATATGTATGTGATGGGGATACCTATATATGTATGTGGCGGGGAGACATATAGATGTGTGTGGCGGGGTTACCTATAGATGCATGTGGCGGGGATACCTATATATGTATGTGGTGGTGATACCTATAGATGCATGTGGTGGTGATACCTATATATGTATGTGGTGGGGAGACCTATAGATGTATGTGGCGGGGATACATATATATGTAAGTGGTGGGGATACCTATAGATGTATGTGGAGGGGAGACCTATATATGTGTGGTGGTGGGGAGAAGTGGTGGGGATACATATAGATGTGTGTGGTGGGGATACCTATATATGTATGTGGTGGGGATACCTATATCTATATATGTGTGTGGTGAGGATACCTATATATGTATGTGGTGGGGATACCTATATATGTGTGTGGCGGGGATACCTATATATGCATGTGGTGGGGATACCTATATATGTATTTGGCGGGGAGACCTATAGATGTATGTTGCGGGGAGACCTATAGATGTTTGTGGTAGGGATACCTATATATGTATGTGGCGGAGAGACCTATATATGTATGTGGTGGGGATACCTATATATGTATGTGATGGGGATACCTATATATGTATGTGGTGGGGAGACCTATAGATGTATGTGGCGGGGATACCTATATGTGTGTGTGGCGGGGTTACCTATAGATGTATGTGGCGGGGATACCTATATATGTATGTGGTGGTGATACCTATAGATGCATGTGGTGGTGATACCTATATATGTATGTGGTGGGGAGACCTATAGATGTATGTGGCGGGGATACCTATATATGTGTGTGGTGGGGAGACTTATATATGTGTGTGGTGGTGATACCTATATATGTACGTGGTGGGGATACCTATAGATGTATGTGGTGGTGATACCTATAGATGTATGTGGTGGGGATACCTATATATGTATGTGGTGGGGATACCTATATATGTGTGTGGTGAGGATACCTATATATGTATGTGGTGGGGATACCTATATATGTGTGTTGTGGGGATACCTATATATGTATGTGGTGGGGATACCTATATATGTATTTGGCGGGGAGACCTATAGATGTATGTGGCGTGGATACCTATATATGTTTGTGGTGGGGATACCTATATATGTATGTGCCGGGGAGAACTATAGATGTATGTGGTGGAGATTCCTATATACTTGTGTGGCGAGGATACCTATATATGTATGTGGTGGGGATACCTATATATGTATGTGGTGGGGATACCTATATATGTGTGTGGTGGTGATACCTATATATGTGTGTGGCGAGGATACCTATATATGTATGTGGTGGGGATACCTATATATGTGTGTGGCGGGGATACCTATATATGTATGTGGTGGGGACACTTATAGATGTGTGTGGTGGGGATACCTATATATGTATGTGGTGGGGATACCTATTATGTGTGTGGCGGGGATACCTATATATGTATGTGGTGGGGATACCTATATATGTATTTGGCGGGGAGACCTATAGATGTATGTTGCGGGGATACCTATATATGTTTGTGGTGGGGATACCTATATATGTATGTGGCGGGGAGACCTATAGATCTATGTGGTGGGGATAGCTATATATGTATGTGATGGGGATACCTATATATGTATGTGGTGGGGAGACCTATAGATGTGTGTGGCGGGGTTACCCATAGATGTATGTGGCGGGGATACCTATATATGTATGTGGTGGTGATACCTATAGATGCATGTGGTGGTGATACCTATATATGTATGTGGTGGGGAGACCTATATATGTATGTGGCGGGGATACATATATATGTGTGTGGTGGGGAGACTCATATATGTGTGTGGTGGTGAGACCTATATATGTATATGGTGGGGATACCTATAGATGTATGTGGTGGTGATACCTATAGATGTATGTGGTGGGGATACCTATATATGTATGTGGTGGGGATACCTATATATGTGTGTGTTGAGGATACCCATATATGTATGTGGTGGGGATACCTATATATGTGTGTGGTGGGGATACCTATATATGTATGTGGTGGGGATACCTATATATGTATTTGGCGGGGAGACCTATATATGTATGTGGCGAGGATACCTATACATGTTTGTGGTGGGGATACCTATATATGTATGTGCCGGGGAGACCTATAGATGTATGTGGTGGGGATACCTATATATTTATGTGGTGTGGATACCTATATATGTATGTGGCGGGAGCCATAAAGATGTATGTGGCGAAGATACCTATATAACTATGTGGGGGGGATACCTATATATTTGTGTGGCGGGGATACCTATAGATGTATGTGGCGGGGATACCTATATGTGTATGTGGTTGTGATACATATAGATGTATGTGGCGGGGATACCTATATATGTGTGTGGTGGGGAGACTTATAGATGTATGTGGCGGGGATACCTATATATGTGTGTGGTGGGGAGACTTATATATGTGTGTGGTGGTGATACCTATATATGTATGTGGTGGGGATACATATAGATGTATGTTGGGGTGATACATATATATGTATGTTGTGGTGATACCTATAGATGTATGTGGTGGGGATACCTATAGATGTATGTGGTGGGGATACCTATATATGTGTGGTGGGTTTAGCTATATATGGATGTGGTGGTGATACCTATATATGTGTGTAGTGGGAATACCTATTTATGTGTGTGGTGGTGATACCTATAGATGTATGTGGTGGTGATACCTAAATATGTATGTGGTGGGGATACCTATATATGTGTGTGGTGAGGATACCTATATATGTGTGTGGCGGGGATACCTATATATTTTTGTGGTGGGGAGACCTATATATGTGTGTGGCGGGGATACCTATATATGTATGTGTCGGGGATACCTATATATATGTGCGGCGGGGAGACCTATATATGTATGTGGCGGGGATACCTATATATGTGTGTGGCGGGGATACCTATATATGATTGTGGCGGGGATACCTATATATGTGTGTGGCTGGGAGACCTATATATGTATGTGGCGGGGAGACCTATATATGTGTGTGGTGGTGATACCTATAGATGTATGTGGTGGTGATACCTATATATGTATGTGGTGGGGATACCTATATATGTATGTGGTGGGGATGCCTATAGATTTCTGTGGCGGGGATACCTATATATGTGTGTGGTGAGGATACCTATATATGTGTGTGGCGGGGATACCTATATATTTTTGTGGTGGAGAGACCTATATATGTGTCTGGCGGGGATACCTATATAAGTATGTGGCGGGAATACCTATATATGTGTGTGGTGGGGAGACTCATATATGTGTGTGGTGGTGATACCTATATATGTATGTGGTGGGGATACATATAGATGTATGTGGTGGTGATAACTATAGAAGTATGTGGTTGTGATACCTATAGATGTATGTGGTGGGGATACCTATAGATGTATGTGGTGGGCATACCTATATATGTGTGTGGTGGGGATACCTATATATGTATGTGGTGGTGATACCTATATATGTGTGTGTTGGGGATACCTATTTATGTGTGTGGTGGTGATACCTATAGATGTATGTGGTGGTGATACATATATATGTATGTGGTGGGGATACCTATATATGTATGTGGTGGGGATACCTATATATGTATTTGGCGGGGAGACATATAGATGTATGTTGCGGGGATACCTATATATGTATGTGGTGGGGATACCTATATATGTGTGTGACGGGGATACCTATAGATGTATGTGGCGGGGATACCTATATGTGTATGTGGTGGTGATACCTATATATGTATGTGGTGGTGATACCTATATATGTATGTGGTGGGGAGACTTATAGATGTATGTGGCGGGGAGACTTATATATGTGTGTGGTGGGGAGATTTATAGATGTATGTGGCGCGGATACCTATATATGTATTTGGTGGGGAGACTTATATATGTGTGTGGTGGTGATACCTATATATGTGTGTGGTGGGGAGACTTATATATGTGTGTGGTGGTGATACCTATATATGTATGTGGTGGGGAGACTTATAGATGTATGTGGCGGGGATACCTATATATGTGTGTGGTGGGGAGACTTATATATGTGTGTGGTGGTGATACCTATATATGTATGTGGGGGGGGGATACATATAGATGTATGTGGGGGTGATACCTATAGATGTATGTTGTGGTGATACCTATAGATTTATGTGGTGGGGATACCTATATATGTGTGTGGTTGTGATACCTATTTATGTGTGTGGTGGAGATAACTATATATGTATGTGGTGGTGATACCTATATATGTATGTGGTGGTGATACCTATATATATATGTGGTGGTGATACCTATAGATGTATGTGGTGGTGATACCTATATATGTATGTGGTAGGGACACCTAAATATGTATGTGGTGGGGATACCTATAGATGTCTGTGGCGGGGATACCTATATATGTGTGTGGTGAGGATACCTATATATGTGTGTGGCGGGGATACCTATATATTTGTGTGGTGGGGAGACCTATATATGTGTGTGGCAGGGATACCTATATAAGTATGATGAGGGGATACCTATATATGTGTGTGGTGGGGAGACTTATATATGTGTGTGGTGGTGATACCTATATATGTATGTGGTGGGGATACACATAGATGTATGTGGTGGTGATACCTATAGAAGTATGTGGTGGTGATACCTGTAGATGTATGTGGTGGGGATACATATAGATGTATGTGGTGGGGATACATATATATGTGTGTGGTGGGGATACCTATATTTGTATGTGGTGGTGATACCTATATATGTGTGTGGTGGGGATACCTATTTATGTGTGTGGTGGTGATACCTATAGATGTATGCGGTGGTGATACCTATATATGTATGTGGTGGGCAGACCTATATATGTATGTGGTGGGGATACCTATATATGTATTTGGCGGGAAGACCTATAGATGTATGTTGCGGGGATACCTATATATGTTTGTGGTGGGGATACCTATATATGTATGTGGCGGGGAGACCTATAGACGTATTTGGTGGGGATACCTATATATGTATGTGGTGGGGATACCTATATATGTGTGTGGCGGGGATACCTATAGATGTATGTGGCGGGGATACCTATATGTGTATGTGGTGGTGATACCTATAGATGTATGTGGTGGTGATACCTATATATGTATGTGGTGGGGAGACTTATATATGTATGTGGCGGGGAGACTTATATATGTGTGTGGTGGGGAGACTTATAGATGTATGTGGCGGGGATACCTATATATGTGTGTGGTGGCGAGACTTATATTTGTGTGTGGTGGTGATACCTATATATGTATGTGGTGGGGAGACTTATAGATGTATGTGGCGGGGATACCTATATATGTGTGTGGTGGGGATACTTATATATGTGTGTGGTGGTGATACCTATATATGTGTGTGGTGGGGAGACTTATATATGTGTGTGGTGGTGATACCTATATATGTATGTGGTGGGGAGACTTATAGATGTATGTGGCGGGGATACCTATATATGTGTGTGGTGGGGAGACTTATATATGTGTGTGGTGGTGATACCTATATATGTATGTGGGGGGGATACATATAGATGTATGTGGGGGTGATACCTATAGATGTATGTTGTGGTGATACCTATATATGTATTTGGTGGGGATACCTATATATGTATTTGGCGGGGAGACCTATAGATGTATGTTGCGGGGATACCTATATATGTTTGTGGTGGGGATACCTATATATGTATGTGGCGGGGAGACCTATAGATCTATGTGGTGGGGATACCTATATATGTATGTGATGGGGATACCTATATATGTATGTGGCGGGGAGACCTATAGATGTGTGTGGCGGGGTTACCCATAGATGTATGTGGCGGGGATACCTATATATGTATGTGGTGGTGATACCTATAGATGCATGTGGTGGTGATACCTATATATGTATGTGGTGGGGAGACCTATAGATGTATGTGGCGGGGATACATATATATGTGTGTGGTGGGGAGACTCATATATGTGTGTGGTGGTGAGACCTATATATGTATATGGTGGGGATACCTATAGATGTATGTGGTGGTGATACCTATAGATGTATGTGGTGGGGATACCTATATATGTATGTGGTGGGGATACCTATATACATGTATGTGTGTGTTGAGGATACCCATATATGTATGTGGTGGGGATACCTATATATGTGTGTGGTGGGGATACCTATATATGTATGTGGTGGGGATACCTATATATGTATTTGGCGGGGATACCTATATATGTATGTGGCGAGGATACCTATATATGTTTGTGGTGGGGATACCTATATATGTATGTGCCGGGGAGACCTATAGATGTATGTGGTGGGGATACCTATATATTTATGTGGTGTGGATACCTATATATGTATGTGGCGGGGAGACATAAAGATGTATGTGGCGGAGATACCTATAGAACTATGTGGTGGGGATACCTATATATTTGTGTGGCGGGGATACCTATAGATGTATGTGGCGGGGATACCTATATGTGTATGTGGTTGTGATACATATAGATGTATGTGGTGGTGATACCTATATATGTATGTGGTGGGGAGACTTATAGATGTATGTGGCGGGGATACCTATATATGTGTGTGGTGGGGAGACTTATATATGTGTGTGGTGGTGATACCTATATATGTATGTGGTGGGGATACATATAGATGTATGTTGGGGTGATACATATATATGTATGTTGTGGTGATACCTATAGATGTATGTGGTGGGGATACCTATAGATGTATGTGGTGGGGATACCTATATATGTGTGGTGGGTTTAGCTATATATGGATGTGGTGGTGATACCTATATATGTGTGTAGTGGGAATACCTATTTATGTGTGTGGTGGTGATACCTATAGATGTATGTGGTGGTGATACCTAAATATGTATGTGGTGGGGATACCTATATATGTGTGTGGTGAGGATACCTATATATGTGTGTGGCGGGGATACCTATATATGTTTGTGGTGGGGAGACCTATATATGTGTGTGGCGGGGATACCTATATATGTATGTGTCGGTGATACCTATATATATGTGCGGCGGGGAGACCTATATATGTATGTGGCGGGGATACCTATATATGTGTGTGGCGGGGATACCTATATATGATTGTGGCGGGGATATCTATATATGTGTGTGGCTGGGAGACCTATATATGTATGTGGCGGGGAGACCTATATATGTGTGTGGTGGTGATACCTATAGATGTATGTGGTGGTGATACCTATATATGTATGTGGTGGGGATACCTATATATGTATGTGGTGGGGATGCCTATAGATTCCTGTGGCGGGGATACCTATATATGTGTGTGGTGAGGATACCTATATATGTGTGTGGCGGGGATACCTATATATTTTTGTGGTGGAGAGACCTATATATGTGTCTGGCGGGGATACCTATATAAGTATGTGGCGGGAATACCTATATATGTGTGTGGTGGGGAGACTCACATATGTGTGTGGTGGTGATACCTATATATGTATGTGGTGGGGATACATATAGATGTATGTGGTGGTGATACCTATAGAAGTATGTGGTTGTGATACCTATAGATGTATGTGGTGGGGATACCTATAGATGTATGTGGTGGGCATACCTATATATGTGTGTGGTGGGGATACCTATATATGTATGTGGTGGTGATACCTATATATGTGTGTGTTGGGGATACCTATTTATGTGTGTGGTGGTGATACCTATAGATGTATGTGGTGGTGATACATATATATGTATGTGGTGGGGATACCTATATATGTATGTGGTGGGGATACCTATATATGTATTTGGCGGGGAGACCTATAGATGTATGTTGCGGGGATACCTATATATGTATGTGGTGGGGATACCTATATATGTGTGTGACGGGGATACCTATAGATGTATGTGGCGGGGATACCTATATGTGTATGTGGTGGTGATACCTATATATGTATGTGGTGGTGATACCTATATATGTATGTGGTGGGGAGACTTATAGATGTATGTGGCGGGGAGACTTATATATGTGTGTGGTGGGGAGACTTATAGATGTATGTGGCGGGGATACCTATATATGTATGTGGTGGGGAGACTTATATATGTGTGTGGTGGTGATACCTATATATGTGTGTGGTGGGGAGACTTATATATGTGTGTGGTGGTGATACCTATATATGTATGTGGTGGGGAGTCTTATAGATGTATGTGGCGGGGATACCTATATATGTGTGTGGTGGGGATACATATAGATGTATGTGGGGGTGATACCTATAGATGTATGTTGTGGTGATACCTATAGATTTATGTGGTGGGGATACCTATATATGTGTGTGGTTGTGATACCTATTTATGTGTGTGGTGGAGACAACTTTATATGTATGTGGTGGTGATACCTATATATGTATGTGGTGGTGATACCTATATATATATATGTGGTGGTGATACCTATATATGTATGTGGTAGGGACACCTAAATATGTATGAGGTGGGGATACCTATAGATGTCTGTGGCGGGGATACCTATATATGTGTGTGGTGAGGATACCTATATATGTGTGTGGCGGGGATACCTATATATTTGTGTGGTGGGGAGACCTATATATGTGTGTGGCAGGGATACCTATATAAGTATGATGAGGGGATACCTATATATGTGTGTGGTGGGGAGACTTATATATGTGTGTGGTGGTGATACCTATATATGTATGTGGTGGGGATACATATAGATGTATGTGGTGGTGATACCTATAGAAGTATGTGGTGGTGATACCTGTATATGTATGTGGTGGGGATACATATAGATGTATGTGGTGGGGATACATATATATGTGTGTGGTGGGGATACCTATATTTGTATGTGGTGGTGATACCTATATATGTGTGTGGTGGGGATACCTATTTATGTGTGTGGTGGTGATACCTATAGATGTATGCGGTGGTGATACCTATATATGTATGTGGTGGGGATACCTATATATGTATGTGGTGGGGATACCTATATAATTATTTGGCGGGAAGACCTATAGATGTATGTTGCGGGGATACCTATATATGTTTGTGGTGGGGATACCTATATATGTATGTGGCGGGGAGACCTATAGACGTATGTGGTGGGATACCTATATATGTATGTGGTGGGGATACCTATATATGTGTGTGGCGGGGATACCTATAGATGTATGTGGCGGGGATACCTATATGTGTATGTGGTGGTGATACCTATAGATGTAAGTGGTGGTGATACCTATATATGTATGTGGTGGGGAGACTTATATATGTATGTGGCGGGGAGACTTATATATGTGTGTGGTGGGGAGACTTATAGATGTATGTGGCGGGGATACCTATATATGTGTGTGGTGGCGAGACTTATATGTGTGTGTGGTGGTGATACCTATATATGTATGTGGTGGGGAGACTTATAGATGTATGTGGCGGGGATACCTATATATGTGTGTGGTGGGGATACTTATATATGTGTGTGGTGGTGATACCTATATATGTGTGTGGTGGGGAGACTTATATATGTGTGTGGTGGTGATACCTATATATGTATGTGGTGGGGAGACTTATAGATGTATGTGGCGGGGATACCTATATATGTGTGTGGTGGGGAGACTTATATATGTGTGTGGTGGTGATACCTATATATGTATGTGGGGGGGATACATATAGATGTATGTGGGGGTGATACCTATAGATGTATGTTGTGGTGATACCTATAGATTTATGTGGTGGGGATACCTATATATGTATGTGGTGGGGATACCTATATATGTATTTGGCGGGGAGACCTATAGATGTATGTTGCGGGGATACCTATATATGTATGTGGTGGGGATACCTATATATGTGTGTGACGGGGATACCTATAGATGTATGTGGCGGGGATACCTATATGTGTATGTGGTGGTGATACCTATATATGTATGTGGTGGTGATACCTATATATGTATGTGGTGGGGAGACTTATAGATGTATGTGGCGGGGAGACTTATATATGTGTGTGGTGGGGAGACTTATAGATGTATGTGGCGGGGATACCTATATATGTATGTGGTGGGGAGACTTATATATGTGTGTGGTGGTGATACCTATATATGTGTGTGGTGGGGAGACTTATATATGTGTGTGGTGGTGATACCTATATATGTATGTGGTGGGGAGACTTATAGATGTATGTGGCGGGGATACCTATATATGTGTGTGGTGGGGAGACTTATATATGTGTGTGGTGGTGATACCTATATATGTATGTGGGGGGGATACATATAGATGTATGTGGGGGTGATACCTATAGAAGTATGTTGTGGTGATACCTATAGATTTATGTGGTGGGGATACCTATATATGTGTGTGGTTGTGATACCTATTTATGTGTGTGGTGGAGATAACTATATATGTATGTGGTGGTGATACCTATATATGTATGTGGTGGTGATACCTATATATATATGTGGTGGTGATACCTATAGATGTATGTGGTGGTGATACCTATATATGTATGTGGTAGGGACACCTAAATATGTATGTGGTGGGGATACCTATAGATGTCTGTGGCGGGGATACCTATATATGTGTGTGGTGAGGATACCTATATATGTGTGTGGCGGGGATACCTATATATTTGTGTGGTGGGGAGACCTATATATGTGTGTGGCAGGGATACCTATATAAGTATGATGAGGGGATACCTATATATGTGTGTGGTGGGGAGACTTATATATGTGTGTGGTGGTGATACCTATATATGTATGTGGTGGGGATACATATAGATGTATGTGGTGGTGATACCTATAGAAGTATGTGGTGGTGATACCTGTAGATGTATGTGGTGGGGATACATATAGATGTATGTGGTGGGGATACATATATATGTGTGTGGTGGGGATACCTATATTTGTATGTGGTGGTGATACCTATATATGTGTGTGGTGGGGATACCTATTTATGTGTGTGGTGGTGATACCTATAGATGTATGCGGTGGTGATACCTATATATGTATGTGGTGGGGATACCTATATATGTATGTGGTGGGGATACCTATATATGTATTTGGCGGGAAGACCTATAGATGTATGTTGCGGGGATACCTATATATGTTTGTGGTGGGGATACCTATATATGTATGTGGCGGGGAGACCTATAGACGTATGTGGTGGGGATACCTATATATGTATGTGGTGGGGATACCTATATATGTTTGTGGCGGGGATACCTATAGATGTATGTGGCGGGGATACCTATATGTGTATGTGGTGGTGATACCTATAGATGTATGTGGTGGTGATACCTATATATGTATGTGGTGGGGAGACTTATATATGTATGTGGCGGGGAGACTTATATATGTGTGTGGTGGGGAGACTTATAGATGTATGTGGCGGGGATACCTATATATGTGTGTGGTGGCGAGACTTATATTTGTGTGTGGTGGTGATACCTATATATGTATGTGGTGGGGAGACTTATAGATGTATGTGGCGGGGATACCTATATATGTGTGTGGTGGGGATACTTATATATGTGTGTGGTGGTGATACCTATATATGTATGTGGTGGGGATACCTATATATGTATGTGATGGGGATACCTATATATGTATGTGGTGGGGAGACCTATAGATGTATGTGGCGGGGATACCTATATGTGTGTGTGGCGGGGTTACCTATATATGTATGTGGCGGGGATACCTATATATGTATGTGGTGGTGATACCTATAGATGCATGTGGTGGTGATACCTATATACGTATGTGGTGGGGAGACCTATAGATGTATGTGTCGGGGATACCTATATATGTGTGTGGTGGGGAGACTTATATATGTGTGTGGTGGTGATACCTATATATGTACGTGGTGTGGATACCTATAGATGTATGTGGTGGTGATACCTATAGATGTATGTGGTGGGGATACCTATATATGTATGTGGTGGGGATACCTATATATGTGTGTGGTGAGGATACCTATATATGTATGTGGTGGGGATACCTATATATGTGTGTGGTGGGGATACCTATATATGTATGTGGTGGGGATACCTATATACGTATTTGGCGGGGAGGCCTATAGATGTATGTGGCAGTGATACCTATATATGTTTGTGGTGGGGATACCTATATATGTATGTGCCGGTGAGACCTATAGATGTATGTGGTGGAGATTCCTATATATTTGTGTGGCGAGGATACCTATATATGTATGTGGTGGGGATACCTATATATGTATGTGGTGGGGATACCTATATATGTGTGTGGTGGTGATACCTATATATGTGTGTGGCGAGGATACCTATATATGTATGTGGTGGGGATACCTATATATGTGTGTGGCGGGGATACCTATACATGTATGTGGTGGGGATACTTATAGATGTGTGTGGTGGGGATACCTATATATGTATGTGGTGGGGATACCTATATCTATATATGTGTGTGGTGAGGATACCTATATATGTATGTGGTGGGGATACCTATATATGTGTGTGGCGGGGATACCTATATATGTATGTGGTGGGGATACCTATATATGTATTTGGCGGGGAGACCTATAGATGTATGTTGCGGGGATACCTATATATGTTTGTGGTGGGGATACCTATATATGTATGTGGCGGGGAGACCTATAGATGTATGTGGTGGGGATACCTATATATGTATGTGATGGGGATACCTATATATGTATGTGGCGGGGAGACATATAGATGTGTGTGGTGGGGTTACCTATAGATGTATGTGGCGGGGATACCTATATATGTATGTGGTGGTGATACCTATAGATGCATGTGGTGGTGATACCTATATATGTATGTGGTGGGGAGACCTATAGATGTATGTGGCGGGGATACATATATATGTAAGTGGTGGGGATACCAATAGATGTATGTGGAGGGGAGACCTATATATGTGTGGTGGTGGGGAGACCTATATATGTGTGTGGTGAGGATACCTATATATGTATGTGGTGGGGATACCTATAGATGTGTGTGGTGGGGATACCTATATATGTATGTGGTGGGGATACCTATATCTATATATGTATGTGGTGAGGATACCTATATATGTATGTGGTGGGGATACCTATATATGTGTGTGGCGGGGATACCTATATATGTATGTGGTGGGGATACCTATATATGTATTTGGCGGAGAGACCTATAGATGTATGTTGCGGGGAGACCTATAGATGTTTGTGGTGGGGATACCTATATATGTATGTGGCGGGGAGACCTATATATGTATGTGGTGGGGATACCTATATATGTATGTGATGGGGATACCTATATATGTATGTGGTGGGGAGACCTATAGATGTATGTGGCGGGGATACCTATATGTGTGTGTGGTGGGGAGACTTATATGTGTGTGTGGTGGTGATACCTATATATGTACGTGGTGGGGATACCTATAGATGTATGTGGTGGTGATACCTATAGATGCATGTGGTGGGGATACCTATATATGTATGTGGTGGGGATACCTATATATGTGTGTGGTGAGGATACCTATATATGTATGTGGTGGGGATACCTATATATGTGTGGGGTGGGGATACCTATATATGTATGTGGTGGGGATACCTATATATGTATTTGGCGGGGAGACCTATAGATGTATGTGGCGGGGATACCTATATATGTTTGTGGTGGGGATACCTATATATGTATGTGCCGGGGAGACCTATAGATGTATGTGGCGGGGATACCTATATATGTGTGTGGTGGGGAGACTTATATATGTGTGTGGTGGTGATACCTATATATGTACGTGGTGGGGATACCTATAGATGTATGTGGTGGTGATACCTATAGATGGATGTGGTGGGGATACCTATATATGTATGTGGCGGGGAGACATATAGATGTGTGTGGTGGGGTTACCTATAGATGTATGTGGCGGGGATACCTATATATGTATGTGGTGGTGATACCTATAGATGCATGTGGTGGTGATACCTATATATGTATGTGGTGGGGATACCTATATATGTGTGTGGTGAGGATACCTATATATGTATGTGGTGGGGATACCTATATATGTGTGTTGTGGGGATACCTATATATGTATGTGGTGGGGATACCTATATATGTATTTGGCGGGGAGACCTATAGATGTATGTGGCGGGGATACCTATATATGTTTGTGGTGGGGATACCTATATATGTATGTGCCGGGGAGACCTATAGATGTATGTGGTGGAGATTCCTATATATTTGTGTGACGAGGATACCTATATATGTATGTGGTGGGGATACCTATATATGTATGTGGTGGGGATACCTATATATGTGTGTGGTGGTGATACCTATATATGTGTGTGGCGAGGATACCTATATATGTATGTGGTGGGGATACCTATATATGTGTGTGGCGGGGATACCTATATATGTATGTGGTGGGGATACCTATATATGTATTTGGCGGGGAGACCTATAGATGTATGTTGCGGGGATACCTATATATGTTTGTGGTGGGGATACCTATATATGTATGTGGCGGGGAGACCTATAGATGTATGTGGTGGGGATACCTATATATGTATGTGATGGGGATACCTATATATGTATGTGGCGGGGAGACATATAGATGTGTGTGGTGGGGTTACCTATAGATGTATGTGGCGGGGATACCTATATATGTATGTGGTGGTGATACCTATAGATGCATGTGGTGGCGATACCTATATATGTATGTGGTGGGGAGACCTATAGATGTATGTGGCGGGGATACATATATATGTAAGTGGTGGGGATACCTATAGATGTATGTGGAGGGGAGACCTATATATGTGTGGTGGTGGGGAGACCTATATATGTGTGTGGTGAGGATACCTATATATGTATGTGGTGGGGATACCTATATATGTGTGTGGTGGGGATACCTATATATGTATGTGGTGGGGATACCTATATCTATATATGTATGTGGTGAGGATACCTATATATGTATGTGGTGGGGATACCTATATATGTGTGTGGCGGGGATACCTATATATGTATGTGGTGGGGATACCTATATATGTATTTGGCGGGGAGACCTATAGATGTATGTTGCGGGGAGACCTATAGATGTTTGTGGTGGGGATACCTATATATGTATGTGGCGGGGAGACCTATATATGTATGTGGTGGGGATACCTATATATGTATGTGATGGGGATACCTATATATGTATGTGGTGGGGAGACCTATAGATGTATGTGGCGGGGATACCTATATGTGTGTGTGGCGGGGTTACCTATAGATGTATGTGGCGGGGATACCTATATATGTATGTGGTGGTGATACCTATAGATTCATGTGGTGGTGATACCTATATATGTATGTGGTGGGGAGACCTATAGATGTATGTGGCGGGGATACCTATATATGTGTGTGGTGGGGAGACTTATATATGTGTGTGGTGGTGATACCTATATATGTACGTGGTGGGGATACCTATAGATGTATGTGGTGGTGATACCTATAGATGTATGTGGTGGGGATACCTATAGATGTATGTGGTGGGGATACCTATATATGTGTGTGGTGAGGATACCTATATATGTATGTGGTGGGGATACCTATATATGTGTGTGGTGGGGATACCTATATATGAATGTGGTGGGGATACCTATATATGTATTTGGCGGGGAGACCTATAGATGTATGTGGCGGGGATACCTATATATGTTTGTGGTGGGGATACCTATATATGTATGTGCCGGGGAGACCTATAGATGTATGTGGCGGGGATACCTATATATGTGTGTGGTGTGGAGACTTATATATGTGTGTGGTGGTGATACCTATATATGTACGTGGTGGGGATACCTATAGATGTATGTGGTGGTGATACCTATAGATGGATGTGGTGGGGATACCTATATATGTATGTGGTGGGGATACCTATATATGTGTGTGGTGAGGATACCTATATATGTATGTGGTGGGGATACCTATATATGTGTGTTGTGGGGATATCTATATATGTATGTGGTGGGGATACCTATATATGTATTTGGCGTGGAGACCTATAGATGTATGTGGCGGGGATACCTATATATGTTTGTGGTGGGGATACCTATATATGTATGTGCCGGGGAGACCTATAGATGTATGTGGTGGAGATTCCTATATATTTGTGTGGCGAGGATACCTATATATGTATGTGGTGGGGATACCTATATATGTATGTGGTGGGGATACCTATATATGTGTGTGGTGGTGATACCTATATATGTGTGTGGCGAGGATACCTATATATGTATGTGGTGGGAATACCTATATATGTGTGTGGCGGGGATACCTATATATGTATGTGGTGGGGACACTTATAGATGTGTGTGGTGGGGATACCTATATATGTATGTGGTGGGGATACCTATATCTATATATGTGTGTGGTGAGGATACCTATATATGTATGTGGTGGGGATACCTATATATGTGTGTGGCGGGGATACCTATATATGTATGTGGTGGGGATACCTATATATGTATTTGGCGGGGAGACCTATAGATGTATGTTGCGGGGATACCTATATATGTTTGTGGTGGGGATACCTATATATGTATGTGGCGGGGAGACCTATATATGTGTGTGGCGGGGATACCTATATATGTATGTGGTGGGGATACCTATATTTGTATTTGGCGGGGAGACCTATAGATGTATGTTGCGGGGATACCTATATATGTTTGTGGTGGGGATACCTATATATGTATGTGGCGGGGAGACCTATAGATGTATGTGGTGGGGATACCTATATATGTATGTGGTGGGGATACCTATATATGTATTTGGCGGGGAGACCTATAGATGTATGTTGCGGGGATACCTATATATGTTTGTGGTGGGGATACCTATATATGTATGTGGCGGGGAGACCTATAGATGTATGTGGTGGGGATACCTATATATGTATGTGATGGGGATACCTATATATGTATGTGGCGGGGAGACCTATAGATGTGTGTGGCGGGGTTACCTATAGATGTATGTGGCGGGGATACCTATATATGTATGTGGTGGTGATACCTATAGATGCATGTGGTGGTGATACCTATATATGTATGTGGTGGGGAGACCTGTAGATGTATGTGGCGGGGATACATATATATGTGTGTGGTGGGGAGACTTATATATGTGTGTGGTGGTGAGACCTATATATGTATATGGTGGGGATACCTATAGATGTATGTGATGGTGATACCTATAGATGTATGTGGTGGGGATATCTATATATGTATGTGGTGGGGATACCTATATATGTGTGTGGTGAGGATACCCATATATGTATGTGGTGGAGATACCTATATATGTGTGTGGTGGGGATACCTATATATGTATGTGGTGGGGATACCTATATATTTTTTGGCGGGGAGACCTATATATGTATGTGGCGAGGATACCTATATATGTTGTGGTGGGGATACCTATATATGTATGTGCCGGGCAGACCTATAGATGTATGTGGTGGGGATACCTATATATTTATGTGGTGGGGATACCTATACATGTATATGTATGTGGCGGGGAGACATATAGATGTATGTGGCGGGGATACCTATAGAACTATGTGGTGGGGATACCTATATATTTGTGTGGCGGGGATACCTATAGATATATGTGGCGGGGATACCTATATGTGTATGTGGTGGTGATACATATAGATGTATGTGGTGGTGATACCTATAGATGTATGTGGTGGGGATACCTATATATGTATGTGGAGGGGACACCTATATATGTGTGTGGTGAGGAAACCTATATATGTATGTGGTGGGGATACCTATATATGTGTGTGGTGAGGATACCTATATATGTATTTGGCGGGGAGACCTATAGATGTATGTGGCAGTGATACCTATATATGTTTGTGGTGGGGATACCTATATATGTATGTGGTGGGGATACCTATATATGTATGTGGTGGGGATACCTATATATGTGTGTGGTGGGGATACCTATATATGTATGTGGTGGGGATACCTATATATGTATTTGGCGGGGAGACCTATAGATGTATGTGGCAGTGATACATATATATGTTTGTGGTGGGGATACCTATATATGTATGTGCCGGGGAGACCTATATATGTATGTGGTGGAGATTCCTATATATTTGTGTGGCGAGGATACCTATATATGTATGTGGTGGGGATACCTATATATGTATGTGGTGGGGATACCTATATATGTGTGTGGTGGTGATACCTATATATGTGTGTGGCGAGGATACCTATATATGTATGTGGTGGGGATACCTATATATGTGTGTGGCGGGGATACCAATATATGTATGTGGTGGGGATACTTATAGATGTGTGTGGTGGGGATACCTATATATGTATGTGGTGGGGATACCTATATCTATATATGTGTGTGGTGAGGATACCTATATATGTATGTGGTGGGGATACCTATATATGTGTGTGGTGGGGATACCTATATATGTATGTGGTGGGGATACCTATATATGTATTTGGCATGGAGACCTATAGATGTATGTTGCGGGGATACCTATATATGTATGTGATGGGGATACCTATATATGTATGTGGCGGGGAGACATATAGATGTGTGTGGCGGGGGTACCTATAGATGTATGTGGCGGGGATACCTATATATGTATGTGGTGGTGACACCTATAGATGCATGTGGTGGTGATACCTATATATGTATGTGGTGGGGAGACCTATAGATGTATGTGGCGGGGATACATATATATGTAAGTGGTGGGGATACATATAGATGTATGTGGAGGGGAGACCTATATATGTGTGGTGGTGGGGAGACCTATATATGTGTGTGGTGAGGATACCTATATATGTATGTGGTGGGGATACCTATAGATGTGTGTGGTGGGGATACCTATATATGTATGTGGTGGGGATACCTATATCTATATATGTATGTGGTGAGGATACCTATATATGTATGTGGTGGGGATACCTATATATGTGTGTGGCGGGGATACCTATATATGTATGTGGTGGGGATACCTATATATGTATTTGGCGGGGAGACCTATAGATGTATGTTGCGGGGAGACCTATAGATGTTTGTGGTGGGGATACCTATATATGTATGTGTCGGGGAGACCTATATATGTATGTGGTGGGGATACCTATATATGTATGTGATGGGGATACCTATATATGTATGTGGTGGGGAGACCTATAGATGTATGTGGCGGGGATACCTATATGTGTGTGTGGCGGGGTTATCTATAGATGTATGTGGCGGGGATACCTATATATGTATGTGGTGGTGATACCTATAGATGCATGTGGTGGTGATACCTATATATGTATGTGGTGGGGAGACCTATAGATGTATGTGGCGGGGATACCTATATATGTGTGTGGTGGGGAGACTTATATATGTGTGTGGTGGTGATACCTATATATGTACGTGGAGGGGATACCTATATATGTATGTGGTGGGGAGACTTATAGATGTATGTGGCGGGGATACCTATATATGTGTGTGGTGGGGAGACATATATGTGTGTGGTGGTGATACCTATATATGTATGTGGTGGGGATACATATAGATGTATGTTGGGGTGATACATATATATGTATGTTGTGGTGATACCTATAGATGTATGTGGTGGGGATACCTATAGATGTATGTGGTGGGGATACCTTTATATGTATGTGGTGGGGATACCTATATATGTGTGTGGTGGGGATACCTATATATGTATGTGGTGGGGAGACCTATATATGTATTTGGCGGGGAGACCTATAGATGTATGTGGCAGTGATACCTATATATGTTTGTGGTGGGGATACCTATATATGTATGTGCCGGGGAGACCTATATATGTATGTGGTGGAGATTCCTATATATTTGTGTGGCGAGGATACCTATATATGTATGTGGTGGGGATACCTATATATGTATGTGGTGGGGATACCTATATATGTGTGTGGTGGTGATACCTATATATGTGTGTGGCGACGATACCTATATATGTATGTGGTGGGGATACCTATATATGTGTGTGGCGGGGATACCAATATATGTATGTGGTGGGGATACTTATAGATGTGTGTGGTGGGGATACCTATATATGTATGTGGTGGGGATACCTATATCTATATATGTGTGTGGTGAGGATACCTATATATGTATGTGGTGGGGATACCTATATATGTGTATGGTGGGGATACCTATATATGTATGTGGTAGGGATACCTATATATGTATTTGGCGGGGAGACCTATAGATGTATGTTGCGGGGATACCTATATATGTATGTGATGGGGATACCTATATATGTATGTGGCGGGGAGACATATAGATGTGTGCGGCGGGGTTACCTATAGATGTATGTGGCGGGGATACCTATATATGTATGTGGTGGTGACACCTATAGATGCATGTGGTGGTGATACCTATATATGTATGTGGTGGTGATACCTATAGATGCATGTGGTGGTGATACCTATATATGTATGTGGTGGGGAGACCTATAGATGCATGTGGCGGGGATACCTATATATGTATGTGGTGGGGAGACTTATATATGTGTGTGGTGGTGATACCTATATATGTACGTGGTGGGGATACCTATAGATGTATGTGGTGGTGATACCTATAGATGTATGTGGTGGGGATACCTATATATGTATGTGGTGGGGATACCTATATATGTGTATGGTGAGGATACCTATATATGTATGTGGTGGGGATACCTATATATGTGTGTTGTGGGGATACCTATATATGTATGTGGTGGGGATACCTATATATGTATTTGGCGGGGAGACCTATAGATGTATGTGGCGGGGATACCTATATATGTTTGTGGTGGGGATACCTATATATGTATGTGCCGGGGAGACCTATAGATGTATGTGGTGGAGATTCCTATATATTTGTGTGGCGAGGATACCTATATATGTATGTGGTGGGGATACCTATATATGTATGTGGTGGGGATACCTATATATGTGTGCGGTGGTGATACCTATATATGTGTGTGGCGAGGATACCTATATATGTATGTGGTGGGAATACCTATATATGTGTGTGGCGGGGATACCTATATATGTATGTGGTGGGGACACTTATAGATGTGTGTGGTGGGGATACCTATATATGTATGTGGTGGGGATACCTATATCTATATATGTGTGTGGTGAGGATACCTATATATGTATGTGGTGGGGATACCAATATATGTGTGTGGCGGGGATACCTATATATGTATGTGGTGGGGATACCTATATATGTATTTGGCGGGGAGACCTATAGATGTATGTTGCGGGGATACCTATATATGTTTGTGGTGGGGATACCTATATATGTATGTGGCGGGGAGAGCTATAGATGTATGTGGTGGGGATACCTATATATGTATGTGATGGGGATACCTATATATGTATGTGGCGGGGAGACCTACAGATGTGTGTGGAGAGGTTACCTATAGATGTATGTGGCGGGGATACCTATATATGTATGTGGTGGTGATACCTATAGATGCATGTGGTGGTGATACCTATATATGTATATGGTGGGGAGACCTATAGATGTATGTGGCGGGGATACATATATATGTGTGTGGTGGGGAGACTTATATATGTGTGTGGTGGTGAGACCTATATATGTATATGGTGGGGATACCTATAGATGTATGTGATGGTGATACCTATAGATGTATGTGGTGGGGATACCTATATATGTATGTGGTGGGGATACCTATATATGTGTGTGGTGAGGATACCCATATATGTATGTGGTGGGGATACCTATATATGTGTGTGGTGGGGATACCTATATATGTATGTGGTGGGGATACCTATATATGTATTTGGCGGGGAGACCTATATATGTATGTGGCGAGGATACCTATATATGTTTGTGGTGGGGATACCTATATATGTATGTGCCGGGGAGACTTATAGATGTATGTGGTGGGGATACCTATATATTTATGTGGTGGTGATACATATATATGTTTGTGGCGGGGAGACATATAGATGTATGTGGCGGGGATACCTATAGAACTATGTGGTGGGGATACCTATATATTTGTGTGGCGGGGATACCTATAGATGTATGTGGCGGGGATACCTATATGTGTATGTGGTGGTGATACATATAGATGTATGTGGTGGTGATACCTATATATGTATGTGGTGGGGAGACTTATAGATGTATGTGGCGGGGATACCTATATATGTGTGTGGTGGGGAGACTTATATATGTGTGTGGTGGTGATACCTATATATGTATGTGGTGGGGATACATATAGATGTATGTTGGGGTGATACATATATATGTATGTTGTGGTGATACCTATAGATGTATGTGTTGGGGATACCTATAGATGTATGTGGTGGGGATACCTATATATGTGTTTGGTGGGGTTAGCTATATATGGATGTGGTGGTGATACCTATATATGTGTGTGGTGGGAATACCTATTTCTGTGTGTGGTGGTGATACCTATAGATGTATGTGGTGGTGATACCTAAATATGTATGTGGTGGGGATACCTATATATGTGTGTGGTGAGGATACCTATATATGTGTGTGGCGGGGATACCTATATATTTGTGTGGTGGGGAGACCTATATATGTGTGTGGCGGGGATACCTATATATGTATGTGGCGGGGATACCTATATATATGTGCGGCGGGGAGACCTATATATGTATGTGGCGGGGATACCTATATATGTGTGTGGCGGGGATACCTATATATGATTGTGGCGGGGATACCTATATATGTGTGTGGCTGGGAGACCTATATATGTATGTGGCGGGGAGACCTATATATGTGTGTGGTGGTGATACCTATAAATGCATGTGGTGGTGATACCTATATATGTATGTGGTGGAGATACCTATATATGTATGTGGTGGGGATACCTATAGATTTCTGTGGCGGGGATACCTATATATGTGTGTGGTGAGGATACCTATATATGTGTGTGGTGGGGATACCTATATATTTTTGTGGTGGGGAGACCTATATATGTGTCTGGCGGGGATACCTATATAAGTATGTGGCGGGAATACCTATATATGTGTGTGGTGGGGAGACTTATATATGTGTGTGGTGGTGATACCTATATATGTATGTGGTGGGGATACATATAGATGTATGTGGTGGTGATACCTATAGAAGTATGTGGTGGTGATACCTATAGATGTATGTGGTGGGGATACATATAGATGTATGTGGTGGGCATACCTATATATGTGTGTGGTGGGGATACCTATATATGTATGTGGTGGTGATACCTATATATGTGTGTGTTGGGGATACCTATTTATGTGTGTGGTGGTGATACCTATAGATGTATGTGGTGGTGATACCTATATATGTATGTGGTGGGGATACCTATATATGTATGTGGTGGGGATACCTATATATGTATTTGGCGGGGAGACCTATAGATGTATGTTGCGGGGATACCTATATGTGTATGTGGTGGGGATACCTATATATGTGTGTGGCGGGGACACCTATAGATGTATGTGGCGGGGATACATATATGTGTATGTGGTGGTGATACATATAGATTTATGTGGTGGTGATACCTATATATGTATGTGGTGGGGAGACTTATAGATGTATGTGGCGGGGAGACTTATATATGTGTGTGGTGGGGAGACTTATAGATGTATGTGGCGGCGATACCTATATATGTATGTGGTGGGGAGACTTATATATGTGTGTGGTGGTGATACCTATATATGTGTGTGGTGGGGAGACTTTTATCTGTGTGTGGTGGTGATACCTATATATGTATGTGGTGGGGAGACTTATAGATGTATGTGGCGGGGATACCTATATATGTGTGTGGTGGGGAGACTTATATATTTGTGTGGTGGTGATACCTATATATGTATGTGGGGGGGGATACATATAGATGTATGTGGGGGTGATACCTATAGATGTATGTTGTGGTGATACCTATATATTTATGTGGTGGGGATACCTATATATGTGTGTGGTGGTGATACCTATTTATGTGTGTGGTGGTGATAACTATATATGTATGTGGTGGTGATACCTATATATGTATGTGGTGGTGATAACTATATATGTATGTGGTGGTGATACCTATAGATGTATGTGGTGGTGATACCTATATATGTATGTGGTAGGGATACCTAAATATGTATGTGGTGGGGATACCTATATATGTGTGTGGTGAGGATACCTATATATGTGTGTGGCGGGGATACCTATATATTTGTGTGGTGGGGAGACCTATATATGTGTGTGGCGGGGATACCTATATATGTATGTGGCGGGGATACCTATATATATGTGCGGCGGGGAGACCTATATATGTATGTGGCGGGGATACCTATATATGTGTGTGGCGGGGATACCTATATATGATTGTGGCGGGGATACCTATATATGTGTGTGGCTGGGAGACCTATATATGTATGTGGCGGGGAGAGCTATATATGTGTGTGGTGGTGATACCTATAGATGCATGTGGTGGTGATACCTATATATGTATGTGGTGGGGATACCTATATATGTATGTGGTGGGATACCTATAGATTTATGTGGCGGGGATACCTATATATGTGTGTGGTGAGGATACCTATATATGTGTGTGGCGGGGATACCTATATATTTTTGTGGTGGGGAGACCTATATATGTGTCTGGCGGGGATACCTATATAAGTATGTGGCGGGAATACCTATATATGTGTGTGGTGGGGAGACTTATATATGTGTGTGGTGGTGATACCTATATATGTATGTGGTGGGGATACATATAGATGTATGTGGTGGTGATACCTATAGAAGTATGTGGTGGTGATACCTATAGATGTATGTGGTGGGGATACATATAGATGTATGTGGTGGGCATACCTATATATGTGTGTGGTGGGGATACCTATATATGTATGTGGTGGTGATACCTATATATGTGTGTGTTGGGGATACCTATTTATGTGTGTGGTGGTGATACCTATAGATGTATGTGGTGGTGATACCTATATATGTATGTGGTGGGGATACCTATATATGTATGTGGTGGGGATACCTATATATGTATTTGGCGGGGAGACCTATAGATGTATGTTGCGGGGATACCTATATGTGTATGTGGTGGGGATACCTATATATGTGTGTGGCGGGGATACCTATAGATGTATGTGGCGGGGATACCTATATGTGTATGTGGTGGTGATACCTATAGATTTATGTGGTGGTGATACCTATATATGTATGTGGTGGGGAGACTTATAGATGTATGTGGCGGGGAGACTTATATATGTGTGTGGTGGGGAGACTTATAGATGTATGTGGCGGCGATACCTATATATGTATGTGGTGGGGAGACTTATATATGTGTGTGGTGGTGATACCTATATATGTGTGTGGTGGGGAGACTTATATCTGTGTGTGGTGGTGAGACCTATATATGTATGTGGTGGGGAGACTTATAGATGTATGTGGCGGGGATACCTATATATGTGTGTGGTGGGGAGACTTATATATGTGTGTGGTGGTGATACCTATATATGTATGTGGGGGGGGGGATACATATAGATGTATGTGGGGGTGATACCTATAGATGTATGTTGTGGTGATACCTATATATTTATGTGGTGGGGATACCTATATATGTGTGTGGTGGTGATACCTATTTATGTGTGTGGTGGTGATAACTATATATGTATGTGGTGGTGATACCTATATATGTATGTGGTGGTGATACCTATATATGTATGTGGTGGTGATACCTATAGATGTATGTGGTGGTGATACCTATATATGTATGTGGTAGGGATACCTAAATATGTATGTGGTGGGGATACCTATATATGTATTTGGCGGGGAGACCTATAGATGTATGTGGCGGGGATACCTATATATGTTTGTGGTGGGGATACCTATATATGTATGTGCCGGGGAGACCTATAGATGTATGTGGTGGAGATTCCTATATATTTGTGTGGCGAGGATACCTATATATGTATGTGGTGGGGATACCTATATATGTATGTGGTGGGGATACCTATATATGTGTGCGGTGGTGATACCTATATATGTGTGTGGCGAGGACACCTATATATGTATGTGGTGGGAATACCTATATATGTGTGTGGCGGGGATACCTATATATGTATGTGGTGGGGACACTTATAGATGTGTGTGGTGGGGATACCTATATATGTATGTGGTGGGGATACCTATATCTATATATGTGTGTGGTGAGGATACCTATATATGTATGTGGTGGGGATACCTATATATGTGTGTGGCGGGGATACCTATATATGTATGTGGTGGGGATACCTATATATGTATTTGGCGGGGAGACCTATAGATGTATGTTGCGGGGATACCTATATATGTTTGTGGTGGGGATACCTATATATGTATGTGGCGGGGAGACCTATAGATGTATGTGGTGGGGATACCTATATATGTATGTGATGGGGATACCTATATATGTATGTGGCGGGGAGACCTACATATGTGTGTGGCGGGGTTACCTGTAGATGTATGTGGCGGGGATACCTATATATGTATGTGGTGGTGATACCTATAGATGCATGTGGTGGTGATACCTATATATGTATATGGTGGGGAGACCTATAGATGTATGTGGCGGGGATACATATATATGTGTGTGGTGGGGAGACTTATATATGTGTGTGGTGGTGAGATCTATATATGTATATGGTGGGGATACCTATAGATGTATGTGATGGTGATACCTATATATGTATGTGGTGGGGATACCTATATATGTGTGTGGTGAGGATACCCATATATGTATGTGGTGGGGATACCTATATATGTGTGTGGTGGGGATACCTATATATGTATGTGGTGGGGATACCTATATATGTATTTGGCGGGGAGACCTATATATGTATGTGGCGAGGATACCTATATATGTTTGTGGTGGGGATACCTATATATGTATGTGCCGGGGAGACCTATAGATGTATGTGGTGGGGATACCTATATATTTATGTGGTGGGGATACCTATATATGTTTGTGGCGGGGAGACATATAGATGTATGTGGCGGGGATACCTATAGAACTATGTGGTGGGGATACCTATATATTTGTGTGGCGGGGATACCTATAGATGTATGTGGCGGGGATACCTATATGTGTATGTGGTGGTGATACATATAGATGTATGTGGTGGTGATACCTATATATGTATGTGGTGGGGAGACTTATAGATGTATGTGGCGGGGATACCTATATATGTGTGTGGTGGGGAGACTTATATATGTGTGTGGTGGGGATACATATAGATGTATGTGGTGGGGATACATATAGATGTATGTTGGGGTGATACATATATATGTATGTTGTGGTGATACCTATAGATGTATGTGGTGGGGATACCTATAGATGTATGTGGTGGGGATACTATATATGTGTGTGGTGGGGTTAGCTATATATGGATGTGGTGGTGATACCTATATATGTGTGTGGTGGGAATACCTATTTCTGTGTGTGGTGGTGATACCTATATATGTGTGTGGTGGGGAGACTTATATCTGTGTGTGGTGGTGATACCTATATATGTGTGTGGTGGGGAGACTTATATCTGTGTGTGGTGGTGATACCTATATATGTATGTGGTGGGGAGACTTATAGATGTATGTGGCGGGGATACCTATATATGTGTGTGGTGGGGAGACTTATATATGTGTGTGGTGGTGATACCTATATATGTATGTGGGGGGGGGGATACATATAGATGTATGTGGGGGTGATACCTATAGATGTATGTTGTGGTGATACCTATATATTTATGTGGTGGGGATACCTATATATGTGTGTGGTGGTGATACCTATTTATGTGTGTGGTGGTGATAACTATATATGTATGTGGTGGTGATACCTATATATGTATGTGGTGGTGATACCTATATATGTATGTGGTGGTGATACCTATAGATGTATGTGGTGGTGATACCTATATATGTATGTGGTAGGGATACCTAAATATGTATGTGGTGGGGATACCTATAGATGTCTGTGGCGGGGATACCTATATATGTGTGTGGTGAGGATACCTATATATGTGTGTGGCGGGGATACCTATATATTTGTGTGGTGGGGAGACCTATACATGTGTGTGGCGGGGATACCTATATATGTATGTGGCGGGGATACCTATATATATGTGCGGCGGGGAGACCTATATATGTATGTGGCGGATATACCTATATATGTGTGTGGCGGGGATACCTATATATGATTGTGGCGGGGATACCTATATATGTGTGTGGCTGGGAGACCTATATATGTATGTGGCGGGGAGACCTATATATGTGTGTGGTGGTGATACCTATAGATGCATGTGGTGGTGATACCTATATATGTATGTGGTGGGGATACCTATATATGTATGTGGCGATGATACCTATATATTTTTGTGGTGGGGAGACCTATATATGTGTCTGGCGGGGATACCTATATAAGTATGTGGCGGGAATACCTATATATGTGTGTGGTGGGGAGACTTATATATGTGTGTGGTGGTGATACCTATATATGTATGTGGTGGGGATACATATAGATGTATGTGGTGGTGATACCTATAGAAGTATGTGGTGGTGATACCTATAGATGTATGTGGTGGGGATACATATAGATGTATGTGGTGGGGAGACCTATATATGTGTCTGGCGGGGATACCTATATAAGTATGTGGCGGGAATACCTATATGTGTGTGTGGTGGGGAGACTTATATATGTGTGTGGTGGTGATACCTATATATGTATGTGGTGGGGATACATATAGATGTATGTGGTGGTGATACCTATAGAAGTATGTGGTGGTGATACCTATAGATGTATGTGGTGGGGATACATATAGATGTATGTGGTGGGCATACCTATATATGTGTGTGGTGGGGATACCTATATATGTATGTGGTGGTGATACCTATATATGTGTGTGTTGGGGATACCTATTTATGTGTGTGGTGGTGATACCTATAGATGTATGTGGTGGTGATACCTATATATGTATGTGGTGGGGATACCTATATATGTATGTGGTGGGGATACCTATATATGTATTTGGCGGGGAGACCTATAGATGTATGTTGCGGGGATACCTATATGTGTATGTGGTGGGGATACCTATATATGTGTGTGGCGGGGATACCTATAGATGTATGTGGCGGGGATACCTATATGTGTATGTGGTGGTGATACCTATAGATTTATGTGGTGGTGATACCTATATATGTGTGTGGTGGGGAGACTTATAGATGTATGTGGCGGCGATACCTATATATGTATGTGGTGGGGAGACTTATATATGTGTGTGGTGGTTATACCTATATATGTGTGTGGTGGGGAGACTTATATCTGTGTGTGGTGGTGATACCTATATATGTATGTGGTGGGGAGACTTATAGATGTATGTGGCGGGGATACCTATATATGTGTGTGGTGGGGAGACTTATATATGTGTGTGGTGGTGATACCTATATATGTATGTGGGGGGGATACATATAGATGTATGTGGGGGTAATACCTATAGATGAATGTTGTGGTGATACCTATATATTTATGTGGTTGGGATACCTATATATGTGTGTGGTGGTGATACCTATTTATGTGTGTGGTGGTGATAACTATATATGTATGTGGTGGTGATACCTATATATGTATGTGGTGGTGATACCTATATAAGTATGTGGTGGTGATACCTATAGATGTATGTGGTGGTGATACCTATATATGTATGTGGTAGGGATACCTAAATATGTATGTGGTGGGGATACCTATAGATGTCTGTGGCGGGGATACCTATATATGTGTGTGATGAGGATACCTATATATGTGTGTGGCGGGGATACCTATATATTTGTGTGGTGGGGAGACCTATATATGTGTGTGGCGGGGATACCTATATATGTATGTGGCGGGGATACCTATATATATGTGCGGCGGGGAGACCTATATATGTATGTGGCGGATATACCTATATATGTGTGTGGCGGGGATACCTATATATGATTGTGGCGGGGATACCTATATATGTGTGTGGCTGGGAGACCTATATATGTATGTGGCGGGGAGACCTATATATGTGTGTGGTGGTGATACCTATAGATGCATGTGGTGGTGATACCTATATATGTATGTGGTGGGGATACCTATATATGTATGTGGTGGGGATACCTATAGATTTCTGTGGCGGGGATACCTATATATGTGTGTGGTGAGGATACCTATATATGTGTGTGGCGGGGATACCTATATATTTTTGTGGTGGGGAGACCTATATATGTGTCTGGCGGGGATACCTATATAAGTATGTGGCGGGAATACCTATATATGTGTATGGTGTGGAGACTTATATATGTGTGTGGTGGTGATACCTATAGAAGTATGTGGTGGTGATACCTATAGATGTATGTGGTGGGGATACATATAGATGTATGTGGTGGGCATACCTATATATGTGTGTGGTGGGGATACCTATATATGTATGTGGTGGTGATACCTATATATGTGTGTGTTGGGGATACCTATTTATGTGTGTGGTGGTGATACCTATAGACGTATGTGGTGGTGATACCTATATATGTATGTGGTGGGGATACCTATATATGTATGTGGTGGGGATACCTATATATGTATTTGGCGGGGAGACCTATAGATGTATGTTGCGGGGATACCTATATGTGTATGTGGTGGGGATACCTATATATGTGTGTGGCGGGGATACCTATAGATGTATGTGGCGGGGATACCTATATGTGTATGTGGTGGTGATACCTATAGATTTATGTGGTGGTGATACCTATATATGTATGTGGTGGGGAGACTTATAGATGTATGTGGCGGGGAGACTTATATATGTGTGTGGTGGGGAGACTTATAGATGTATGTGGCGGCGATACCTATATATGTATGTGGTGGGGAGACTTATATATGTGTGTGGTGGTGAGACCTATATATGTGTGTGGTGGGGATACTTATATCTGTGTGTGGTGGTGATACCTATATATGTATGTGGTGGGGAGACTTATAGATGTATGTGGCGGGGATACCTATATATGTGTGTGGTGGGGAGACTTATATATGTGTGTGGTGGTGATACCTATATATGTATGTGGGGGGGGATACATATAGATGTATGTGGGGGTGATACCTATAGATGTATGTTGTGGTGATACCTATATATTTATGTGGTGGGGATACCTATATATGTGTGTGGTGGTGATACCTATTTATGTGTGTGGTGGTGATAACTATATATGTATGTGGTGGTGATACCTATATATGTATGTGGTGTTGATACCTATATATGTATGTGGTGGTGATACCTATAGATGTATGTGGTGGTGATACCTATATATGTATGTGGTAGGGATACCTAAATATGTATGTGGTGGGGATACCTATAGATGTCTGTGGCGGGGATACCTATATATGTGTGTGGTGAGGATACCTATATATGTGTGTGGCGGGGATACCTATATATTTGTGTGGTGGGGAGACCTATATATGTGTGTGGCAGGGATAACTATATATGTGTGTGGCAGGGATAACTATATAAGTATGTGGCGGGGATACTTATATATGTGTGTGGTGGTGATACCTATATATGTATGTGGTGGGGATACATATAGATGTATGTGGTGGTGATACCTATAGAAGTATGTGGTGGTGATACCTATAGATGTATGTGGTTGGGATACATATAGATGTATGTGGTGGGGATACATATATATGGGTATGGTGGGGATACCTATATTTGTATGTGGTGGTGATACCTATATATGTGTGTGGTGGGGATACCTATTTATGTGTGTGGTGGTGATACCTATAGATGTATGTGGTGGTGATACCTATATATGTATGTGGTGGGGATACCTATATATGTATGTGGTGGGGATACCTATATATGTATTTGGCGGGAAGACCTATAGATGTATGTTGCGGGAATACCTATAGATGTATGTTGCGGGGATACCTATATATGTATATGGCGGGGAGACCTATAGATGTATGTGGTGGGGATACCTATATATGTATGTGGTGGGGATACCTATATATGTGTGTGGCGGGGATACCTATAGATGTATGTGGCGGGGATACCTATATGTGTATGTGGTGGTGATACCTATAGATGTATGTGGTGGTGATACCTATTTATGTATGTGGTGGGGAGACTTATATATGTATGTGGCGGGGAGACTTATATATGTGTGTGGTGGGGAGACTTATAGATGTATGTGGCGGGGATACCTATATATGTGTGTGGTGGCGAGACTTATATTTGTGTGTGGTGGTGATACCTATATATGTATGTGGTGGGGAGACTTATAGATGTATGTGGCGGGGATACCTATATATGTGTGTGGTGGGGAGACTTATATATGTGTGTGGTGGTGATACCTATATATGTATGTGGTGGGGATACCTATATATGTATGTGCCGGGGAGACCTATAGATGTATGTGGTGGGGATACCTATATATTTATGTGGTGGGGATACCTATATATGTATGTGGCGGGGATACATATAGATGTATGTGGCGGGGATACCTATAGAACTATGTGGTGGGGACACCTATATATTTGTGTGGCGGGGATACCTATAGATGTATGTGGCGGGGATACCTATATGTGTATGTGGTGGTGATACATATAGATGTATGTGGTGGTGATACCTATATATGTATGTGGTGGGGAGAGTTATAGATGTATGTGGCGGGGATACCTATATATGTGTGTGGTGGGGAGACTTATATATGTGTGTGGTGGTGATACCTATATATGTATGTGGTGGGGATACTTATAGATGTATGTTGGTGTGATACATATATATGTATGTTGTGGTGATACCTATAGATGTATGTGGTGGGGATACCTATAGATGTATGTGGTGGGGATACCTATATATGTGTGTGGTGGGGTTAGCTATATATGGATGTGGTGGTGATACCTATATATGTGTGTGGTGGGAATACCTATATTTGTATGTGGTGGTGATACCTATATATGTGTGTGGTGGGGATACCTATTTATGTGTGTGGTGGTGATACCTATAGATGTATGTGGTGGTGATACCTATATATGTATGTGGTGGGGATACCTATATATGTATGTGGTGGGGATACCTATATATGTATTTGGCGGGAAGACCTATAGATGTATGTTGCGGGGATACCTATATATGTTTGTGGTGGGGATACCTATATATGTATGTGGCGGGGAGACCTATAGATGTATGTGGTGGGGATACCTATATATGTATGTGGTGGGGATACCTATATATGTGTGTGGCGGGGATACCTATAGATGTATGTGGCGGGGATACCTATATGTGTATGTGGTGGTGATACCTATAGATGTATGTGGTGGTGATACCTATTTATGTATGTGGTGGGGAGACTTATATGTGTATGTGGCGGGGAGACTTATATATGTGTGTGGTGGGGAGACTTATAGATGTATGTGGCGGGGATACCTATATATGTGTGTGGTGGCGAGACTTATATTTGTGTGTGGTGGTGATACCTATATATGTATGTGGTGGGGAGACTTATAGATGTATGTGGCGGGGATACCTATATATGTGTGTGGTGGGGAGACTTATATATGTGTGTGGTGGTGATACCTATATATGTATGTGGTGGGGATACCTATATATGTATGTGCCGGGGAGACCTATAGATGTATGTGGTGGGGATACCTATAGATATATGTGGTGGGGATACCTATATATGTGTGTGGTGGTGATACCTATTTATGTGTGTAGTGGTGATACCTATATATGTATGTGGTGGTGATACCTATATATGTGTGTGGTGGTGATACCTATTTATGTATGTGGTGGTGATAACTATAGATGTATGTGGTGGTGATACCTATATATGTATGTGGTAGGGATATCTATATATGTATGTGGTGGGGATACATATATATGTATGTGGTGGTGATACCTATATATGTATGTGGTGGGGATACATATATATGTATGTGGTGGTGATACCTATAGATGTATGTTGTGGTGATACCTATAGATGTATGTGGTGGGGATACCTATAGATGTATGTGGTGGTGATACCTATATATGTGTGTGGTGGGGATACCTATTTATGTGTGTGGTGGTGATACCTATAGATGTATGTGGTGGTGATACCTATATATGTATGTGGTAGGGATACCTAAATATGTATGTGGTGAGGATACCTATATATGTCTGTGGCGGGGATACCTATATATGTGTGTGGTGAGGATACCTATATATGTGTGTGGCGGGGATACCTATATATTTGTGTGGTGGGGAGACCTATATATGTGTGTGGCGGGGATACCTATATATGTATGTGGCGGGGATACATGTATATGTGTGCGGTGGGGAGACCTATATATGTATGTGGTTGCGAGACCTATATATGTGTGTGGCGGGGATACCTATATATGATTGTGGCGGGGATACCTATATATGTGTGTGGCTGGGAGACCTATATCTGTATGTGGCGGGGAGACCTATATATGTGTGTGGCGGGGAGACCTATATATGTGTGTGGTGGTGATACCTATAGATGTATGTGGTGGTGATACCTATATATGTATGTGGTGGGGATACCTATATATGTGTGTGGCGGGGATACCTATATATTTGTGTGGTGGGAGACCTATATATGTGTGTGGCGGGGATACCTATATAAGTATGTGGCGGGGATACATATATATGTGTGTGGTGGGGAGATATATATATGTGTGTGGTGGTGATACCTATATATGTATGTGGTGGGGATACATATAGATGTATGTGGTGGTGATACCTATATATGTATGTGGTGGGGATACCTATATATGTATGTGGTGGGGATACCTATATATGTATTTGGCGGGGAGACCTATATATGTATGTGGCGGGGAGACCTATAGATGTATGTGGTAGGGATACCTATATATGTATGTGGTGGGGATACCTATATATGTGTGTGGCGGGGATACCTATAGATGTATGTGGCGGGGATACCTATATGTGTATGTGGTGGTGATACCTATAGATGTAAGTGGTGGTGATACCTATATATGTATGTGGTGGGGAGACTTATATATGTATGTTGCGGGGATACCTATATATGTGTGTGGTGGGGAGACTTATATATGTGTGTGGTGGTGATACCTATATATGTATGTGGTGGGGATACATATAGATGTATGTGGGGGTGATACCTATAGATGTATGTTGTGGTGATACCTATAGATGTATGTGGTGGGGATACCTATAGATGTATGTGGTGGGGATACCTATATATGTGTGTGGTGGGGTTACCTATATATGTATGTGGTGGTGATACCTATATATGTGTGTGGTGGTGATACCTATTTATGAGTGTGGTGGTGATACCTATAGATGTATGTGGTGGTGATACCTATATATGTATGTGGTAGGGATACCTAAATATTTATGTGGTGGGGATACCTATAGATGTCTGTGGCGGGGATACATATATATGTGTGTGGTGAGGATACCTATATATGTGTGTGGTGGGGAGACCTATATATGTGTGTGGCGGGGAGACCTAAATATGTATGTGGCGGGGATACCTATATATGTGTGCGGCGGGGAGACCTATATATGTATGTGGCGGGGAGACCTATATATGTGTGTGGCGGGGATACCTATATATGATTGTGGCGGGAATACCTATATATGTGTGTGGCTGGGAGACCTATATATGTATGTGGCGGGGAGACCTAAATATGTGTGTGGTGGTTATACCTATAGATGTATGTGGTGGTGATACCTATATATGTATGTGGTGGGGATACCTATATATGTATGTGGTGGGGATACCTATAGATGTCTGTGGCGGGGATACCTATATATGTGTGTGGTGAGGATACCTATATATGTGTGTGGCGGGGATACCTATATATTTGTGTGGTGGGGAGACCTATATATGTGTGTGGCGGGGATACCTATATAAGTATGTGGCGGGGATACCTATATATGTGTGTGGTGGGGAGACTTATATATGTGTGTGGTGGTGATACCTATATATGTATGTGGTGGTGATACATATAGATGTATGTGGTGGTGATACCTAAAGATGTATGTGGTGGTGATACCATATAGATGTATGTGGTGGGGATACCTATAGATGTATGTGGTGGGGATACCTATATATGTGTGTGGTGGGGATACCTATATATGTATGTGGTGGTGATACCTATATATGTGTGTGGTGGGGACACCTATTTATGTGTGTGGTGGTGATACATTTAGATGTATTTGGTGGTGATACCTATATATGTATGTGGTGGGGATACCTATATATGTACGTGGTGGGGATAACTATATATGTGTTTGGCGGGGAGACCTATAGATGTATGTTGCGGGGATACCTATATATGTTTGTGGTGGGGATACCTATATATGTATGTGGCGGGGAGACCTATAGATGTATGTGGTGGGGATACCTATATATGTATGTGTTGGGGATACCTATATATGTATGTGGCGGGGAGACCTATAGATGTGTGTGGCGGGGTTACCTATATATTTATGTGGCGGGGATACCTATATATGTATGTGGTGGTGATACCTATAGATGCATGTGGTGGTGATACCTATATATGTATGTGGTGGGGAGACCTATAGATGTATGTGGCGGGGATACCTATATATGTATGTGGTGGTGATACCTATAGATGTGTGTGGTGGGATACCTATATACGTGTGTGGTGGGGATACCTATAGATGTATGTGGTGGTGATACCTATAGATGTATGTGGTGGGGATACCTATAGATGTATGTGGTAGGGATACCTATATATGTATGTGGTGGGGATACATATATATGTATGTGGTGGTGAAACCTATATATGTATGTGGTGGGGATACATATATATGTATGTGGGGGTGATACCTATAGATGTATGTTGTGGTGATACCTATAGATGTATGTGGTGGGGATACCTATAGATGTATGTGGTGGTGATACCTATATATGTGTGTGGTGGGGATACCTATTTATGTGTGTGGTGGTGATACCTATAGATGTATGTGGTGGTGATACCTATATATGTATGTGGTAGGGATACCTAAATATGTATGTGGTGAGGATACCTATATATGTCTGTGGCGGGGATACCTATATATGTGTGTGGTGAGGATACCTATATATGTGTGTGGCGGGGATACCTATATATTTGTGTGGTGGGGAGACCTATATATGTGTGTGGCGGGGATACCTATATATGTATGTGGCGGGGATACCTATATATGTGTGCGGTGGGGAGACCTATATATGTATGTGGTGGCGAGACCTATATATGTGTGTTGCGGGGATACCTATATATGATTGTGGCGGGGATACCTATATATGTGTGTGGCTGGGAGACCTATATATGTATGTGGCGGGGAGACCTATATATGTGTGTGGCGGGGAGACCTATATATGTGTGTGGTGGTGATACCTATAGATGTATGTGGTGGTGATATCTATATATGTATGTGGTGGGGATACCTATATATGTGTGTGGCGGGGATACCTATATATTTGTGTGGTGGGAGACCTATATATGTGTGTGGCGGGGATACCTATATAAGTATGTGGCGGGGATACATATATATGTGTGTGGTGAGGAGACATATATATGTGTGTGGTGGTGATACCTATATATGTATGTGGTGGGGATACATATAGATGTATGTGGTGGTGATACCTATATATGTATGTGGTGGGGATACCTATATATGTATGTGGTGGGGATACCTATATATGTAATTGGCGGGGAGACCTATAGATGAATGTTGCGGGGATACCTATATATGTTTGAGGTGGGATTACCTATATATGTATGTGGCGGGGAGACCTATAGATGTATGTGGTAGGGATACCTATATATGTATGTGGTGGGGATACCTATATATGTGTGTGGCGGGGATACCTATAGATGTATGTGGCGGGGATACCTATATGTGTATGTGGTGGTGATACCTATAGATGTCAGTGGTGGTGATACCTATATTTGTATGTGGTGGGGAGACTTATATATGTATGTTGCGGGGATACCTATATATGTGTGTGGTGGGGAGACTTATATATGTGTGTGGTGGTGATACCTATATATGTATGTGGTGGGGATACATATAGATGTATGTGGGGGTGATACCTATAGATGTATGTTGTGGTGATACCTATAGATGTATGTGGTGGGGATACCTATAGATGTATGTGGTGGGGATACCTATATATGTGTGTGGTGGGGTTACCTATATATGTATGTGGTGGTGATACCTATATATGTGTGTGGTGGTGATACCTATTTATGTGTGTGGTGGTGATACCTATAGATGTATGTGGTGGTGATACCTATATATGTATGTGGTAGGGATACCTAAATATGTATGTGGTGGGGATACCTATAGATGTCTGTGGCGGGGATACCTATATATGTGTGTGGTGAGGATACCTATATATGTGTGTGGTGGGGAGACCCATATATGTGTGTGGCGGGGAGACCTAAATATGTATGTGGCGGGGATACCTATATATGTGTGCGGCGGGGAGACCTATACATGTATGTGGCGGGGAGACCTATATATGTGTGTGGCGGGGATACCTATATATGATTGTGGCGGGAATACCTATATATGTATGTGGCGGGGAGACCTAAATATGTGTGTGGTGGTTATACCTATAGATGTATGTAGCGGTGATACCTATAGATGTATGTAGTGGTGATACCTATATATGTATGTGGTGGGGATACCTATATATGTATGTGGTGGGGAGACCTATATATGTGTGTGGCGGGGATACCTATATAAGTATGTGGCGGGGATACATATATATGTGTGTGGTGAGGAGACATATATATGTGTGTGGTGGTGATACCTATATATGTATGTGGTGGGGATACATATAGATGTATGTGGTGGTGATACCTATATATGTATGTGGTGGGGATACCTATATATGTATGTGGTGGGGATACCTATATATGTATTTGGCGGGGAGACCTATAGATGTATGTTGCGGGGATACCTATATATGTTTGAGGTGGGATTACCTATATATGTATGTGGCGGGGAGACCTATAGATGTATGTGGTAGGGATACCTATATATGTATGTGGTGGGGATACCTATATATGTATGTGGCGGGGATACCTATAGATGTATGTGGCGGGGATACCTATATGTGTATGTGGTGGTGATACCTATAGATGTCAGTGGTGGTGATACCTATATTTGTATGTGGTGGGGAGACTTATATATGTATGTTGCGGGGATACCTATATATGTGTGTGGTGGGGAGACTTATATATGTGTGTGGTGGTGATACCTATATATGTATGTGGTGTGGATACATATAGATGTATGTGGGGGTGATACCTATAGATGTATGTTGTGGTGATACCTATAGATGTATGTGGTGGGGATACCTATAGATGTATGTGGTGGGGATACCTATATATGTGTGTGGTGGGGTTACCTATATATGTATGTGGTGGTGATACCTATATATGTGTGTGGTGGTGATACCTATTTATGTGTGTGGTGGTGATACCTATAGATGTATGTGGTGGTGATACCTATATATGTATGTGGTAGGGATACCTAAATATGTATGTGGTGGGGATACCTATAGATGTCTGTGGCGGGGATACCTATATATGTGTGTGGTGAGGATACCTATATATGTGTGTGGTGGGGAGACCTATATATGTGTGTGGCGGGGAGACCTAAATATGTATGTGGCGGGGATACCTATATATGTGTGCGGCGGGGAGACCTATACATGTATGTGGCGGGGAGACCTATATATGTGTGTGGCGGGGATACCTATATATGATTGTGGCGGGAATACCTATATATGTGTGTGGCTGGGAGACCTATATATGTATGTGGCGGGGAGACCTAAATATGTGTGTGGTGGTTATACCTATAGATGTATGTAGTGGTGATACCTATATATGTATGTGGTGGGGATACCTATATATGTATGTGGTGGGGATACCTATAGATGTCTGTGGCGGGGATATCTATATATGTGTGTGGTGAGGATACCTATATATGTATGTGGCGGGGATACCTATATATGTGTGTGGTGGGGAGACCTATATATGTGTGTGGCGGGGATACCTATATAAGTATGTGGCGGGGATACCTATATATGTGTGTGGTGGGGAGACTTATATATGTGTGTGGTGGTGATACCTATATATGTATGTGGTGGTGATACATATAGATGTATGTGGTGGTGATACCTAAAGATGTATGTGGTGGTGATACCTATAGATGTATGTGGTGGGGATACCTATAGATGTATGTGGTGGGGATACCTATACATGTGTGTGGTGGGGATACCTATATATGTATGTGGTGGTGATACCTATATATGTGTGTGGTGGGGACACCTATTTATGCGTGTGGTGGTGATACATTTAGATGTATTTGGTGGTGATACCTATATATGTATGTGGTGGGGATACCTATATATGTATGTGGTGGGGATAACTATATATGTGTTTGGCGGGGAGACCTATAGATGTATGTTGCGGGGATACCTATATATGTTTGTGGTGGGGATACCTATATATGTATGTGGCGGGGAGACCTATAGATGTATGTGGTGGGGATACCTATATATGTATGTGTTGGGGATACCTATATATGTATGTGGCGGGGAGACCTATAGATGTGTGTGGCGGGGTTACCTATATATTTATGTGGCGGGGATACCTATATATGTATGTGGTGGTGATACCTATAGATGCATGTGGTGGTGATACCTATATATGTATGTGGTGGGGAGACCTATAGATGTATGTGGCGGGGATACCTATATATGTATGTGGTGGGGATACCTATATATGTGTGTGGTGGGGTTACCTATATATGTATGTGGTGGTGATACCTATATATGTGTGTGGTGGTGATACCTATTTATGTGTGTGGTGGTGATACCTATAGATGTATGTGGTGGTGATACCTATATATGTATGTGGTAGGGATACCTAAATATGTATGTGGTGGGGATACCTATAGATGTCTGTGGCGGGGATACCTATATATGTGTGTGGTGAGGATACCTATATATGTGTGTGGTGGGGAGACCTATATATGTGTGTGGCGGGGAGACCTAAATATGTATGTGGCGGGGATACCTATATATGTGTGCGGCGTGGAGACCTATACATGTATGTGGCGGGGAGACCTATATATGTGTGTGGCGGGGATACCTATATATGATTGTGGCGGGAATACCTATATATGTGTGTGGCTGGGAGACCTATATATGTATGTGGCGGGGAGACCTAAATATGTGTGTGGTGGTTATACCTATAGATGTATGTAGTGGTGATACCTATATATGTATGTGGTGGGGATACCTATATATGTATGTGGTGGGGATACCTATAGATGTCTGTGGCGGGGAAACCTATATATGTGTGTGGTGAGGATACCTATATATGTATGTGGCGGGGATACCTATATATTTGTGTGGTGGGGAGACCTATATATGTGTGTGGCGGGGATACCTATATAAGTATGTGGCGGGGATACCTATATATGTGTGTGGTGGGGAGACTTATATATGTGTGTGGTGGTGATACCTATATATGTATGTGGTGGTGATACATATAGATGTATGTGGTGGTGATACCTAAAGATGTATGTGGTGGTGATACCTATAGATGTATGTGGTGGGGATACCTATAGATGTATGTGGTGGGGATACCTATACATGTGTGTGGTGGGGATACCTATATATGTATGTGGTGGTGATACCTATATATGTGTGTGGTGGGGACACCTATTTATGCGTGTGGTGGTGATACATTTAGATGTATTTGGTGGTGATACCTATATATGTATGTGGTGGGGATACCTATATATGTATGTGGTGGGGATAACTATATATGTGTTTGGCGGGGAGACCTATAGATGTATGTTGCGGGGATACCTATATATGTTTGTGGTGGGGATACCTATATATGTATGTGGCGGGGAGACCTATAGATGTATGTGGTGGGGATACCTATATATGTATGTGTTGGGGATACCTATATATGTATGTGGCGGGGAGACCTATAGATGTGTGTGGCGGGGTTACCTATATATTTATGTGGCGGGGATACCTATATATGTATGTGGTGGTGATACCTATAGATGCATGTGGTGGTGATACCTATATATGTATGTGGTGGGGAGACCTATAGATGTATGTGGCGGGGATACCTATATATGTATGTGGTGGTGATACCTATAGATGTGTGTGGTGGGATACCTATACACGTATGTGGTGGGGATACCTATAGATGTATGTGGTGGTGATACCTATAGATGTATGTGGTGGGGATACCTATAGATGTATGTGGTGGTGATACCTATAGATGCATGTGGTGGTGATACCTATATATGTATGTGGTGGGGAGACCTATAGATGTATGTGGCGGGGATACCTATATATGTATGTGGTGGTGATACCTATAGATGTGTGTGGTGGGATACCTATATACGTATGTGGTGGGGATACCTATAGATGTATGTGGTGGTGATACCTATAGATGTATGTGGTGGGGATACCTATAGATGTATGTGTTGGGGATACCTCTATATGTTTGTGGTGAGGATACCTATATATGTATGTGGTGGGGATACCTATATATGTGTGTGGTGGGGATACCTATATATGTATGTGGTGGGGATACCTATATATGTGGTGGTGATACCTATATATGTGTGTGGCGAGGATACCTATATATGTGTGTGGTGGGGATACCTATATATGTATGTGGTGGGGATACCTATAGATGAGTGTGGCGGGGATACCTATATATGTATGTGGTGGGGATACCTATATATGTATGTGGTGGGGATACCTATATATGTATGTGGTGGGGATACCTATATATATGTGTGGTGGTGATACCTATATATTTGTGCGGCGAGTATACCTATATATGTGTGTGGTGGGAATACCTATATATTTGTGTGGCGGGGATACCTATATATGTATGTGGTGGGGATACCTATAGATGTATGTGGAGGGGAGACCTATATATGTGTGGTGGTGGGGAGACCTATATATGTGTGTGGTGAGGATACCTATATATGTATGCGGTGGGGATACCTATAGATGTGTGTGGTGGGGATACTGTCAGAGTTAATAAATCCCCCCCCCCTGCTCAAACTTATCACAAATCCGTTACTGAGTATTTCTCGTACGAAGTTTCACCATTTTAGATACGCCTTCGTAACGGCATGTACAGGTAATTAATTATTGCATGGCAGGAAAAATATACCACAATACATCGACTTAGACATAATCAGCGCTAATTACAACATATGTCGTAAATGGGTAGTCTTCGGCAAATTTCTAAAACCTGTTAAAACATTATACAATGGAGTCTCGTTGCGTCATAGTTATTATCGCAAAAAGCCCATTTATGAATAGTCGCTCGAATTAAGAATATATTGTGTAAAAAGATCCAGATTATCGAAACAAATAATTCATGGGAATATATTGTTAGCGGCTTTCTCTACATATGTGTAATTACGCAATCACCTATGTTGTAACAACGGGTAACGGCTTGGTAACGAAATCACACCAGTTATAACCAATCGCGAACTGCATGGAATAAAATATAAAAAGCTACGGAAATTTTGGGTAGGGAGGATAGAAAACACTAGAGAGATTCAGAATTTGGAAGATTACTGTCGGACAAGTTTACCCGTCGGATTGCATAATATGCGGTCCGGCGGGGTCATTATATGCTAGACAGATGTTATGTGTGTGTATATATATATTGTTGCTGCTGTTACATCTGTTTATCCATGAACAAATTAAAACGACTAATTCCTCAAGATTTGTACACTTCTTCTAACCCGGAAAATCTTCTACTGGACACGGAACACGCTCTACGCAACAGTCTGTGTTTCATTCGTATACATATCCGCAAACCAGAGCTTATTCCCCTTCTAAAGAGGCCCTACTATATTTCTACTAGACTCGGAAAACAGCTCGACTAAATTGGTGGTTGAATCGCGGCTGCGTTGAAATACCATCATCAACGCAATGATTCCGGTATATATTTATCTACATCTGATGGAGGATAAGTGACGCTGTTTATAATATAACCAAGATTTGATAACTTTTCTGCTAACACTTCGTCTACAAATATTCTGCCACAGATTTCGGAATCCACAAGACGGAGGACACATTTCTACATGTACAGTCCCTGCGCTGGATCAAACCGACTCTGTGGTATAGTCCGTTATTCTGCACATGGATACAGCAATTTTCACAATTCAAGATATACCTGCTGCAGTTAACGGAACATATTACAGCGACAGATGGATACAGATTCGATATCATATATTGGACACATTGGTGATTCGTTTATTTACAGAAACAGATTAATTGTTCTAACATTAAGTGACTATATGACTATATATATAGGTTTCTTCTTCAATTCACGTTATTACAAAAATGTTTGATAATAATACATTCATTTGGCGTCATTGTGAAACACACACTAAAATGACGACTACCAATGCATCTAGGAAATATTAGGTACGTATTAAATGGATAGGTAATTTACTTGCTTTCTAAGGGGAAATTAGTTCATCGCTGCGAGCAGAACCGATGTCATGTAAGTAGCTCTACCCAAACAACATAAGGCCGCATACCTAATATTATACTCTACTCTAAATGTAAAAAGACACTCAGTTTACTTTTTATCTCACTCCGAACTGTTAACTATACACCAAACCCATTAAAAACTCAGTGTCTGTATCTATTTCACAGTTGCCAAATTCAAAACACCAACGTTTTACAAATACCAGACTGGAAATGTTGCTTATATGATTCAAACATCATATATCCAATCGACATTCTTAAGTTAATTTCATTTCATCATTTCAACAAAACGTTCAAGGCTACAGGCCATTATTTCAAATAGGTGTCTATCGTCAACACCATAATTGGATTTTCTCATGGATTCTAACTCCTATTAAATTCAAAACACTATTTGATTGTTGCTTACATCAACACAAGTGATGTAACTAATCGACAACTCAAATATTCCAAGTTAAATATATATCAAGTGCAATACCAAATTGCAATTCAATTTCGCTTCTACAGCTAATATATTCCTCATTCAATTATACATCGGTATTAAATCGTAGCTCTATTATTTCAATAGTCTAATCTTCGATAATACTCAGTATGTTTCACATAGTGGTATTCATACACACTTTCAGAAGTCGCTGATCCAATTCTCCTATAATTCTATCTATTATTTTCTATGTGTTATCTGCTAACTCACTTAAGGAGACTTGATCACTCTTCTTTAGAGGCCTTGCTTAAATGACACTACTTATTTCTCCCTTGGGATCATGACTTCTCATCATGTGTATGCTTGCTCACCTTATTACACAAGTCAACGCCACCGATCGATCAACGACTTAACTATGGTGTCGTTTTCCAAGAAAACGGCAATGTGTATCCAATTAAACTTCAATTCTCTTCTATATTCAAATTATCGTGTACTGAGGAGACTTTCCAATGTCATACATGAACCCACTCACACTGTCTTTGATACAGGCAAAGTGCACTTGAATGAGGATGGACAGCAACGTCTCAAACGGAATATAAAGAAAACCATCATTAATTCTTTACATGCTTTCAGCTTCATCTAATTCTCACATCTCATCATTCATTAATATCATTACTGTCTTAACAGATTGCCTCATATTTCAATTAAGACGCCGGAGTCGTCTTTTCGCGGTAAGGGGGTAATGTCAGAGTTAATAAATCCCCCCCCCCTGCTCAAACTTATCACAAATCTGTTACTGAGTATTTCTCGTACGAAGTTTCACCATTTTAGATACGCCTTCGTAACGGCATGTACAGGTAATTAATTATTGCATGGCAGGAAATCTATACCACAATACATCGACTTAGACATAATCAGCGCTAATTACAACATATGTCGTAAATGGGTAGTCTTCGGCAAATTTCTAAAACCTGTTAAAACATTATACAATGGAGTCTCGTTGCGTCATAGTTATTATCGCAAAAAGCCCATTTATGAATAGTCGCTCGAATTAAGAATATATTGTGTAAAAAGATCCAGATTATCGAAACAAATAATTCATGGGAATATATTGTTAGCGGCTTTCTCTACATATGTGTAATTACGCAATCACCTATGTTATAACAACGGGTAACGGCTTGGTAACGAAATCACACCAGTTATAACCAATCGCGAACTGCATGGAATAAAATATAAAAAGCTACGGAAATTTTGGGTAGGGAGGATAGAAAACACTAGAGAGATTCAGAATTTGGAAGATTGCTGTCGGACAAGTTTACCCGTCGGGCTGCATAATATGCGGTCCGGCGGGGTCATTATATGCTAGACAGATGTTATGTGTGTGTATATATATATTGTTGCTGCTGTTACATCTGTTTATCCATGAACAAATTAAAACGACTAATTCCTCAAGATTTGTACACTTCTTCTAACCCGGAAAATCTTCTACTGGACACGGAACACGCTCTACGCAACAGATCCCGAAAGCTTAGAGCTTATTCCCCTTCTAAAGAGGCTCTACTAAATTTCTACCAGATTCGTCTACAAATACAGCTCTCCTAAAATACCTATATATGTATGTGGTGGGGATACCTATATCTATATATGTGTGTGGTGGGGATACCTATATATGTATGTGGTGGGGATACCTATATATGTGTGTGGCGGGGATACCTATATATGTATGTGGTGGGGATACCTATATATGTATTTGGCGGGGAGACCTATAGATGTATGTTGCGGGGAGACCTATAGATGTTTGTGGTGTGGATACCTATATATGTATGTGGCGGGGAGACCTATAGATGTATGTGGTGGGGATACCTATATGTGTATGTGATGGGGATACCTATATATGTATGTGGTGGGGAGACCTACATATGTATGTGGCGGGGATACCTATATATGTGTGTGGCGGTGTTACCTATATATGTATGCGGCGGGGATACCTATATATGTATGTGGTGTTGATACCTATATATGCATGTGGTGGTGATACCTATATATGTATGTGGTGGGGAGACCTATAGATGTATGTGGCGGGGATACCTATATATGTGTGTGGTGGGGAGACTTATATATGTGTGTGGTGGTGATACCTATATATGTATGTGGTGGGGATACCTATAGATGTATGTGGTGGTGATACCTATAGATGTATGTGGTGGGGATACCTATATATGTATGTGGTGGGAATACCTATATATGTGTGTGGTGAGGATACCTATATATGTATGTGGTGGGGATACCTATATATGTGTGTGGTGGGGATACCTATATATGTATGTGGTGGGGATACCTATATATGTATTTGGCGGGGAGACCTATAGATGTATGTGGCGGGGATACCTATATATGTTTGTGGTGGGGATACCTATATATGTATGTGCCGGGGAGACCTATAGATGTATGTGGTGGAGATTCCTATATATTTATGTGGTGGGGATACCTATATATGTATGTGGCGGGGAGACATATATATGTATGTGGCGGGGATACCTATAAAAATATGTGGTGGGGATACCTATATATGTGTGTGGCGGGGATACCTATATATGTATGTGGCGGGGATACCTATATATGTATGTGGTGGTGATACCTATAGATGTATGTGGTGGTGATATCTATATATGTATGTGGTGGGGAGACTTATATATGTGTGTGGTGGTGATACCTATATATGTATGTGGTGGGGATACATATATATGTATGTGGGGGTGATACCTATAGATGTATGTTGTGGTGATACCTATAGATGTATGTGGTGGGGATACCTATAGATGTATGTGGTGGTGATACCTATATATGTGTGTGGTAGGGATACCTATTAATGTGTGTGGTGGTGATACTTATAGATGTATGTGGTGGTGATACCTATATATGTCTGTGGCGGGGATACCTATATATGTGTGTGGTGAGGATACCTATAGATGTCTGTGGCGGGGATACCTATATATGTGTGTGGTGAGGATACCTATATATGTGTGTGGCGGGGATACCTATATATTTGTGTGGTGGGGAGACCTATATATGTGTGTGGCGGGGATACCTATATATGTATGTGGCGGGGATACCTATATATGTGTGCTGTGGGGAGACCTATATATGTATGTGGTGGGGAGACCTATATATGTGTGTGGCGGGGATACCTATATATGATTGTGGCGGGGATACCTATATATGTGTGTGGCTGGGAGACCTATATATGTATGTGGCGGGGAGACCTATATATGTGTGTGGTGGTGATACCTATAGATGTATGTGGTGGTGATACCTATATATGTATGTGGTGGGGATACCAATATATGTATGTGGTGGGGATACCTATAGATGTCTGTGGCGGGGATACCTATATATGTGTGTGGTGAGGATACCTATATATGTGTGTGACGGGTATACCTATATATTTGTGTGGTGGGGAGACCTATATATGTGTGTGGCGGGGATACATATATAAGTATGTGGCGGGGATACCTATATATGTGTGTGGTGGGGAGACTTGTATATGTGTGTGGTGGTGATACCTATATATGTATTTTGTGGGGATACATATAGATGTATGTGGTGGTGATACCTATAGATGTATGTGGTGGTGATACCTATATATGTATGTGGTGGGGATACCTATAGATGTATGTGGTGGGGATACCTATATATGTATGTGGTGGGGATACCTATATATGTATGTGGTGGGGATACCTATATATGTATTTGGCGGGGAGACCTATAGATGTATGTTGCGGGGATACCTATATATGTTTGTGGTGGGGATACCTATATATGTATGTGGTGGGGAGACCTATAGATGTATGTGGTGGGGATACTTATATATGTATGTGGTGGGGATACCTATATATGTATGTGGTGGGGAGACCTATAGATGTGTGTGGCGGGGTTTCCTATAGATGTATGTGGCGGGGATACCTATATATGTATGTGGTGGTGATACCTATAGATGCATGTGGTGGTGATACCTATATATGTATGTGGTGGGGAGACCTATAGATGTATGTGGCGGGGATACCTATATATGTGTGTGGTGGGGAGACTTATATATGTGTGTGGTGGTGATACCTATATATGTATGTGGTGGGGATACCTATAGATGTATGTGGTGGTGATACCTATAGATGTATGTGGTGGGGATAGCTATATATGTATGTGTTGGGGATACCTATATATGTTTGTGGTGAGGATACCTATATATGTATGTGGTGGGGATACGTATATATGTGTGTGGTGGGGATATCTATATATGTATGTGGTGGGGATACCTATATATGTATTTGGCGGGGAGACCTATATATGTGTGTGGTGGGGAGACCTATATATGTGTGTGGCGGGGATACCTATATATGTATGTGGTGGTGATACCTATAGATGTATGTGGTGGGGATACCTATATATGTGTGTGGTGGGGATACCTATATATGTGTGTGGTGAGGATACCTATATATGTATGTGCCGGGATACCTATATATGTGTGTGGCGGGGATACCTATATATATATATATGTGGCGGGGATACCTATATATGTATGTGGTGGTGATACCTATAGATGTATGTGGTGGTGATACCTATATATGTTTGTGGTGGGGATACCTATATATAGTATGTGCCGGGGAGACCTATAGATGTATGTGGTGGAGATTCCTATATATTTATGTGGTGGGGATACCTATATATGTATGTGGCGGGGAGACATATAGATGTATGTGGCGGGGATACCTATAGAAATATGTGGTGGGGATACCTATATATGTGTGTGGCGGGGATACCTATAGATGTATGTGGCGGGGATACCTATATATGTATGTGGTGGTGATACCTATAGATGTATGTGGTGGTGATACCTATATATGTATGTGGTGGGGAGACTTATATATGTGTGTGGTGGTGATACCTATATATGTATGTGGTGGGGATACATATATATGTATGTGGGGGTGATACCTATAGATGTATGTTGTGGTGATACCTATAGATGTATGTGGTGGGGATACCTATAGATGTATGTGGTGGTGATACCTATATATGTGTGTGGTGGGGATACCTATTTATGTGTGAGGTGGTGATACCTATAGATGTATGTGGTGGTGATACCTATATATGTATGTGGTAGGGATACCTAAATATGTATGTGGTGGGGATACCTATAGATGTCTGTGGCGGGGATACCTATATATGTGTGTGGTGAGGATACCTATATATGTGTGTGGCGGGGATACCTATATATTTGTGTGGTGGAGAGACCTATATATGTATGTGGCGGGGATACCTATATATGTATGTGGCGGGGATACCTAAATATGTGTGCGGTGGGGAGACCTATATATGTATGTGGTGGGGAGACCTATATATGTGTGTGGTGAGGATACCTATATATGTATGTGGTGGGGATACTTATATATGTGTGTGGCGGGGATACCTATATATGTGTGTGGTGGGGATACCTATATATGTATGTGGTGGGGATACCTATATATGTATGTGGTGTTGATACCTATATATATATGTGGTGGTGAGACCTATATATGTATGTGGCGGGGAGACCTATATATTTGTGTGGTGAGGAGACCTATATATGTGTGTGGTGGGGGTACGTATAGATGTGTGGTGGGGATACCTATATATGTATGTGGCGGGGAGACCTATATATGTATGTGGTGGGGATACGTATAGATGTGTGGTGGGGATACCTATATATGTATGTGGCGGGGAGACCTATATATGTATGTGGCGGGGATACCTATATATTTGTGTGGTGGGGATACCTATATATGTATGTGGTGGGTATACCTATATATGTATGTGGTGGGGATACCTATATATGTGTGTGGTGGGGATACCTATAGATGTGTGTGGTGGGGATACATATATATGTGTGTGGTGGGGATACCTATATATGTATGTGGTGGGAATACCTATATATGTGTGTGGTGGGGACACCTATAGATGTATGTGGTGGGGATACCTATATATGTGAGTGGTGGGGATACATATAGATGTATGTGGTCGGGATACCTATATATGTATGTGGTGGGGATACCTATATATGTATGTGGTGGGGATACCTATATATGTGTGAGGTGGGGATACATATAGATGTATGTGGTGGGGATACCTATATATGTATGTGGTGGGGATACCTATATATGTTTGTGGTGGTGATACCTATATATGTATGTGGTGGGGATACCTATATATGTATGTGGCGGGTATCTATACGATACGTATAGATGTGTGGTGGGGATACATATATATGTATGTGGCGGGGAGACCTATATATGTATGTGGTGGGGATACGTATAGATGTGTGGTGGGGATACCTATATATGTATGTGGCGGGGAGACCTATATATGTATGTGGCGGGGATACCTATATATGTGTGTGGCGGGGATACCTATATATGTATGTGGTGGGGAGACTTATATATGTGTGTGTTGGGAATACCTATACATGTATATGTGTGTGGCGGGGATACCTATATATGTATGTGGTGGGGATACCTATATATTTGTGTGGTGGGGATACCTATATATGTATGTGGTGGGTATACCTATATATATATGTGGTGGGGATACCTATATATGTGTGTGGCGGGGATACCTATATTTGTGTGTGGTGGGGATACATATATATGTGTGTGGTGGGGATACCTATATATGTATGTGGTGGGAATACCTATATATGTGTGTGGTGGGGACACCTATAGATGTATGTGGTGGGGATACCTATATATGTGAGTGGTGGGGATACATATAGATGTATGTGGTCGGGATACCTATATATGTATGTGGTGGGGATACCTATATATGTATGTGGTTGGGTGGGGATACCTATATATGTGTGTGGTGGGGATACATATAGATGTATGTGGTGGGGATACCTATATATGTATGTGGTGGGGATACCTATATATGTTTGTGGTGGTGATACCTATATATGTATGTGGTGGGGATACCTATATATGTATGTGGCGGGGATACCTATATATGTGTGTGGTGGTGATGCATATATAAGTGTGTGGCGGGAATACCTATATATGTGTGTGGCGGGGATACCCATATATGTATGTGGTGGGGAGACCTATATATGTGTGTTGGGGATACCTATATATGTTTGTGGCGGGGATACCTATATATGTATGTTGTGAGGATACCTATATATGTGTGTGGTGAGGATACCTATATATGTGTGTGGCGGGGAGACCTATATATGTGTGTGGTAGGGATACCTATATATGTGTGTGGTGAGGATACCTATATATGTCTGTGGAGGGGATACCTATATATGTATGTGGCGGGAGACCTATATATGTATGTGGCGGGGATACCTATATATGTGTGTGGTGGGGAGACCTATAGATGTATGTGGCGGGGATACCTATATATGTATGTGGCGGGGAGACCTATATATGTATATGGAGGAGATACCTATATATGTATGTGGCGGGGATACCTATATATGTGTGTAGCGGGGAGACATATAGATGTATGTTGCGGGGATACCTATATATGTATGTGGTGAGGATACCTATATATGTATGTGGTGGGGATACCTATATATGTGTGTGGCTTGGATACCTATATATGTGTGTGGTAGTGATACCTATATATGTATGTGGTGGGGATACCTATATATGTATGTGGTGGTGATACCTATATATGTATGTGGTGGGGAGACCTATATATGTATGTGGTGGGGATACCTATATATGTATGTGGTGGGGAGACCCATAGATGTATGTGGCTGGGAGACCTATATATGTGTGTGGTGAGGATACCTATATATGTGTGTGGAGGGGAGACCTATAGGTGTATGTGGTGGGGATACCTATATATGTGTGTGGTTGGGATACCTATAGATGTGTGGTGGGGATACCTATAGATGTGTGGTTGGGATACCTATATATGTATGTGGCGGGGAGACCTATATATGTATGTGGCGGGGATACCTATATATGTGTGTGGTGGGGATACCTATATATGTGTGTGGCGGGGATACCTATATATGTGTGTGGCGGGGATACCTATATATGTATGTGGTTGGGAGACCTATATATGTGTGTGGTGGGGATACCTATATATGTGTGTGGCGGGGATACATATATATGTATGTGGTGGGGATACCTATATATTTGTGTGGTGGGGATACATATATATGTATGTGGTGGGTATACCTATATATGTATGTGGTGGGGATACCTATATATGTGTGTGGTGGGGATACATATAGATGTGTGTGGTGGGGATACATATAGATGTGTGTGGTGGGGATACCTATATATGTATGTGGTGGGGTTACCTATATATGTGTGTTGTGGCGATACCTATAGATGTATGTGGTGGGGATACCTATATATGTGAGTGGGGGGATACATATAGATGTATGTGGTCGGGATACCTATATATGTGTGTGGTGGGGATACCTATATATGTGTGTGGCGGGGATACCTATATATGAATGTGGTGGGGATACCTATATATGTGTGTGGTGGGGATACCTATATATGTATATGGTGGGGATACCTACATATTTATGTGGTGGGGATACCTATAGATGTGTGTGGTGGGGAGACATATAGATGTATGTTGCGGGGATACCTATATATGTATGTGGTGAGGATACCTATATATGTATGTGGTGGGGATACCTATATATGTGTGTGGCTTGGATACCTATATATGTGTGTGGTAGTGATACCTATATATGTATGTGGTGGGGATACCTATATATGTATGTGGTGGTGATACCTATATATGTATGTGGTGGGGAGACCTATATATGTATGTGGTGAGGATACCTATATATGTGTGTGGAGGGGAGACCTATAGGTGTATGTGGTGGGGATACCTATATATGTGTGTGGTTGGGATACCTATAGATGTGTGGTGGGGATACCTATAGATGTGTGGTTGGGATACCTATATATGTATGTGGCGGGGAGACCTATATATGTATGTGGCGGGGATACCTATATTTGTGTGTGGTGGGGATACCTATATATGTGTGTGGCGGGGATACCTATATATGTGTGTGGCGGGGATACCTATATATGTATGTGGTGGGGATACCTATATATGTGTGTGGCGGGGATACCTATATATGTGTGTGGCGGGGATACCTATATATGTATGTGGTTGGGAGACCTATATATGTGTGTGGTGGGGATACCTATATATGTGTGTGGCGGGGATACATATATATGTATGTGGTGGGGATACCTATATATGTGTGTGGTGGGGATACCTATAGATGTATGTGGTGGGAATACCTATATATGTATGTGGTGAGGAGACCTATATATGTGTGTGGTGGGGATATCTATAGATGTGTGGTGGGGATACCTATATATGTATGTGGCGGGGAGACCTATAAATGTATGTGGCGGGGATACCTATATATGTGTGTGGTGGGGATACCAATATATGTGTTTGGCGGGGATACCTATATATGTGTGTGGCGGGGATACCTATATATGTATGTGGTGGGGAGACCTATATATGTGTGTGGTGGGGATACCTATATATGTGTGTGGCGGGGATACCTATATATGAATGTGGTGGGGATACCTATATATGTGTGTGGTGGGGATACCTATATATGTATATGGTGGGGATACCTACATATTTATGTGGTGGGGATACCTATAGATGTGTGTGGTGGGGATACCTATAGATGTGTGTGGTGGGGATACCTATAGATGTGTGTGGTGGGGATACCTATATATGTATGTGGTGGGGATAACTATATATGTGTGTGGTGGGGATACCTATAGATGTATGTGGTGGGGATACCTATATATGTGTGTGGTGGGGATACATATAGATGTATGTGGTGGGGATACATATATATGTATGTGGTGGGGATACCTATATATGTATGTGGTGGGGGATACCTAAATATGTGTGTGGCGGGGATACCTATAGATGTATGTGGTGGGGATACCTATATATGTATGTGGTGGGGATACCTATATATGTGTGTGGTGGTGATACCTATATATGTATGTGGTGGGGATACCTATATATGTATGTGGTGGGGATACCTATATATGTGTGTGGTGGTGATACCTATATATGTGTGTGGTGGGGATACCTATATATGTGTGTGGCGGGGATACCTATAGATGTATGTGGTGGGGATACATATAGATGTATGTGGCGGTGATACCAATAAATGTATGTGGTGGGGATACCTATATATGTATTTGGTGGGAATACCTATATATGTATGTGGTGCGGATACCTATATATGTATGTGGTGGGGATACCTATATATGTATGTGGTGGGGATACCTATATATGTATGTGGTGGGGATACCTATATATGTATGTGTTGGGTATACCTATATATGTATGTGGTGGTGATACCTATAGATGTGTGTGGTGGGGATACCTATATGTGTGTGGTGGGGATACCTATATGTATGTTTCTGGGATACCTATATGTATGTGGTGGGGATACCTATATGTGTGTGGTGGTGATACCTATATATCTATGTGGTGGGGATACCTATATATGTGTGTGGTTGGGATACCTAAATATGTATGTGTGGGGATACTTATAGATGTGTATGGTGGGGATACCTATATATGTGTGTGGTGGGGATACCTATATATGTGTGTGGTGGGGATACCTATATATGTGTGTGGTGGGGATACCTATAGATGTATGTGGTGGGGAGACCAATATATGTGTGTGGTGGTGATACCTATATATGTATGTGGCGGGGATACCTATATATGTATGTGGTGGTGATACCTATATATGTGTGTGGTGGGGATACCTATAGATGTGTGTGGTGGGGATACCAATAGATGTGTGTGGTGGGGATACCTATATATTTATGTGGTGGGGATACCTATACATGTATGTGGTGGGGATACCTATATATGTATGTGGTGGTGATACCTATATATGTGTGTGGTGGGGATACCTATAGATGTGTGTGGTGGGGATACCTATAGATGTATGTGGTGGGGAGTCCTATATATGTATGTGGTGGGGATACCTATATATGTGTGTGAGGGGGATACCTATATATATGTGTGTGGTGGGGATACCTATAGATGTGTGTGGTGGGGATACCTATATATGTATGTGGTGGTGATACCTATATATGTATGTGGTGGGGAGACCTATGGATGTATGTTGCTTGGAGACCTATATATGTATGTGGTGGCGATACCTATATTTGTGTGTGGTGGGGATACCTATATATGTATATGGTGGGGATACCTACATATTTATGTGGTGGGGATACCTATATATGTATGTGGTGGGGATACCTATAGATGTGTGTGGTGGGGATACCTATAGATGTGTGTGGTGGGGATACCTATACATGTATGTGGTGGGGATAACTATATATGTGTGTGGTGGGGATACCTATATATGTATGTGGTGGGGATACCTATATATGTGTGTGGTGTGGATACATATAGATGTATGTAGTGGGGATACCTATATATGTATGTGATGGGGTTACCTATATATGTATGTGGTGGGGATACCTATATATGTATGTGGTGGGGATACCTATATATGTGTGTGGTGGTGATACCTATATATGTATGTGGTGGGGATACCTATATATGTATTTGGCGGGGATACGCATATATGTGTGTGGTGGTGATACCTATATATGTGTGTGGTGGGGATACCTAAATATGTGTGTGGCGGGATACCTATAGATGTATATGGTGGGGATACCTATAGATGTATGTGGCGGTGATACCAATAGATGTATGTGGTGGGGATACATATATATGTATGTTGTGGGGATACCTATATATGTATGTGGTGGGGATACCTATATATGTAATTGGTGGGATACCTATAGATGTATGTGGTGGGGATACCTATATATGTATGTGGTGGGGATACCTATATATGTATGTGTTGGGTATACATATATATGTATGTGGTGGTGATACCTATAGATGTGTGTGGTGGGGATACCTATATCTGTGTGGTGGGGATACCTATATGTATGTGGCGGGGATACCTATATGTATGTGGTGGGGATACCTATATGTGTGTGGTGGTGATACCTATATATGTATGTGGTGGGGATACCTATATATGTGTGTGGTTGGGATACCTATATATGTATGTGGTGGGGATACCTATAGATGTGTATGGTGGGGATACCTATATATGTGTGTGGTGGGGATACTTATAGATGTGTGTGGTGGGGATACCTATATATGTGTGTGGTATGGATAACTATAGATGTATGTGGTGGGGAGACCTATATATGTGTGTGGTCGTGATACCTATATATTTATGTGGTGGGGATACCTATATATGTATGTTGTGGGGATACCTATATATGTGTGTGGTGGTGATACCTATATATGTGTGTGGTGGGGATACCTATAGAGGTGTGTGTTGGGGATACCTATAGATGTATGTGGTGGGGATACCTATATATGTATGTGGTGGTGATACCTACATATTTATGTGGTGGGGATACCTATAGATGTATGTGGTGGGGATACCTATAGATGTGTGTGGTGGGGATACCTATAGATGTGTGTGGTGGGGATACCTATATATGTATGTGGTGGGGATACCTATATATGTGTGTGATGGGGATACCTATATATGTATATGGTGGGGATACCTATATATGTGTGTGGTGTGGATAAATATAGATGTAAGTAGTGGGGATACCTATATATGTATGTGGTGGGGATACCTATATATGTATGTGGTGGGGATACCTATATATGTGGGTGGTGGGGATACCTATAGATGTGTGTGGTGGGGATACCTATATATGTATGTGGTGGGGATACCTATATATGTGTGTGGTGGTGATACCTATATATGTATGTGGTGGGGATACCTATATATGTATTTGGCGGGGATACCCATATATGTGTGTGGTGGTGATACCTATATATGTGTGTGGTGGGGATACCTATATATGTGTGTGGCGGGATACCTATAGATGTATGTGGTGGGGATACCTATAGATGTATGTGGCGGTGATACCAATAGATGTATGTGGTGGGGATACATATATATGTATGTTGTGGGGATACCTATATATGTATGTGGTGGGGATACCTATATATGTATGTGGTGGGGATACCTATATATGTGTGTGGTGGTGATACCTATATATGTGTGTGGTGGGGATACCTATAGAGGTGTGTGTTGGGGATACCTATAGATGTATGTGTTGGGGATACCTATAGATGTGTGTGGTGGGGATACATATTGATGTGTGTGGTGGGGATACCTATATATGTATGTGGTGGGGATACCTATATATGTGAGTGGTGGGGATACCTATATATGTATGTGGTGGGGGTACCTATATATGTGTGTGGTGTGGATACATATAGATGTATGTAGTGGGGATACCTATATATGTATGTGGTGGGGATACCTATATATGTATGTGGTGTGGATACCTATATATGTGTGTGGTGGGGATACCTATAGATGTATGTGGTGGGGATACCTATATATGTATGTGTTGGGGATACCTATATATGTTTGTGGTGGTGATACCTATATATGTGTGTGGTGGGATACCTATAGATGTTTGTGGTGGGGATACCTATAGATGTATGTGGCGGTGATACCAATAGATGTATATGGTGGGGATACATATATATGTGTGTGGTGGGGATACCTATATATGTATGTGGTGGGAATACCTATATATGTGTGTGGTGGGGACACATATAGAGGTATGTGGTGGGGATACCTATATATGTGAGTGGTGGGGATACATATAGATGTATGTGGTCGGGATACCTATATATGTATGTGGTGGGGATACCTATATATGTATGTGGTGGGGTGGGGATACCTATATATGTGTGTGGTGGGGATACATATAGATGTATGTGGTGGGGATACCTATATATGTATGTGGTGGGGATACCTATATATGTTTGTGGTGGTGATACCTATATATGTATGTGGTGGGTATACCTATATATGTATGTGGCGGGGATACCTATATATGTGTGTGGTGGTGATGCATATATAAGAGTGTGGCGGGAATACCTATATATGTGTGTGGCGGGGATACCTATATATGTATGTGGTGGGGAGACCTATATATGTGTGTTGGGGATACCTATATATGTTTGTGGCGGGGATACCTATATATGTATGTTGTGAGGATACCTATATATGTGTGTGGTGAGGATACCTATATATGTGTGTGGCGGGGAGACCTATATATGTGTGTGGTAGGGATACCTATATATGTGTGTGGTGAGGATACCTATATATGTCTGTGGAGGGGATACCTATATATGTATGTGGCGGGAGACCTATATATGTATGTGGCGGGGATACCTATATATGTGTGTGGTGGGGAGACCTATAGATGTATGTGGCGGGGATACCTATATATGTATGTGGCGGGGATACCTATATATGTATGTTGTGAGGATACCTATATATGTGTGTGGTGAGGATACCTATATATGTGTGTGGCGGGGAGACCTATATATGTGTGTGGTAGGGATACCTATATATGTGTGTGGTGAGGATACCTATATATGTCTGTGGAGGGGATACCTATATATGTATGTGGCGGAGATACCTATATATGTATGTGGCGGGGATACCTATATATGTGTGTAGCGGGGAGACCTATAGATGTATGTTGCGGGGATACCTATATATGTGTGTGGTGAGGATACCTATATATGTATGTGGTGGGGATACCTATATATGTGTGTGGCTTGGATACCTATATATGTGTGTGGTAGGGATACCTATATATGTATGTGGTGGGGATACCTATATATGTATGTGGTGGTGATACCTATATATGTATGTGGTGGGGAGACCTATAGATGTATGTGGCGGGGAGACATATATATGTGTGTGATGAGGATACCTATATATGTATGTGGTGGGGATACTTATATATGTGTGTGGCGGGGATACCTATATATGTGTGTGGTGGGGATACATATATATGTATGTGGTGGGGATACCTATATATGTATGTGGTGGTGATACCTATATATGTATGTGGTGGGGAGACCTATAGATGTATGTGGCTGGGAGACCTATATATGTTTGTGGTGAGGATACCTATATATGTGTGTGGAGGGGAGACCTATAGATGTTTTTGGCAGGGATACCTATATATGTGTGTGGTGGGGATACCTATAGATGTGTGGTGGGGATACCTATAGATGTGTGGTTGGGATACCTATATATGTATGTGGCGGGGAGACCTATATATGTATGTGGCGGGGATACCTATATATGTGTGTGGTGGGGATACCTATATATGTGTGTGGCGGTGATACCTATATATGTGTGTGGCGGGGATACATATATATGTATGTGGTTGGGAGACCTATATATGTGTGTGGTGGGGATACCTATATATGTGTGTGGCGGGGATACATATATATGTATGTGGTGGGTATACCTATATATTTGTGTGGTGGGGATACCTATATATGTATGTGGTGGGTATACCTATATATGTATGTGGTGGGGATACCTATATATGTGTGTGGTGGGGATACATATAGATGTGTGTGGTGGGGATACATATAGATGTGTGTGGTGGGGATACCTATATATGTATGTGGTGGGTATACCTATATATTTGTGTGGTGGGGATACCTATATATGTATGTGGTGGGTATACCTATATATGTATGTGGTGGGGATACCTATATATGTGTGTGGTGGGGATACATATAGATGTGTGTGGTGGGGATACATATAGATGTGTGTGGTGGGGATACCTATATATGTATGTGGTGGGGTTACCTATATATGTGTGTTGTGGAGATACCTATAGATGTATGTGGTGGGGATACCTATATATGTGAGTGGGGGGATACATATAGATGTATGTGGTCGGGATATCTATATATGTATGTGGTGGGGATACCTATATATGTGTGTGGTGGGGATACCTATAGATGTATGTGGTGGGGATACCTATATATGTATGTGGTGAGGAGACCTATATATGTGTGTGGTGGGGATATCTGTAGATGTGTGGTGGGGATACCTATATATGTATGTGGCGGGGAGACCTATAAATGTATGTGGCGGGGATACCTATATATGTGTGTGGTGGGGATACCAATATATGTGTTTGGCGGTGATACCTATATATGTGTGTGGCGGGGATACCTATATATGTATGTGGTGGGGAGACCTATATATGTGTGTGGTGGGGATACCTATATATGTGTGTGGCGGGGATACCTATATATGAATGTGGTGGGGATACCTATATATGTGTGTGTGGTGGGGATACCTATATATGTATATGGTGGGGATACCTACATATTTATGTGGTGGGGATACCTATAGATGTGTGTGGTGGGGATACCTATAGATGTGTGTGGTGGGGATATCTATAGATGTGTGTGGTGGGGATACCTATATATGTATGTTGTGGGGATAACTATATATGTGTGTGGTGGGGATACCTATAGATCTATGTGGTGGGGATACCTATATATGTGTGTGGTGGGGATACATATAGATGTATGTGGTGGGGATACATATATATGTATGTGGTGGGGATACCTATATATGTATGTGGTGGGGGATACCTAAATATGTGTGTGGTGGGGATACATATAGATGTATGTGGTGGGGATACCTATATATGTATGTGGTGGGGATACCTATATATGTGTGTGGTGGTGATACCTATATATGTGTGTGGTGGGGATACCTATATATGTATGTGGTGGGGATACCTATATATGTGTGTGGTGCACTACTGCACACACAACCCATTAAAATATCATTAAAATCCCATTAAAATTCCATTAAATATCATAAATCCATTACTTTATGCCATTAATTCTTGTAACAAAAAAAATAATGGGTTTCCCAGAACCCATTAAAAACCATTACATTTTGTTATTTTAATGGCCAATACTGCCATATTTCCCATTAATCATCAACAATGTATTGTTAATGGCCATTAGATGCCCTTAAAATTTGTAAAGACCACAATTTAATGGCCATAGTCTCTAATATTTTAATGGCTATTATCCATCTTATATGTATTTGAGTGTTTAATGGCCATTAATTAAGTACTTTGAGAAATTGATACCAACTGTTGTACATCCATGATGGTTAATGACTTTGAGAAATTGATACCAACTGTTGTACATCCATGATGGTTAATGGCCATTAAAGTATGATTTGAAAACTTGATGCTCATTAATTATATGTTAATGACCATTAATTATATGCATTTTGGTGTTTAATGGCCATTATCTAATAATTTTGAAAAATTAATGGCTATCACCTCAATAGTGCTGGTGTTTAATGCCCATTAACTTAGTAATAAAAAAATTAAGGGCCCTAAATGAATGCCCATCAAACTCATTAAGAACTGAAAGTTTGCTTCCTGTATTTCTAGATATGATCGATGTATGAAAGCAGGTTGCAGTGTGTAGCGCTGAAGCGCTCCTCACATAACTTTGTCAGACCAACCTGATTTCATAACGCATGGAAATACAGGAAACATTATTTATATTTACACACCAAAAAGAACATTCAATGGAAATTTGTTTCGATTATTGAATAAAATGAATGATTTGCACATGTGATTTGCACCGTTTTCTAGTGAAAAATAGAATGTTAAAAGCGACAGGCGCGTTGTTAACGTAATTGCTACGTTACACATGTGAAGCAGGTGTCAACTTCTTTCATACTTTATGCATTACGGTTGCTCTATCAGCTGATCAGTTCCTGACCAAACAGAAGACTTGATTCAGTCTCGGTAGCAGAAGTGCAGGTAGAAGTGTAAATATTAATTAACACCCCCATCTTATTGGAATAGGAAAATTGATGTTCATCACTTTCCAAATGTGGTTTCTTTTAGATTCTAATGAAATAAATTGGAATGTACAAGTTGTGCCTGTGCAACTTAAGCTTGTTAAACTGCTTTTATATATAAAATACCAATACAACCCAAAAGCAAAACAGTTTTCATGGATAGAAATGGAATCATGTCTGATGATCAGTGTGTTTTATTAATTGGATAGTTTGATATATATGATATACACTATAGCTATATTATGTGATGCCAACCATAGTATTTTCAAACTAGAGCCGCCAGGGCAGCTGGGACGCTCACCTGACATGCGTCGGTGCTATATGCTTGTTTTCAAAAGGAGAAACTAATTCGAGCCTTAGTAACTTTACGATATATAATATATAGACTATACGATAAAATGTGATATATTGTCACTTGATTGGGGGGCTCAATTTATCGAGCAAGCACTTTCATGGCAATATTAGTCACAGGCTTGTCACCAGAGGTTCTGGCGCACATTATAAGTTACCAACCCACTCATTTCAACAAATATCAGTTTCACAGTGACACACAATATTTTCAAAATGTGCGTCAGCAAATGGGTTTAAATTTTATGGCCTTGGGTCTATTAAATTAATGTTGAGGTGGTTTCAACAAAAGTTCTACTCCCCCATAGATATTGCAGATCAAATTTGAGCCCACTTGACTACTGTGGCGTTGAAGAAAAAATATATTCTTTATCAAGGGGGTCAGAACAAAAAACCAAGATATAAAACCAAATTAATTAAATCCAAATTTTTTTTTTTAGAAATGAGCTGAAAAGCCCAGAAAAAATAATGGTAAACAAATCTGATACTAGTTGTCACATTAATGTTCCAAACCGAATGTGGAAGAATTCCACCATGTATTTCTTGAGAAAACAGATTTTTCCAAGTCGAACCCAAAAACCCTATTTTCAGAGAGCCCTATAGCTAGCCCTTTAAAATCAGTTAAGCATGATACCTTGGACAAATCTGAAACTATAGGTTTCAATAATGCTACAGACCAAGTATGAAAGAATTCCACCTAGTGGTTTGTGAGAAAAAAGATTTTTTAAAAGTTGTACCCAAATACACCCGACCCCTTTATCGACATATTGACCTAATTTTAACAAATCCGAATACCAGTCACCCAAGGCACGTTCACACTAAATTTGAGCAAAATCAGCCGAGCCACTATGTATATGTTGAGAAAACAGATTTTTGCAAGTCGAACCCAAAAATCCTACTTTCACAGAACCCCACATTACACTTGTACATGTGTGAAGGCTTTGATGGTTATGGCACGAGTCTATGATGTCATGAAGCACTGGGGGTAGTGTCGTCAAATTGAGTGCCATACTGCACCAAAGCCATCCCACAAGTGTGCGATTCTGTGTTAATTACACACTGACGTCAAAACAGGAACAATTTATGTTGCTTAAAGGTACTCAATCCGAACAGAGGGTCCCCATCTCAACAGATTCCAACAACAACAATCCGATCAGAGGGTCCTATATTACTATTTCTTTGGGGGTAACAAATATTTGCTTCGAGTCGAGGAACCCATCAAACAAAGCTCAGAGTTATTAGATATTGATTTTTGAAATTTGTTATATTCTCGAGATACTAATAATTGCCGTCAATTTCATATCCTGCTCGAGATGTGTACACCAAAACTCTATTCAAACAGACAAGGATGGATAACTCTAAAATCAAGTGGTAATAATAACGCAATTTTGACTGCGTTCTGGGCCAGAAAGTATTCCCGATAATGAAAAATAATAGATTTCTAAAATCGATATCTAACAAATCTGAGCTTTGATGGGTGACTTCCTCGACTCGAATCAAATATTTTTGACCCCCCGAAGCCATTGAAATAGTAATTGGGAGGAGTTTTATCGGAATGAGTACCTTTAATCTATATGGACACATGTCTGCCATACAAATTTGAAATTAAGGCATTATGTGGTTTTCTATCCTTTATTGGGAATAGGTCTTCAATAAAGCTATATACCTTACTCGTATTTAAATTCACGTACATGTACATGTAGTACCTATTTTTCACTCAGTTTTAAATTCGCACATTTTGAATTCGCGCACCCTGATGCGAATTTAAAGCTGACAGTTTTATTTTAAGTTGTTCAGAATATATAGAATCCATGCGGAAATGTTGCAAAAAGGTATACATGTAGAAGTGAATGGAAATGTGGTCTGTGCCAAATATCATAGCAGGTGCAGAACATCAATTTAGTGGTTATACTTCGTTGCTTGATGTATATCTTAAGACATGTTACCTCATATATATGGTTCAATTGATCTGATAAAGTTTAAAACTGCGAACGCTGCTATAATTTTATGTTCCACAAAAACCTCGTAAATAATAGTATCTATATACTGCATGCAAATCTGAAACTTCAAAGTTCAAACACATTCTCAAAGACTATTACCCAACATTTTGTGTTCCTGGGAATAGCAAAGGTAAATCAATTTTATATACAATGGACGACAGCTCCATGGATACATAGTATCAGTTCCAAATTTGAACTAGAAAGTTGTGAACATATAGACCACCTGTAATGTAATGCCATTTCCGATAATAATAATTTCTCCGACATTTAGTCAGTTTACTGCTTTCAGACGTCTGAAATACAGAACAATTATAGAGAGTTCCAATCTAAGAATCTAATAGAATTTGAAATAAAATTATCGATAAACTTTTGTATCATACTTTTTATCACTCAGTTTTAATTTCATGGTCACGCTAAAAGTACTGCGCGAATTCAAATACGAGTAAGGTAGATGTACTGCATTATTAAAACTGATCCAATGAAATCGACTCATTCACCATGTAACCATGTCATGATCAGTAGCATTAAGAACACTCGAAGAATGCCTCTAAAGCTTACTTAGCCCGCGTTTCCCCGGCCTCTGCTCACTAAGACATTCGGTTAGATATAAATGGTCGACAGAGCCCGGGAGTGCTCCCGTAGCCATCCTATAACAGGATTTCCACTCAGATATTCTTGAACCAAAACCCTGGTATAGTACTATAGTTGGAAAGATCAGTGTCTTCCGATTACAATGTGTGATACATCAACAGTCCTGGTAAATTAGCTGTCCATATAGCTAGCAAGTTGAATTAAGTTCACAAAGCTTTGTTTATATATATATTACATTCAACGCTATTTTGGATGTCACTCGATAAATGTAAAAAATCCTTTGCTTCGTACCTTTACAATTCATTTACACTGTTGTATTGGTCAATGATTTAGTTGTCTCATCAATTGCTAATATATTTTATCGTCTTCTCTATACTTTAAAAAAAACACACCAATTACTAAATGTGAACAAACCATTTGTGGCGACGTAATCCCGCTATAGGAGGCCTATGGGAGTGCTCTCGGGCGATCTGTCTAGCATCATTATCTATCCGAATGTCTTAGCGAGCAGAGGCCGGGGAAATGCGGGCTGTATACCTTACTCAAAGTGATGACGCCTCTAAACATCAATATGGGTTTAGTACAATGTAATGTATACAGTTAAATTTGCCTATATTTGTTGGTCCATGACTCAATCTCTCACTGTATGATTATATTTAAAGTCATTAGGCTGGGGTGTATTACCAAGAAACCACAGACAACCATCTTCAACAGCAGTCACAAGAGGATCCGACATGAGTTTTGTTAAAATAAAAGATTTTTTTGAATTGCCACCTGCAGTATTCATGTCTGTGTACCACAGACCAGAGTCATGGTCAACTCTGATGTTATCATACCAATTAACAAATGCAAGTGTGTTGATTGCACTATTATTTTCACTCATATGTTCAACGAAGAAATCAATTCTACCAAAGAATGCAAACTTTCCAGAACACAACTTTTGCTTCTGCGTTCCTCGCTGGAATTCTGCACATATGAATGACGACATACTTTTTGCAGAGAGTAATTCTTTTGATTGCGAAGTGTATGTGCGTATTCGCATTGTCTTAGGATTTGATTCTTTGTGAACAAAATATCTATACACTGAACACTTTCCATCACAATTTTCCTTGCCCAGCTGTTTGTGTAAATTTTTAAGCTTTTTTCTTCTAAGCACATATAATTGTTTCTGTCGCTGTTTACTATTATTTGCATCACCATCATCAAAAAAGCTCGAAGTGAACATTGAGCAGCTCTTCAATGCATGCAATGGGAGTCGACCCGAAGAAATCATGAAGTTACACCAATCATGAATGAGAAATGTTTCCACAACAGTTGCCTCCGGATATCTTTTGTTTTGTACACGTTTGCAAATCCAGGAATTGAAGCGTTCATAGACCCACATCCATGTGCTGTACACAGGTCCATATCGGACCATCCCCTCTGGAATATGATGCAGAATGTGTGTAGTTATATTCTGTATGTGTAGTGGGAAGTCTCTTTCCAGTAGCGCTAGTGCTGTGTTGATTTTTACTTTCAAGTCATTGATATCGTCAATAGACAAACATTCCTGACACATGTCTGCCACGCAATCAAGTAGGGAAAATAACGTTCCTCTACATCGTGGCTCAAGGGCCCCTTTTAGACAAAACTTTAGAATTTCTTGAGAGCCTAACTGTTTCCAGTCGTGTGATTTCAAGCTGCTGGTATTTGAAATGAATTTGGACGGTTTCAAGCCAAAGTCAGATGGCACCCTTAAACTACTTGCACGTTGGTCAGCGATATTCAACTCAGATTTTGTCAACACATATGGAAGTTCTGGTTTTTGCAACTTCCTCTTTTTACATACTGGCCCATCATCAGAAGTTACCACATCCAATACTGAATTATGAAGCCTACCATAATTCTGTTCAGCACTTATGACTTTGGCCATGTTAACTTTTTTGTTTTGTACTATAACATTCATAATGTTCTGTATTGCATCCTTTATGGTGTGGCATGCATCTGGCAGGGTGCTCTCAATTCTCGAATGTCCTGGTAAACGCATTAAAGGATATGTACTCTTGCAGCCTGTCGCACTAGCAACTTTATTTGAATTTGTTTTATTTGATGCCCCTTGAAATGCTTTACGGTAGGCCAACTCATTTCTTGAATCGCGTAGGTCTGGCTTCTCAGAAAAATCGGTCGACTTTACGCTGAAATTTTTATCATCAAGTCTCAGAGAATCTCCTGTATCCAGAAAAGATCTGTTGGACAAGTAAATAACCTTATCTAAATGTTTGCATTTTCTACCTCTGACCATACACCAATGGCATCCAGACAAACTACCACTTCCCTGTTGATGAAAAAGTTTTGAAAGGCCTGGATAGTCTAAAACAAAGAGCAGAAGTTTCACTTTCACCTCTATAGGAGCTTTTTCATAACTATTAAATGCCGAGTAGCCAGAAATGAAAATCAACTCATCGACTAAGATCTCAATGTAAGGATCAATGTTTTTTGCTTCTGAACGTCCATTTCCTGGAATTATTCCCACAAGGTTTATGTTTCCGAATGCGTTCCTCACATGTCTCGGTAGGTTTAACAATGTGAGCATAATTGGAGTCATAGAGTATATAGCACCAATATTGTGGAACGGGTTGACACCATCCAGTTCCAATGCAAAGGATAACCCATTTTTGTCACCTTTGAAGTGACCCTGCACAGAATACAGCTCCTTCCAGATTGGCGAATCATGAATATCAGACATTTTACCATCACTACATGTATCAGTGTTTCCAGGGTGGGATTGTACCAGCTGTGCCAGGTTCACTTCACCAAACATTCTTGCAATTCTCGGGCCTATAGGAATGTACACAAATCTGCGACGTCCTGTTGAATTGTTTTTATTTCGGCCACTAGCTATAGATCTAGATCTGTCCATCTTGTACCTTTCCTCCTTACAAATTGGACAAATTTCAACGTCTTCATACTCTCCTCTAAATATTATGCAGTCATTGACACAGACATGGTAAACAAATTTCTTGATAAGAAATGGTTCAATAATCTTGCGTGCATTATAATAAGAATTTGGCATGACACTTTTGTCATGATGTAGCACACTTTGCATCTCCAGAATATGACTAAAGGCTGCTTTGCTCATAGTAGGGTGGAGAACGAATAGGTGAAAATTCATCGCCAACCACTGTAGTATTGTTAAATCTTCTGTTACTTTCTCATCAGCCACATGTGAGTTGTAAATATCTTGGTCATACCGACAACACCATTCTGATTCAACGTCGGCTTCAAATTCTCCAGATCCATCACTGTCCATGTTTTCAGAGTCAGATGAATCAACAGAAGACTTGTCATTTTCAGATGAGCTAGAAAAGAAGGTTTTAAAATATTACAATGCAGATATAAGCTTCAAATGGATTAGCTTTCAGGCCTTATTTACATAATCCTCAATTTTAAATTAATGTACCGGTAGAACACCCCAGTATTTACCGGACCTCAAAACATTAGGCCTGCTGGAACAGGAGAAAATTTTGCATATATACATGCACGATGCACTCAACTTTTATTCATACACAATATCTAGTTGACTAGAGGCGGCTGGGATGCTCACCTGACATGGTGTAGTGCCGTAAGCTTCATATTTCTATCATTGAAATTTTAGTTGGGGAAATTTCGCGGGGAAATGTGCGTGCCAATATGACGTCGCTTTGGATACAACATATCTGTGATGTCACCTAATAGTTTACATAAACGTGCAAAGAATAAACCATGTAATGCCTTAACGTAATGATTACTGTTATGTTGGCTATATGAAAAGTAACATTTTGTAGTTTTAATTTAACTGCAATGACGTTCCAAGATGGCGGCCCCTCAAATTCAAGATGGTGGCACCCATGTTCGAAAGCGAACTCAGTATAAGGACGACCAAGATGAAGGCCCCCTCAAATTCAAGATGGCGGCACCCATGTTTGAAAGTGAACTCAGTATAAGGACGACCAGCGCATTTGTTGCTACTCAACAAATGTGTGGCTGGGCTGCACCCAGCTGGCCATGGTCGTCCTTAAAAAATAGAAAAAAATAACAAATTGTTTGGCCCCACCAACATAATGGTAAACAAATCTGATACTAGGTCTCCCATTAATGTTCCAAACCAAATTTGGAAGAATTCCACCATGTTTTTCTTGAGAAAAACATATTTTTCCAATTTGAAAAGCTGCATCGAACCCAAAAACCCTAGTTTCAGAGAGCCCTGCGACCCTTTAAATCAGTCAAGCATGACGCCTTGAACTAATCTGAAAATATGGGTTCCAGTAAATTGTAATGCTCCAGACCAAGTTTGAAAGAAATCCACTTAGTGGTTCTTGAGGAAACCAATTTTTTTTAATTTCACCCAAATAAGCCCCTTTTGCCCCCTTACCGGTATGAACATATTGACCTAATGTTAACATATCTGAATACCAGTCACCCAAGGCACATGCACAACAAATTTGAGCGAAATGGGCCAAGCCACCATGTTTATCTTGAGAAAACATATTTTTCCAAGTCAAACCCAAAACCACTATTTTCAAAGGGCCCTAATGGCCCCTTAAAATCATTCGAGCATAATGCCTTGAACAAATCTGAAACTATGAGTACCAATAATGCTCCAGATCAAGTTTGAAAGAAATCCACCTGGTGGTTCTTGAGAAGAAGATTAAAGTTGCACCCAAATAAGTCCCTTTCAACATATTGACCTAATTTTAACAAATCTGAAAACCAGTCGCCCACTCCCACACCAAATTTGAGCAAAATCGACCAAGGGGTTTTGGAGAAGAAGTCATTTAAAGAAATTGTTGACTAACGTACAATATGTGACGACTGTAGCTCCCCATGATACTTCGTATCAGGTGAGCTAACGAAAACAAAACACACTTCCATATATTATCCCACCTGCAACAAGAGAATATTTATTTTGCCAATCGGAGCTATGTTTAAATGAATAAATTGTTACAGAGGCGACTTTGCGGTAGTCAAAAAGCCAAGTGACGTAATTTTCCATTTATAAAGGTATGCGGCCTCTGTGGTGCACAAACAAAATACGGAACGTGCGTTGAACACGATTGGCACATCGCACGTGTTGCTCATGTCTCAGAGCTTGGTATAGTTAACACTGAAACGCACGCGTCGCAAAGGCGTTATCTGAATGCCCTATTCAACTCATAGAAGGCATGATTTGATATTCAGAGATATGGCTGAGAAATCGTAGGTTGAAGTGAACACATGTCGCATATTTTGAAAACTTCCCAAAGATGAGTATGAATGATGAGTTCTGACTAGGAACACTGAAAATTTAAAGTGGCACTAAAAAAAAATGAACAAAAAAAATAAAAAGCAATTCGGATTAAGACATAACATGATCTGTTAAGATACAGCTGGTTCATACTATAAATATTCTCACCTGCTTTGGTAATTGGTTGAATGTCCAGCAGTACAGTTATGAGTACCATTAGCAATGCTATGGTCCTGGCATGCAGCACCGATAGTCGATCCATCACCCGCATGATCCATACCAGTGTCCCTGCAAAAAGAACAGTGAAATAAAAGAAATTGCCTTGGAATTGATCACCATAATAATTTCTTATTTTTCAGTATAAATAAGAGACAGCACTCAAATAAATATGTAGCTTTTTATACGCAGGTATCTGGCTGAGGTAATTCGCTGTGAATTCAATGTCGCTGCATTTTTGCATGTATGCATATCCACAGCCTTCATAATTGGCTACGGCAATCAGCATTGCCGAAGCAATTTGCTGAAGCAAACTGGGGCACGGCATACTGTTGCCGTAGCGGATTGCCGAAGCCAAACAATCTAAATTTAGAGGGCTGTATCCATAACACACTCGGTGAAATGAAAAACTCAAATTTTCTTACGATACTTTTCAGATATTTTTCCGTTTTAAGAAGATAAACAAAGAGGGATTTTTTTCTCACAATAATATCCACAGAAAATTAAGAAAACATCCTGATTTCATTTATATTTATGTTGCCGAATGTGAATGGGCTATTACGAAGATAACTACCGGTAAGTGATTTATTATTTCTGCCATTCTGGGTTCATATGTTGGTTACATGTACAATACGGCGAGTCAATGACAAAAGGCTGAGTTTAAAATGAACCTACATGTAATTGCCAACATTCATTTCAATGGTGAGGGATCAAGAGGTGCCAGGGGAGGTTTTCGAGGCATTATTTGATACACATTGGACATTGAAAATGAACCAATACTATACATATTAGTATAGGACCTAGGTTCATTTTGTACTACTCAGTCTACTTTGTTTAGACTAGTCTAGTTCAAAATGAACCTTCATGTAATGTTCAAGTTCCTCCCATTCCTCTCAATGGTGACGGATCAGGAGGTGCCACCTGGAGGAGGTTTTAGGACACTAAAATGAAGTAAAACCTTTATTTTATAATTCTTTATGCTTGATTTACACAATTTGACTCATTATTTTATGTCTGAATATTAAATTTTTTCATTTATAATTATTGGCACATATTATGATTGTTTTTGTGTTTATTTTTACTTTGGAAAAATATGGTATTTTTAGACAAAATTTGTTATTAAATTGTCAACTTTTGGGCAGGGAAGCCGGGAAATTATTTGTTATAGTCATTTCAATGATATTAACAGAACAGAAAAACATCTAATGTGTAACAAATACATACTCCCCGGCACCTCTTGATCCTTCACCATTCGCACTTGTTTATTTGCATGTATTGGAAGTACCGCTATACTTAAAGTAATTGACCACCAATAACGTGGTGTCACCCCGTTAATATGGCGGTACTATGCCGCGGTATCCTCCAATACCACGGTACTGATACCGCTTGTTAACGCGAACAAGTATGTGTGAGTAAATACTTCCCCTAAAAGAGTTCCACGAAAATCACTGCGGTATTCAACAAAATTAATGCGGTGCCCGCTAAAAGACCACGGTATCATTATCGCCCAATACCGTAACTCCACGCCATGACCGTCTCGATACCGCTACCGTTTATTACCGGTATCACCGCGGTCATGACCGGGGTATCACCCCGTTTTTTTGGTCAATTACTTTGAGAATAGCGGTATTGCGTGATTGTATTCAATCTTGTCACGTTTGTACTGGAGCTGAGTGATTACACAGGATTTACCTGACACTTTACTACGGTACTAGTAATGATATGCCATGGCTAATTACATGAACTATGGCATTTTACTACGGAATTGCCTTAGTGAATTTTGAGGGCTGAAAAAAGATACACGGATAGTTAATAACTGCGGAAGAAAAGTATGGTATCCACAGGAAGGTACTAGTACTCTGGCATTGATGACAGTTTTTGGTGTATGAGTTGATGATTAATCGAATAATCTTTGACTATTACGGCTGATTAGTTGACCTTCAAATCTCAGTCATGGAAAACCCTATAAACATGCACCGTTCATGCTCAGGATCATAGGCGCACAAAGTGCTATTGAAAATATAGGCATGGAACGCGGTCTATAACGACACCAATCTGTGATATTCCAATCCAGGTCATTAAAGCCCGGGAAGATGCGGGCTAGTGCTCGACCTGATTTAAATAGGTTCATTTTGAACTAAGACTAGTAAAATGGCAAGAGCCTGGAGAATTAATAAATATCATAAGTTCTCACCTGGTAAGGCTGGTTTGGTAATTGGTTGAATGTCCAGTAGTGCCAACATTGGCAACAAGAGCATTATTAGAAATGCTTTGGTCCATCGACTCCATGATGTCATCAGTTGATTCATCATCAGTACTGGTAGTTGATTCATCATCAGTACTGGTAAGATCATCACACTGAATATCTTCACTATCAGTATCACTTATACTTTCATTGTCCACAATAACAACATCAACAACGTTATTCTTAAACTTATTCAATTTATTGTCAATGTCAGAAGTTCCATTGGCATTATACTTGCCAAATTCGACCAAATGTTTCTGTACGGTACTGTAATGTTGAGAGCGATGGTATTTACAACGCTTACAGCCACATGGTCTTTTCCTAGATTTATACATATATGCTGATATAATTTGTTCTTTTTCTTGATCAACAATCAACAATTCGCGCACATTGTCACATGACCAAACATCGATCCGAAAAAATGGGCTCCCATAAAACGTGTAATGTTAACTTGTGTCAGTAGCTGGTTTATATATTTTTTTAATTTTCACTTCCAATCAGATGCGTGGCTAATACATTGGAGTTGCATTGTGGCGACATTTTTCGTTTGTGTCACATCTCAGAATGTGAATATTAAGCGTAAGTGTTGATTTCTCGAGTGTTCTCAATTTCATCGATATCGTACCTCAGTATCACGTTTTATCTCTTCCTCAGATAAATTGAGTGTTATGCATTCTGATTGGATAAAGCCATAAAGGCTGAAGTGAAATTAAAACAATGGTTTTAATTAGTCAATTAGCAACGCGGACTTTTCGGCTTTACCAATTCCATTGGCGCCTTTTTGTTTCAGCAAATATTAATACAATTCAACAATGAGTATCCAAAGTATTGGACTTAGCGACGATGGTCTGAAATCTTTAAATGGTGTGTTGTCGGTCTATTGATATATACATGTTATCCAAATTGGACTCTACAGATTATTGTCTGCAGAGTCCAATTTTTAATTTTAGCTAGGCCTACGAGTACGATCCTCAGAAGTTGGAATCACTGACTTTTATGCCACTTTTAGAGATTATCAGGCGAGTTAAAAGCATTAGGGTTTGCTTATAAGTCCCCTGGTAATCTATAAAAGTCAGTGATTCCAACTTCTGTGCTAGGGCCTATGACTCGTATGAGTATGATTGATTGAACTGTTTGGATTTGAGGTGACATTTACTGACAAGAAAAAAGCAGACGACAATGGCCGAATGGGTGATTTCTTGTCACCTGGCACTAGTGGCAGGCTGGCTGGAGGGAAAAAAAATGCTTCAAAAGTAATTAATTTTGTGAATTGGAATTCCTAGGGTAGATGAATCTTGTTAAATAGATCTAGATGTTGTACAATACAGAGAACATTATTAAATGATTAATCATCCAGGAAAATTCCATACTCGTATAACTATAAGCTTCCCCTACCAACTTTACAAAATCCAAACAGTCTACTCAGTTACATGTCAAAGTTAAGGTAGAGCCTAGAGTAGAGGTGACACGATTATTGATTTTGATAATCGTTCATCAATAATCGACTTAACTGTACCTAATATTAATAACATCAGTGGAAGTATTCCGTAATATGGACTATTGCCTAGGTGCTGGTTAACTCAATTTTAACTGGTTGTTTGAGGCATTGGCTGATGTAATTTTTACGTTAATAAAGTGCATCATAGACCACCCTTAATGACTAAAGAGCACAATGTATTGAATACTAGCACATTTCTCGGCGATGTCATGGTTAACTTATAATATTTGTGAGTTCACTAGAACGAACGTGGCGATTACTATTTCATTTTAATGAATAGCCACATATCCAATAATATAAAAGTAGGAATGAACGCGTTGGACCGCCGGCGGTTCCTAAAGAAAGGAATCAAATGTTACGGAAACAATAAGTTTCATCAAACTTCCAGAGCGTGGTTAACAATCACAAACGTGTGCCCCCACCCGCAAATTGCAGGACTCAGAACAAGCAAAGTATTTCATAATAGTCAGTTTCATTCAGCATTCACCACAAGATATGCGATAGCCTTTACTAGTAAATTCTAAGTATGCATTTGTAGTCTTATACAAACAAAGTACACTCGCAAATTTTGCATTGCGGAGAACATCGCTGATTAAAATGCCATATATATTGCCAGAGTAACCAACAAATTGGTGATAAAACTGATATATTGAGGGGAAACATGTATAAAACAGATTTCTGTTATCTTTAAAATGCGGGTTTTTTTGCCACAGCAGTCGTGAATTATGCACATGGGAATCGACCCATGTGCGACCGCTATCGTTGAAAAGAACTTGTTCCTGCATTCAAATTTCGGTTCGAATCAACCTCAGAGAACATCCATGTTTAATATAAATACTCCATATCAACACAAACACGTGCTTCCGGTCAGCGAAGAGGAACGATAACTCATGATCTTCCGGTATAGCGTCTGGTCGTAATTTGACTTTCCATTTGAAGAGTGACGATGTGGGTTTGCGAAAAATATATAAATATATCAAAGATATAATTTATCTCGCGGGGCGAATCAGATACAGGTAAAATGTAACCATGTGTACACAATTTGGTTAACAGTGCAGTCGGTCTGTTTATAGATTGATTTTTTTTCTTTGAAACCAATAAAATGAACTTGGGTCGGGGGGTTTTGAAGATGGTCAGTCAGGTTACGGGAAACACGCATTAAATTTGTTTTGGCCTTAGTAAAGGAGTGCTCCGAAATAGTGCTGGCCTGCTGGGCGGTTTCCCGATTAATTGTCAATACCCGGTTAATATTTCAATATCGTCAGTAATATCGTCTAAACTAAAATAATCGTAATATCGTCGGCAATTAGAGGGTGCCAGACCATCATAAGCGTATACAAACAAATAGTTTAACTCAAGCCTAAATCGAGTTATTTAAGTTTTAAATTCCAACTAAATCCCCGTGTCCTGACTTTTTCAATATTCAATATAAATCATAGTAAACAACGTTTAGGACGACTAACAAAATTAAGGGGATACGAAAACCCCGAATACGTCCCCCTTTCGCTCACAATATTACACAAACGCTCCGACTTCCCTGCGTACTTTTTATTACAAGAGAATTCACCAAATGAATTGACGACTGATCGGGTGATAGATCAATATGAATGTCAGTTTTGCCATGTCTCTTCCTTCAGTGCAATGATGCACATGCACCGTCAATCAAAATAGTAAATGAGCGAAGATACCGCCCCCTTCTCGTCTAGAAGAAACCACTCACGGCGATTGGTTAAAACCAATATTATAGAATTAGGGCTTCAAACCCGCCCAAAATACATGGTGTCCTTGCTTGGCCGAATTCCAAAAGTTATGTACTACGTGTGTGTGGACTTCGCTAAAATTTGTCTTGACGGTAAACCATATTCCATTTGTCAAGCGACGCAAGTGTCATCGGGAACAACATATGTATTTGCTCAACATAGTTGAATATACCGAGTTAGAAAAGGATACTGTATAGTATAGAACACTTTTAGTTTTGGCATAGACTAGATAATGGTTTTATTAATTATCGGTATATACCAGAATTTGTCAAGTCACCGGAAAGAAATTGTCCGAATAGCGGAATTTAACCAGTGAATTTACTTTTCATTCCGAATATCGATGCGAGCATGAGGTTGTCACTGGTTGAAAGGTTGTGTACAGGTATGTTATTATTGACGTCAACTTGTCAAAATTAATGACAATGATGTGATTCTAGCGAACAGTGAGAAACTGTTTAAGTTACTAGTATCTGATGTTTTAAAAAACCGCGATTATATCGTTAACCGCGGTTTTAATTTCCAAAAATCGCGGTTTTTATTTTCGTTAATATCGTCCAGCCCTACTCCGAAACTCAATGTCAAATTTAAAAGAAAATGCTGCCCACTCGGACTTTTCGATGTCTGAAACATGTGTTGTTTACATTCGCAGCGATATTACATAACGCGGCATCTGAGACAGTTCCATATTCTCTCGCGTGCCAAATAAACGTACCTGTACGTTTATTAATTTCATAGAAAAAAATCCCCCCTGTACGATGTTATACGGGTCTGTACGTTTATTAAATTCTGGGGGAAATCCGCCCTGTACTATAACAATAACTGTACATTTTCGAGATTTTTTTTTTTAAAAGACTTTTACAAATTGTCAAAGTCGCAATATCACGAAATTAGGAAACTTGAAAATGATTCGGCGAAAATGGAATTCGCAGCTCCACAGGTTATAACCCTAGTATATATATATATATATTACTACCATATGGTATCACGTTGGGAGAACAATTTTATGGATGAATGTGCATGGATTCGGAAGTCATGAAACTTACGGGAAGTCAATTGTTCTATGGTCTAACGAGAACCGAAAGAACCTTAGATCCAACTGCAGCGGGCGGTCGATTGTGGCAAAATTTATCAAGAAAAATTGTCAATTTCCGTAGTTATATCGAATTGAAGACACCAAACCACGTGCAAGCTAAGATGTGTAAATTTTAACCCTCTGTAACTCTGTTTCATTTTGCTGCACAAGTACGTGTTATCGGGATCGAGACATGTTTAGGTTTTAAAAAGACGTGGTCTTAAATTCCAGTGTGCTGACTGATTCTTTGTTGGCACTTGCCCAGCAGTGCTCCAAATCAAAATCCTGCAACATGCAGTACTGTCGGTGATCATGGCTTAACCCTTTACCCAACAGAACGGCCCTGTGCCAATGCATTCTCTTATATATGCGAGTCGACCATAGGTCGCCTCGCATATATAAGAGAATGCATTGGCTTAACACATTAAAAATTATAAAATGTAAGAAAAAATAGTAAAAAGTGTTAAAAAAAGATTTTTTTTAGGCCAATGCATTCTCTTATATATGGGAGGCGACCTATGGTCGACTCGCATATATAAGAGAATGCATTGGCACAGGGCATAACTGTAAATATCACAATGTGGTCAAGGAGCCGGTTCCAATGATATCCATATTTGTATGGTTCTATTGAGACAGACCGAAGATATTTTAGGCTGTTGAAGCTTTATTTGGCCGGTTTGTTGGGTAAAGGGTTAAGTCAAATTTTGAAAGGCAACCTCGCGCTTCAGAAATGGATTTCGATCAGTCATTCATGAGATAAGCTACAGTGTCATTGATACTTTCATATTAAAGAAATGTTCGGTGACAGCTGCGCGACAGTGTACCAGTATAGGCGCCGTATATTGAAATCCTGCAACAGGAGCATCGTTGATCGCGACTGAAATCGGAGACATTCTCATGCTTTAGATGCATACTTCAACCGTTTAATAAATAATAACTTATATTATGCATAAAACGTGTATTATACATAAAACGCCAGGCTTCGCATTTTAGCGGGGCCTTTAGGCCCAGGCCCCGTAATCGGCCCTGTTAGGGCTTTGTTCTGGGCCTATTATTCAGCCCAGTGAGATTTTTAATCAACTCCAATTGTGTTAAAAAATTATGTATATGGTCTTTGCAAGCAAGCACAAACAAGCAAGCACTAATTCCATAGACAGGGGGTATATAATTTCGCTGTCAGCATTATATTTTTCGACTATGAAAATTTCAACATTTTTAGCTTATCTTGACTTGTCAAGCTAAGCTATTTCCATCAAGTGTGCGGAAGTCTGTCCGTCCACATTTCCTCCCGCACAGTCTACAGACCGCATTTCTCATCCGATCATCACCAAATTTCATATGCAGCCATAAATGCAGGTTCAGGTCAAGGTCTAGGCGAGGACGTCCCCTTTAGAGTTTCTTGAAAAAAGGAATAATTTAAAAAAAAAATTAATTCTTTGCTTTCAGCTCATTTCTCGAAAAAAAAAATCTTTTCTTTTTTTTTCAAATGTTTTTTTTTTCTTTAAACAAAAAATAGATATACATTAGCTTAGGCTTGCCACGATCATTCGACTAACCTTCGGCAGGTGCGGTAGTCGACGGTTATTTACTTTCGTCAACTAATCGCCCAACCGGGGGGGGGGGGGGGGGTGTGATGTGGGGTATGGTTGTGTATTTAAGCAGTACTATGCGCAAATACCATGCCTAGAAGTAAAAGTTAACAGTGTTTGTAGCGCAATTTACCACCCGACAGCCTGTAGCCTACTGTCGCCACTTCTAATGCGGCTTCCTTTGATAACGCAGCCAATGTGTGGCGGTCATCTTCAAAGGGTTCGGTGTTACAGACTTGACATTGTTTATGTATTATGTTTAAATGTAAACCTATCTTCCTATGGATCTGTAGTTAGCGATCAACATATCCAAAATGGACTCATCTATATATTTTTTTTCTTCAAATTTCATACTGTAAAACGTTCACCATTATTGATAATAATTGACAAAGTCATAAAGTTCGCGGGACATGGATTGTTTAGTGTTACTAGACAGTTAATAACAAATTGATGTCATCACTTATTAGTGCTACATACATTACATTCTCCAACTTGGTAACATATATACCCCCCCTCACCCCATTACTGCACGATGCGTTGCATGCAATTTGAATAACAGAAATAAAATAATGTGTCAGGTGAAGCAATCGGTACACAATGGGATTTTCTGCAAACATAACTATAGTCCGTTTTCAATAAGTATGCGACAAATCCGCATGCTTTCATGTTTTGTCGCTGTGACCGCGATACATGTTCACAGGTAACATTGATTGACTGGACAGATATTTAAAACAATTCTCGTCCGCGGGAATAGCGATGAGGAGGGCTATGGGAGGCCAAATTCACATTTAATAATGAATTGCGCTTAAGCGCAAATACCACATATTGCGCTTAAGCGTAATTGTGACTACTATCTAACCCACCCATAAACTATTAGCATGACCTGGTGTATCACCTAGCAACACAAGATGAGCATTGGGCTAATTTTGACCTGTACTCAACAGTCAAACTGTGAGTATGTGTTCAACAAGGAGAATCCCCTAATTACATATCAGCATCCCTCTATCCAAAGAATTGATGTCGCCTTCCCGGAACTCTAGTAATGTTTTGTATGATGTTTTTAATGTATTTTTGCACAGATTTTAGCCTTTACTATGGTAATATCCTATACATGCATGCGGTGTCACTGCATGAGGGCTTTCTTCCCTCATACAGTAATGCTCTATTTAATTGACTTCTTAACCACAGCAGAATTATGGATAACTTTTCAGGATTTAGTCGGAAATATGGCTTGTTGCCATTCATCGAAAAGCTCTCGAGAGCTTTCCGATGAATGGCAACAAGCCATATTTCCGACTAAATCCTGAAAAGTTATCCATAATTCTGCTGTGGTTAAGGAGTCGATTAATTAGAGCATTACTGTATGGTTTAGTTATTTACTTAAATCAGAGGGAAAAACCCTATTTTCATATTATCAGCATCCCTGTCCAAAAAATGGTGTGTAATTACTGGAGCTTTGGTGTCTCAGTCCTGAAGCTCTAGTTTTTCTTATTAAATCAGCAGCTCTTGCACAAATCTATAGTATTTCCATGATCATATAGTGTGAATGTGGTGTCACCGAGGGCTTGCTTCCCTCATATGGTGTGCCTGTATACTCGAAAATTTAAGAAAATCAATGTCGCCCCGACTAATACAGAAAGTAATGCTATTGCAAGTAGCCCCAACTAATATATACCGAAGATAATATAATGCTATCACGAATCGCTCCAACTAAAACAGAAGGTGATACTATTGCGAGTCAGCCATTTTGATAAAGAAGTTGGGCTAGCTCCCTACCCATCCAAACCAATGAAACCAAGAAGTGACATGTCAATAGGAGTTAATGCTAAGTTATGGAGAAACCTATTTATTCACCAGGGGTGTTTTGTTACATATAACCATGAATTGCGCTTAAGCGCAATTGATTGCGCTTAAGCACAATTAATTATTAAATGTGAATTTGGCCTCCCATAGAGGGCGTTTACCTGCTGCGTAAATTTGAGTTTAGGTGGCCGATGACGGGTGGGTGCCTCAGAATGACAAGCCTGCTGATTGACAGTTTATAACTGTGTTCAGACTGAATGTATTGTAGTCATTGTAATTTCGATTTGATCACGTCTTTACCTGCCCAGGTGCAATATAGGCCACATATAAACGATTAATCGACTAACCGTCGACTATAACAGTTGATTATGAAAACTCAGTCGTGGCAACCCTACATTAGTTCCATTGCATAGTACTATCATCAGAGCTGATGCTTGTTAAAATGAAAGTGAGATAAGCTACAGTGTCATTGACACTTTCATTTAATCCATGTATGGTATTCATTATGACCACTACAGTATGTAGACCATGCATGTTGCTGTAAATATGGCAAAGGAAGGAGATTATTTCTATAGTCCCAGATGGAGTTAAAAACATTTGGGAACAAATTGTCGAGGGCTGAGTATGGCCAGATATGATGCCCAGATTGAGTTCACTCATTAATTCCCGTTACTCTTTTCAGAAAATGGAGTCCAACTATGGCAACTCTTAAATTTCACTGAAGCAGACATATTGGACTTGTTCAAAAACTTCTGGGACAGACATAAGATAAGAAAATTTCTTTGCAAGGACACTAATACCGATACAGATGGCGAGTCTGATATTTTGAGTAGTCCAGTTACTCAAGTAAATGGTGACACTAGTTTTAATGATGAATTACATGTATCCTCACTCGATGCTCAAGTGAATACATGTACCGATGTCAATAATGAATTTTCTGAAGAAGAATTACTGCAGATGAAACCTCTAAGAGGGAAACCAACACTGGCACAGAAGCTCTTTACCAATGTTCTGAAGGATGCTGCAGTAAACGCCAAAATCTGGAAAAATGCCCCAAAGTTGTCTGCGTTACCAAGTTCAAGACGAGAACGTTTTTTCGAACAAGTATTTAATGTTCTTCCTCAGCTGAAAAAAAAAAGGGGCACCGTTCTCAAAAGACTTGGGAAACAACTGCAGAACAGGCGGAAGTACACACAAGACTGTACAAATGGGAAGCGAGGGACCAAAAAAAACATTGAAAAAATGCCCCAAAGTTCTGAAAGTTGTCTGCGTTACCAAGCAGGGGATGAAGTGGTTCTTTTAAATAGACAAAGGAATGTGAAAATTGGACTTGGTATATTCCTTCTATCCAGTTCGGATCTCTTTTCTGAAATTGTTGTTAAATCTGTTGTGACAAATGATATTGATGAAAATGACATGGAGTTACCTTCAGGATGTGGTAGTACCGGGACCGGTACAAGATTGCACAAAGACATTGGTAGGATTTTATATTGGACAGAAAGGTTAGCTAAAAAAGATAAATTAATAAGACAAACAGAGAAGCAGTCTGACTCTGATAACAAGAAGAGGGCCACTGGTAAAGAAAAGAAGAAAAAAACGCAGAAGCTTATAATTAATAAGACATCAGAGAAAGTAATTGATGAATTGGCATCAGTTCAATCAACCGTTGCCAAACAAAGTGATGTGATTGACAACAAAAAGTTGCCTAATTCAATGATAGAGAAGAAAATTAAGCAGAAGGCTTCAAATTCAGAGAGAACAACGCAGAAGCTTAATATAAAGACATCAACCGTTGCCAAACAAAGTGATGTGATTGACAACAAAAAGTCGCCTAATTCAATGATAGAGAAGGAAATTAAGCAGAAAGCTTCAAATTCAGAGAGAACAACGCAGAAGCTTAATATAAAGACATCAACCGTTGCCAAACAAAGTGATGTGATTGACAACAAAAAGTCGCCTAATTCAATGATAGAGAAGGAAATTAAGCAGAAAGCTTCAAATTCAGAGAGGGTTTGTGTAGCCATATATGAATGGGCAGCAGGAGACCTCTATCTTTGCCAAACAATAGTTAATGACCGTGGAATCAAATACCTTATCAATTGCAACAAAGCGATTGCTAAAATAGACGATGTCAGCAAAAAATTAACTTTTGTGAATGACCCAAAATCGAAGAAGCTTAACCAGCGGGATATGGCCTACGACATCGATGAGCAGTTCTGTGTTATGAATTACAAACTAAACCTGGAAGAAGGACTACTTCGATTTGATGATGATCTTGACGAGAGCAAATTTTATGAAACATTCAAACAGAAGTTTGATATGTATATGAGCAATACCAACATTTTGTAAATGTAGGTGGCCATGAATTTGGATTACAAAAATGAGCAAGTTTCAAGTCCCTTGCTGTTAAAGCTCTCTCAAATTAAAATGTTGGGTGTTAGGGTGAATATTATGATTTGAGGGAGGTTTAGCCCTTAGACCCTTGGAAAATGCTCATTTTTGGAGATCTGATACGTCGCTACCAGGCCCTTGATGTGTGCTTCGCTTTGAGTTCTCTGTTTTGTTCAAGGTGTCCGTCACAGTCCGTCGTTGATTTAAGGCGCAAAATATTTCGGCAAATATTTATTAAATTGGTAAGTGTTATTTGTGGATAAGTGAAATACGTGATCTTTAATTGCAGCCTACATCATGTATGATATCCGGCCCAGGCGACAAAATGTTCTCTAGTTACAATTACATGTGACGTGTTGATAGGACCTGGTGGCGTTCTGATAAACAAGACGGTGGCGTTTTGGCATGCGACGATTCGTTTCCAGTGACAAACAAGTTTTTTCTTCGTGATTAGGCATTTAAACGCAGTTTCCGTTACAAATTCAAATTGGCATTCACATCAGGCCAAATAAAATATACCTGTGTTTAGGGTAACCCGCCTGCGGCCCGCCCCTACTCCAAACCTGGCGCCGAATTCCATTTTATTGTTTTAAAAAAAATTCTTCCGACTTCATTTTATTTAAAAAAAATTAAAAAAGATTTTTTTCTTCATTTTTATCCACATCACTGGTACACATACATGTAATGTCGTTCGCGATGAGTCGTTGTATGTCCCGGGGTCTGTCTGTCCAGAAGCTGTCCCTCCATCCAGAGTGTGTCTCGTGTTACTGATATCCATCCAAATCAAGACAGTACATTGAATAAAATAAGTAGAAAAGCCATTTGAAAGATACGCGACAGTTCTTTTTCCGAAATGAAGTATCGCCTATCTTTTAAACCGTTATTCTACAGTGTATTAATATAATGATATGAATCCTAATTTGTCACCGAAACTGCATTTAAAGGCCTAAACACGAGGAAAAACTTGTTTGTCACCGGAAATGAATCGTAGCGTGCCAAATCTTGTGTTCCTACTCAAAGAATGAGTGAATTTGTTTTGTTTTATGAAGATTAAATGTTCCACTGCTGTATATTTTACCACTTTCAAGGGCATTCTAAATATAGATTCACACACGACCACTATAATTGGCTGAATTAACATATTTATAGGTAGATAATCCGAATTGCTTCTGACTAGTCTCCCCTTGAATTATTTTATTTTTTTCATTTGTTCATTTTTTTTAGTGCCCCCTTATATTTTCTTGTTTCCTAATCAGAACTGAAAGCACCCATTTTCTCAACGTTTATTGCGGTATTATTTGATATTCAGAGATATCCATTATCGAAGGTTGAAGTGAAGACATGCATGTCGCATATTTGAAAAACTTTAAAAAAAATGAGTGCTTCCAGTTCAGTCTAGGAACACAAGAAAATTTAAAGGGGCACTAAACAAATTAAATAAACAAATGAAAAAATAAAAAAAAATAAAAAAAAATTGAAGGGGGACTAGTCAGAAGCAATTGTATTAATATGTAGAGTACACATTTGGGACAATTTTTAAGCCCCCCCCCCCCCCCCAACTTTTTATATTATGAAATGTTTTTATTTTTATTTTTTTTAAAGTTTAATACTAGTAGCTTCATAGGTGAAGTCATGAAATTCAACTGTATTTGTATTGCATGCTTTTCCTAGCTCAGACATGCTGGTAAATGAACTTATGATTTGATACAGTATTAATATCCCACGATTATTTGGAAGACAATAAATTAATATCAAGATTTCAATTCAATGAAATTCGAGCAATAAATCATATAATAAAAAGAAAACCTACTGTTTTTGAATACCATGATTAATTATCTCATTCGTTCCTACAAGAAAATCTAGATTATCAATCGCGTCTGAAAATCTTATATTTCTTTCCTTGTAGCCAATCATGGGATAATTCTTGGTACCTACTCAAAAACAGTGGGTATCCTCCATATTTTCATTTCCTCTAGAGCAGCTTTAATGCGGTGTGATAATTCCTGCTCTCCATATATTGAAGCTATGTAACTATATATCGTAGATGTACTGTACAACCTTCGTGACTGCTATTTGGAAAATAAAAATAATCTTCATCCCGCCCCATTTTTGAAAACAATCTGGATGAAAACATAGCTATTTTTTATTGTGGCCTAAGCACCCTCCATTACTAATTAACAGCATCCTGTCTTATCAGACATAACATCCAGCTTGCAGGTTATGAAACCTGGAACTGTTGATAACATGTGAGGGTAATGAACTGTACATATGTATAGCCCTTGAAATCAGTATTGTATGTGAGTGGAACCTTAATTTTATGGTCTTCATATTTTAATTGAATTTTATCTAAATTTTACTTGCTTACGATATTGTCCACTGATGCTATTTTGTGAATACATTTATATATGTTTATTGAAGGGACACAAAGACATACACATTTTGTGAATAATCTCAAACCAACTCACCATATTTGTAAAGTTTAGCCCTGCGACCACTCTTAGACATTTCTAAAATCTCATTTTTGAGGAATTAAGACATACAATTCTTCTATTTGGTCAGTAATGTTCTTTGTGGGTCACCGTTTGTCTCCACAAAGATGTGTATTTAAAACTGACTCCACAAATTTCAAGATGTTTATTTAAAAAAATGTGATGTTTGGAAATTATCTTATGTTAAACACTTTTGGTACACTTTTTGATGAAACTTTAAATAGCTAAGTCACTGGGGGGAAACTGTTTCACAAGAATCGATTCTATCGCCTATCGGGTTCCGTCTCTATCGAATTAAGTCCCGTCTCTTTCGCGACTTGAAACAAATGTTTTCAAAGTTTTGACCTCCATTTATACACTAAATGTTAAAACAGAACGTATTTTACAAAAACTATCGCTTGATTGTGTCTTTGTGCGTAATTATTGGTGATAATAATGCGAAGTCGGCTATTTTTTGCACACTTAGAAGAGTAATGTGTTTGTGTGCATTTCCTTTGTAAATTAAGCAGCATTTTGATGCTCCTTTTATCGGCCTTTTTACCTGTTAATTAGACTGAAATATGTCTTCTTGTATGATCGAACACCAGGACACGATTACAGCACAGCTCTCGATGGCTCCTCACAGTAAAAGACCCTCAAATTAATCCACCAAAAGAAGCAACGCAATGTTCCGGTTCTAATGTGATTTTTATGTTCACGATCGGTTCTTTCGCCCCCCGTTTAATGCAATATTATATTCGACCAGAGAGTTCATTTGTGTTTCTAGTTGCCATATTACCATATATGGTTTAAACTATAGTCACAGCAACACCAATATGAGTTGTTCAGTAGTCGCAAAGCATCATAGGTTGGATATTAAAGATTATCCGTCGAACATCTTTAATATCTGACCTATGATCGTTTGGGACCACTAAAACTCATCTATTGATTTACTATGGCTACAATTTTAAACCATATATTATCATGGATTGTCATTGGGCAACTATAGATGTACAATCAAATAATCTGATCGAGTATGAATGTACTGTAAACAGGAACGAAAGAACCGATCGTGAACATAAACATCACAATAGAATCGGAACCTTTTGTTGCTTTTTTAGGCACTAATTTGAAGGAATTGTATGGCGAGGAACCGTCGGGAGGTATTGTATTATAATTATCTAATGTTCAACCATAAAACTTGACAAGTTTCAGTCCAATTTAAAGTAGACAAGGCCGATAATCTGAGCATCAAAGTGCTGCTTAATTTTCATGGGAAATGCACCCAAACGCACTACGTCTGTGACTGTGCACAACATGCAGCCGATTTTGCTTTACTGTCATCAATAAACACGTATAAAGACATAATCTGTCGATTGTTATTGGAGAAAACATTCTGTTTTGACATTCAGTCTATAAACAACGGTCAAAACTTTGAAAACATGTTTTAGAAATCGCGAAAGAGTCGGAACTTAATTCGATAGAGACGCAACCGGAAGGGCGATAGAATCGATTCTGGTGAAATAGTTTCCCCCCAGTGTAAGTGTGTTCTGAAAGTTATGTATGTTATGAGCTGAGACCCGAAATATAAATACTTTTGAAGACCCAAGTTGTAAAACACTTTTTAGCTCACTTGATACAAAGTATCAAGGTGAGCTATAGTCGTCACTCATCATGCGTTAGTCTGTCAACAATTTCTTCAAATGACTTCTCCAAAACCCCTTGGCCGATTTTGCTCAAAAACTTTGTGTCTATATACTTTTGGTGATAGGGCATCCGTGTTGAAATAGGCTCGATTGGTTAATTAGGCGCTGGCAATTGGGTTCAAATACTGTTTGTGATCACAAATTCATCATATATAACAGTTTATCTTATAGTCTATAATTTATTTATGTATGACTGGGTTAATCATGCTCAACAAATTAGCATCGCATGCAATGATAGAAATATGAAGCTTAAGGCACTACACCATGTCAGGTGCACAGGCGACTACCATGAGTATATACCTTAATACAAGGTTTATATCTATCCGACCTATATTGAGCATAGATTCGCTTGCGATAAAAATTCATCAATATCCCCTGTGTATAATATAATGCCGCATACCAAGTTCTTTAGACCATATTCGCACCTTTAATTTGGTGTATCTCCCACATCGATACGTGGAAGATCGCCAAAGATATTTATGAATATGTGCACACTTTCAAAATCAGACAAACCCCTGAACAGATTCCCATCAAATATAGCACAGTAGCACTGCAGAATTTACTCTGCTGAGGTCACACAGACAGGACCATCCATTGTGAATTATTGTGACAAGTGGAATTCTGCAGTAGTACTACTAGTATGCTATATTTGATGGGAATCTGTTCAAGGGTTTGTCTGGATTTGAAAGTGTGCACACATTCAGATATATCTTTGGTGATCGTACACGTATCGATGCAAGAGATCTAGATACACCAAATTAAAGGTGTGAATATGGTCAAAAGAACTGGGGATGTGACATTATCTTATGTACAGAGGATATTGATGAAATTAGATTGCAAGTGAGTCTATGCTCAATATAGGTCCGATAGATACATGTATAAACCTTGTATTAAGGTACATGTATATACTTATGGTAGTGTTGTCGCACCAGGGGTCCTGTGGTCAGGTGAGCGTCCCAGCCGCCCTGTCAGCTCTAGTTTATTTACAGAATACACAATTATGCCTGGCCCAATGCTTCACCCACCAACCCAGAAATGACATGCGACATGACATTAGACCATGAACTGGGTCACAGTTTCCCCATAGTCAACCTGATGATTTAGCAGCCCCAGTGAACACAGTATTACTAGCTAGTCATCTACTCTCATATAAAAAGAGGTCCGAGATCAATGAAAGACATACACAGCCCAATAATTTGGTGGACCAAATATTTGCATGAAAACCCTTTCATAACATATCAAAATTGATAAACTGGAACAAAAACAATATTTTCCAAGTCTCAGCTCATAATATACAGAAATTTCAGAACTATCTTATGCATTTATTGTTCACATACTATTTGAAGTTTCTTCATAAAGTGTACCACAAGCTCTTCACATAGGATTGGTTCCAAAGGTCAAAATTTCAAGTCTATATGGTGTCAATGTTAATGACAAACCCGTAAAATAACATTATTGACCATATGAAAAAAATGACTTTGTCGTCCCGATGACCGTCTGTGGTCAGATTTCAGGAATGATTTCTTTTCCTTTGCATGGTTCAAACAACTACATTTTTTGGCACAATGTTCCTTAGACAATGCCCTTTCTTTTGGTATATGGAATGACTGACGACTAAGTATATCCAGAGAAATACATATTTGGGTTTTTTTATGCAACTATGTATATATACTCTGTCCTTACTATTTAATTATCTATTCAATCAAAGCTTTTATTTGCCTTTCATGATAAATACGCAATTGCGCATAATCCATCTTGTATGTTTGAGTTGGCATGAAAATCCCAATTCATGTTCTGTTAGTTTTATCTTCTCAAATAATGAGCATGTTCGCTGTTTCGTTTGATTCCTTGTTAAAATAAAGTTTATTCACAGTTGTTACAATGTTCTACATTATATTACAATTAGATGCCAATGGTAAACACATTTATCACATGAACATTGTCGGATACTGTGTGTGATCTAATCAGGAGTGTAGAATAGATGGTCGCAGGAAATAAACAAAATGGTATGTCTATATATTGCGTCCATATAAATCTCAGGGCGAATATTTTATGCAAAAACTTTGCAACCCTATGCGGAAATGGGTTTACGAACACTTAATATGGGTATATACCCTGCTGGACAAAACAAGTGTCCACTTAACTGCGGTGCGGTTAGCATTGCCACCGCGGCCGACATGCAACTACACGCGGCTCCACCGGCTAACTACAGTTGGGCCGCGGTGTAATTGCCATTCAGCATGGTGTATTTGCCACGGTGTACTTTCATCAAACTGAAAAAATACAATACAAACCAGAAATCTAACCACGGTGTACATGCCATTCGACCGTGAGGGTAGTTGCCTTTCGGCCGCAGTGAATTTGTCGTTTGGCCGCAGTGTACTTGCCGTTCGGCCGCAGTGTTCAACTGCAGTTACAAACTCTGACACCGCAGCCGAACGGCAAATACAACACGGTGCCAATGGACACTTGTTTTGTCCAGCGGGGTACATGTGGAATAGTATATATTATATATAGGGAACTAGCTAGCGGTTGGTGCTGCCGTTTTTCACCACGTCATGAAAATTGATATCTTATTGCAGGAATTGATTTAATTTGATACCAAATTTATTAAAATCAGTCTATCAGAGTTATAGACCCCGAACCAGAAATACCTGCGTGGATAATTTTCCTACCAAACATGACGGCACAGGTAAGGATGTAGCACTCACTGATAAATGGCAGACCGCATTTGTTACGGTACTGGGGTATGTGCAGTCGATGGCTTATAATTTTAGATCTAGTGTGCCTTTTTTCACGATGCATCATGCATGTGTCATGCTGAAGCTGACATAAGTCAGTTCCGAATCTGTAATCACTTTTTTTTTATTGGAGGGATTTTCTTTTTTTGCAGCGACTTTATCTGTCATGTGTGGGTGGCAATTCATCCAGAAGGGTATATCTGGTTCAGGGGTCTATAACTCAACGACCGATGGAGTGATTTTATTAAATTTATTAAAATATTTAAGATAAATCAATTCCTGTGTGTGAATTAAAATTACAATATCAATATTTTTCGAAGAAATAATTATACGATCATTTTTCAAGATTTTGCATTCAAATATTTGTGCTGACATGCCTATGAATGCAATTATAAACCTACCGTTTTATGTTTATTTCCTGGAGACCATCATGCAATTGTCTACGCTCCTCCACATGTATATACATGTTACGCATGCATAGAACTTAAACCCACTCCCTTGTTGATTTGCACTTCCTGGCAATAGTTAACAAATGATTGTCGTTCTCAATGTTATTACATGGTTGCGAAGTGAACTTCGACAAATGGCGTTCACACGATTCAGGTTCACACAACATTTGTCAAATCTCATTTCGTAACCATGTAATATTGATTCAATTTCATCCTCGGGTGTGTATATTCCTCATAAGGCCAATAAGAATAAATTGCTAGATTTACATCCAACTTTTTCAGAAAACTGGGGTGGGAGGGCAAATTTTATTTTTTATATTTTATTCTTCCTAACATAAATGGTCATGGAGAGTCGAAAAACCCTGTGCCAATGCATTCTCTTATATATTCGAGTCGCCCATAGGGCGCCTCGCATATAAAAGAAATTCCATCAATTGGCCTAACAATATTTACCTTGATCTTGTAAACCAGTGCATTCTCTTATATATAAGAGAATGCACTGGCACAGGGTTATAATGCTGCACCAGCACAGCTCCCATCATGAAAGAGTTAAGGCATGAGAACAAAATTTGCATAAAAGATATGCAAATAAAAAATTTGAATGATTTTGTGTTCATTTCGTCAAGAATTTTAAACATAATTTTTAGATCACCTAGCCTGATACGTCTACAAAGTATCGAGGGGATCTATGATCGTCACTCTTCATGCGTTAGTCTGTCAACAATTCTTTAAACGACTTCTTCTACAAAACCACTTGGCCGATTTTGCTCAAATTTGGTGTGCAAGTGCCTTGCTAATTGGATGACTGGTATTCATGTTTGTTAAAATTAGGTCAATATGTTAATTATGGGCAAAAGAGGACTAATTTGGTGCAACTTTAAAAAATCTTAGCAAGAACCACAGGGTGTATTTCTTTCAAACTTGGTCTGGAGCATTATTGGAACCCATAGTTTCAGATTTGTCTTCAGCAACGCTGGTGCAAAATGGCTATTTGTCTAGTTTGATGCGATTGATTTATAGACTCTGTATTCATGTCGTTTCCTGTTGGTTTCATGAACACCCCTCCAGACTATTCATATGTATACTTTTATAACTGAGTGGGAGTGTACAATAGTACCTATCCCAACTCCCCATTGATAAGAATAAAGCTCATTCATAATTGAAACAGGCAATGCCGAGACAATAGGAATAATATATTGTGTGCTTTGAATATGACACACTGATATCATTCGAGTGGAAGGCTAAACCATATTAGGTAACAGATATCCTAGTATCTTGTGATCAGGTGATCACGCTAGTAAGCCTCCTCAACCAAAAAATATATAAATTATATTAAACAGCATACCAGACCTGTTGAATGAAAATAATTTATTCGGAAGATTTGTCCCAATTTTCCCGTCAGATTGTTATACATTTGTATTAATATTGTCTGCGGAAATTCCACGAAATTTAACTCATTTTGCATTTTCTAAATTCAATAACAAATTCTTCAGAAATTGTTTAATATTGACCCGTACAACACTGAATCAACTAAGTGTTATAAAAATTGACAAAGTATTCCTGCGGAAAACATTGACTTTCTAGTTATAAAATTTATTGATTTCATTTACAAATAATTTTTTTATTTGTTTAAAGTTTACGTGAATAAACAACTTTCGATTCCATTGAGGTCTCGCAAAATTTCAAGAATGGTGTTAAAAATTACAACTCCAGAACAAAATGGCGTTCAAAGTGATACTTCAACACATAACAGTGATGTGCGGGATAGCACGTGGTCCTCCGTTGACAATAAACACGAATTAGTCTTTGTTTCAGCGATGGAACTTCGATTAAACCGACAGTCTCTTTGGTGTTTCGTCGGCGGTGTCGACCTTTGAAGTTTTGTTCTGAAAAACTTCGCGACTTTGCCAGTCAAACTTAGAAGTTAGGCGGGCTATCAATTGCCCGCCTAAAATAATTTTGCATGGGCTGTAGGCCGCGGGCAGCCTGCCTACAAAATTCCAGCCCTGGTTAATGGTTGCTATGGTATATTTAATGGCCATTATTTTAAACCATTCGAAATCTCATTAATGGCCATTAAAGTAAAAATAAGTTCAACCCATTAAAATGTGGAATGTCATTAATGGTCATAAAATTAATGGCCATGAAAGTAAAAAGTACTTTTAATGGGAAATTAATGCCCATTAATAGCAATGAAAATGCTTCTGCAAAAATTAATGGCCATGACAATTACAAATATTTAATGGCCATGATTTTAATGGGCATTATTCGTTGTCCTTTAAGTGGTTTTTAATGGGAAATTAATGCCCATTAACAGATGTCATCACCCATTAATTTGTTTTAATGGCCTTTAATCGATACTTAATAATTAATGCCCATTAACACATATTGTGTATATGCCATTAAATATTTTTGGATTTAATGCCCATTAATGGTCCGTATTAATGGCAATTTAATGGCACTTAAAGGACAACGAATAAGAGGTTTTTCTAATGGGATTTTAATTGGGTTTTAATGGTGTTTTAATGGTGTTTTAATGACTTCTGATTAATGGTTATTTAATGGTCATTTAATGGGTTTGTGTGCAGTAGTGACAGACGAGCACAGTCAAAATGCATATCGACACGGGAAACCACCCTCCGATAAAACTTCGCCCGTATCGCACCCCTTTGAATAAACGACCGTTGGTTGACGTTGCCATAAATGATATGCTAGAAGCAGACATTATCAGGCCGAGTTCGAGTCCTTACTCAAGTCCGATTGTTATGGTTGATAAGCGCGATGGCACCAAACGATTTTGCGTCGACTTCAGGCAATTAAACGCCGTAACCAAACCTATGTCATACCCACTTCCGGTTATCGACGATATTTTGGCACTTCTTGGAAAATCTAAATTCTTCACCGCTATCGATCTCAAAAGCGGTTATTGGCAGTGCCAGGTCGCAGAGGAGGACAAGCAAAAGACGGCATTCGCTTGCCACCGAGGTCTCTTTGAATTCAACTCCATGCCTTTTGGGCTCCGGAACGCCGGAGGGGTTTTCTCCCAGCTGATGGCCCAGGTGTTATGTGGGATGGGTGATTACGCCATTGCCTACTTAGACGACGTCCTCATATACAGCGAGTCCCTAGAATTACACTTGGAACATATCCAGAAAGTCTTTGACAGGTTGCGCCAACATACACTGAAATTAAAATTAAAAAAGTGCCAATTCCTAAAGCAAGAAACACAGTATTTGGGTTTTATAATTGATACCGACGGCGTCCGACCTGACCCCGACCAGGTCAAGGCCATCCGGTCGCTTGTACCCCCAACATCAGTCAAGGAAGTACGTTCATTCATTGGCATGAGCAACTACTACCGCCGATTTGTCCCCTCATTTTCGCAGATCGCTGAACCTTTGGTACAGCTTACAAAAAAATATGCCAAATTCAAATGGGACCAAGCTTGCCAAATTTCGTTTGACAAACTAAAAGAAAATCTGACGGCAGTGCCTCTCTTGGCCTACCCAAATACGGCCACGCCCTATACATTGTATACTGATGCAAGCGACCTTTGCATCGGTGCCTGTCTGACCCAGTTGGGCTCAGATGGCGTTGAAGAACCAATTTATTATCTCTCACACAAACTTAGTGAAACTCAAACCCGATGGCCAACTGTGGAGAAAGAGGCATATGCAATTCACTTCGCATTACAAAGGTTGGACCATTACCTTCATAACGCCACTTTCACAATAAAAACAGATCATAAACCATTGAAGTATATCTTAGAATCCCCCATGCAGAACAAGAAAATTCAACAGTGGGCTTTGGGCATAACTGGGTATAACAGTAACATCGAGTACATAGCTGGCCCAGATAATCACTGCGCAGACCTACTCAGTCGAACGCCACCTAATGCTTATACAGAACGAGAAAAGGCAGAAGTAGAGGTAGATATAAACGACAATAACCTTACCATCGCCGAGACCCGAGCGGAAATCGCCGCATTGAACTCGTCTCGATTTGAACCCAAACACTTCGCAAGCTGCGAGGTGACCCCGAAAGAGCTGCCGAATAGAACTCAAATTGGGCAGGCCTACCAACCCACTAACCTACTGTTCAACAAGCCAGGCTTCAGCATGCTTGATGAACAAAAGAAAGACCCGGAAATTGCGTCAGTCCTGGAGGCCCTCGACAAAGGCGAGGGCACCCGGAATGACAAACACTTGATGATTGACGGGGTACTCTATTACCTCTCGAGTGCTGACGCAGAACCGACCCCACGCCTTTGGGCGCCCGCACACCTTCAAACCAACATAATCAAACAATACCATGATGATAACGGCCACATGGGAGTAGACAAAACGCATGATGCGATTAAGTCGAAATATTTTTGGCCCAGACTGTACAAGGAACTAAACTGTTACGTTGGAAAGTGCGTGACCTGCCAAGTCAGGTTGCTGCAAAAACAATCCCCTAAAATGCAGATAACGGACACGCCCCCTATCCTTTCGCCAAAATCGGTTTAGACCTATCAGGCCCCTACCCCACGTCGCTATCGGGTGACCGCTACATTATCAGCTTCATAGACTTATATAGCGGGTGGGCAGAAGCGTTTCCGGTCAAGGACAAGTCAGCCGAGAACGTTGTTCATCTCTTGATCGACGAAATATTCCCGCGACATGGGTGCCCTCTAGAAATAATTACCGATAATGGCAGTGAGAACATTAATTACAAGGTCAGGGAAACCCTGAAGGCCCTGAACATTCACCACGTGACCACGTCTTATTATCACCCCCAGAGCAATAGCAGAGTGGAGAGGTTTCATCGGTCTTTTAAAGACGTTGTCTCAAAGAAAGTGGCAGACCAAATAAACACGTGGGACGTCCATTTAAATCAAGCACTAGCTGCGATTCGATTTAACAAAAATGAAACTTTAAAATTCTCCCCCTTTTTCTTGTTATACAACCGAGACGTCGTATTCCCAATCGACAATCTCCTAAAACCCTGGCGTAAATACGCAGGAGAAGATTACCATCAGATAGCTCTGCAACAACAGCACAAATCCTTTATGATGGTACACAAACACGTGAAACAGGCGAAACGCCAACAAGCCGAGAAATTTAACAAAAAGGCCACAGACACCAAATTCGAGATTGGCGAGGCCGTCTATGTAAAGAACCATTTACGAAAAAGCAAACTTGAAAGCAAATGGAAACCCTACTTCCGCATAACCGAGAAATAACGCCCGTTACTTTCAAGTTGAGGAACCAATTAACTGGGAAAGTCACACAATCCCACGCTGAACATATGCGCAAAGCCAACCTAGAATGGGAAATCCCCAAAACTGACAACAACAAGCGTGCTCAAACGTATGTTGTTCCCCCCGAAGACGAAGGTAGCGACATCCCTGCCCCTAACCATGTGGGTGGGTCTTCTGGCGATGAAACTGAACCATTACCAGATGACGTAATCGCTCGATATCGGAGACAATGTTCCGACTCCGATGACGAAGATGTCCCTTTAAGCGAGCTTAAGGTGCGCTTACAGCGTAGAAAAATGCGACCCGCGCGCTCAGCGCCGCTACAAAACCCTAACTCGTCCACGGACGAGAAATCAGAGCCGAGTGCAAAGGCACAACGCGCCTCAGCGCCTCGTCGACACGGGCGCAAAGTAACAAGGATGTTTACGAGTGATGACAGCTCAGAGGATGAGTTAATGGAAGTGGCCGCCATTGAACAAACTCCTCGTGAATGTAGGCCCGTACCGGCCCCACGCAAGTGTAAGCAGCTCATGAATGGAGCGTTTAGCGACATAAGAACCAAGCAATCGTTTAAAAACCTGTTGTACTCAATGGCAGCAGTGATGTAAATTGTAATCCGATACTCAGACTACTGACCTTGCTTTCATTACAGAATGCACGGGACCCCACCCTTAACTGGCTTATTGGCGAACCTAACCTGGCTCCGTAATATTTAACCCAGTGGCCCAAACCGAGTCGAAATAAGTAGTCGTGCCCTATCGATCACAGGTCGCGCGTCCCCATGAAACCCGGCACGTGCGCGCGGCAATTCAATAACTATACCTTTAAACTTTACAATCACGCGCCGAGAGATAACGAGCACCACAGCGACGTGCACACCGCCACCTTTAGGGTTACTACGTTAAGCGCACCCCGCTCAAATAAACGCGATCGAAAATATGCTCACGACTGACTTAGCGAACGAAAAAGTATTACCCCGATGAATGGTAGAGATGGCCAGGGTGGTATTTTGCCCTAGTGACGTAGTTACAGTAGTAATTTTCATTATCTTGACCCACCGATTCTGGTGGAAAATTGTTAAACGACATTTACCAAGGTTAGACATTATGTATAATAAGCAGTTAGACCAGCGACCTGAGGATATCCCGAATGCCGTGTTCAAAGAACCCATCGACGAAGCAATGGAGACGGATGCACCAAAGCCGTCTGCGCTATTCCGGGACAACACTCAGGAACGCCTACATGTATATCCAATTATAGCCGTCAGAGGCTGACCACATCTGTGGCGGATTTGGATTAGTATTAATTATGTATCGTATATTAATGTATTCCGAATTTCCTTCGTAATTATTGTTGCGCGGATATCAGAATCATTTGCATGTATATAGACATTTATGCATTTCGTATATTTCAAATATTAATTGTTGCATAACGATGTCCAGGGTATTATAGTTGTATAATCATCAGAATGATTATAGCAAGCGTTGAATAGGGACTATAAATCCCGACATCCAGTCATAAGTTTTGATGATTGAAATCAATCACCCCGACTTATCTTGTGTTTAACTGTTCGTCAACCAATCCATCTATATAATTAGTTGTAAATTCCATTTTCGCATTGGGCCGATCTGACGACCCTCAAGTGATACCGATAAATTGGAAAAGTAACCATTGTGTATACTGACTGTGTCATTTGTTCTCAAACCTCACACAAATATCCGTTTGAGTATTACAGGCTGACCATGGCGGTGGAACAAGGGTCGACCAGTTGTCAGAACCTAACCCCATACTCGGACATTGAGGACGAAAATACCTCGACATCCGATGATGACGATATGACACCCAATTCAGATGCACGACCATCCACCAGCAGGCGGCCGCATGAAAGCTACCTCGACATGACGCCGCGCATGCAGTCACCCACATCCTACAACCAGCCATGGGTTCAGCCTTACAACGAGCATAGACGATATTACGCAACACAGTCACCTCCCCCGCCTTACAGCCCGCCCAGAGAAACTGAAGATGCACTCATCGACATCGACCCCGATTGGTACTACTTCACGGACGAACACCGACAGCCGATCCGGACTCGCCAGCGAACCTACGCTAGAGCACGACAACAGCCGTACCAACGACATCGACGTACATACGAACAACGGAGGCCTCTCACTCACCGATGCCGCTGTTGCGAACTACTCCGACGAGTCATCGACCTGCTACGCAGCGACGGATTGGGCTTTCAGGATCAACTTTAAAATAAAAAACAGTCACAGCCAGTAAGTCGGAGTTGTCTGAGAGATTTGCATGACGGGGGACGACGTCGCACCAGCTATCTGTCGCCGCGGCCGCTGTTGCGAAACACTCCGACGAATCATCGCCCTGCCGCGCGGCGACGAATCAGACTTGCGATTTCAAGATCAACTTTAAATCGAAAAAGCGAAGGAGTAATGTGCCAAGACAACCCCCAGGGACATAACTTTCAACCCGGGAAGAAGAAGGCAATATCTTAGTCGCGGGAGCCGCTAGTTTACCACACATACTAGCGCCCCTGATGACTGGTCATCAATATTGCGACATCAAAACGAATTGGCGGACATCTAGCAGTAACCAGGCCGATACATACATACATACATAGTAGGACAACTATGAAGTAAACAGAACGCTTAAGGGATTAGCGAGACGAGATACTTTACCTACGGCGCCCATTGAAACCTAACGCGGCACGAAGGCAAGGATAAGATACCTGAAGAACACAGAGGAACACATAGGAAAATTACCTCGCATGAGCAGCCCAGGAACGCCCCATCCGATGGATCATGAAATGCGGATCCAGGCGGAATAACACCATGGTCCTATTTAGTGGCAAGCAAAATTGAGACCTTTACACAGACAGTTCTAGCCAACCCCGCAGCGAACACTAGGAACTCTCAGACACGCAGGAAAGCAGTTAGAAGCTATGGACGAAGATGCAAGGTAAACATTACGAGCTTGTAGTCTTAACTACGCCCTACTGATGCGCCGACGAAGACGGAAGAAGAGCAGACGACAGGAAGATAAACTCAACCGGAACTCAACCGAGTAGAAGACAAGAAGATACACTCAATCCATGAAGACGGAAGAAGGCTCCGAACCGAGCAGACGACAGGAAGAGAAACTCAACCAGGAGAAACCCAGATGCTGATGATTGAACATTATTAACTTTGTTGTAATTAAATAATCAAACCGTTCTGATAGCCTTAAGAGTTATATGTACCCGTATTGGCACAAGATATGTCTTCTCTATATAGCGACGACAATTATTGCGGGATAATATAATTTTTACACGGGGCATACGAGATTGTTATTACCCTTGTAAAATATGTCTTCTCTATATAGCGACGACAATTTTTGCGGGATAATATCAGTTTTACACGGGGCATACGAGATTGTTATGACCCGTGTAAAATCTGTCTTCTCTATATAGCGACGACAATTTTTGCGTGATAATATAATTTTTACACGGGGCATACGAGATTGTTATTACCCTTGTAAAATATGTCTTCTCTATATAGCGACGACAATTTTTGCGGGATAATATCAGTTTTACACGGGGCATACGAGATTGTTATGACCCGTGTAAAATATGTCTTCTCTATATAGCGACGACATTTTTTGCGGGATAATATAATTTTTACACGGGGCATACGAGATTGTTATGACCCGTGTAAAATATGTCTTCTCTATATAGCGACGACATTTTTTGCGGGATAATATAATTTGTACACGGGGCATACGAGATTGTTATGACCCGTGTAAAATATGTCTTCTCTATATAGCGACGACATTTTTTGCGGGATAATATAATTTTTACACGGGGCATACGAGATTGTTATGACCCGTGTAAAATATGTCTTCTCTATATAGCGACGACAATTTTTGCGGGATAATATAATTTTTACCCGGGGCATACGAGATTGTTATGACCCGTGTAAAATATGTCTTCTTTATATAGCGACGACATTTTTTGCGGGATAATATAATTTTTACACGGGGCATACGAGATTGTTATTACCCTTGTAAAATATGTCTTCTCTATATAGCGACGACAATTTTTGCGGGATAATATCAGTTTTACACGGGGCATACGAGATTGTTATGACCCGTGTAAAATCTGTCTTCTCTATATAGCGACGACAATTTTTGCGGGATAATATAATTTTTACACGGGGCATACGAGATTGTTATGACCCGTGTAAAATCTGTCTTCTCTATATAGCGACGACATTTTTTGCGGGATAATATAATTTTTACACGGGGCATACGAGATTGTTATGACCCGTGTAAAATATGTCTTCTCTATATAGCGACGACAATTTTTGCGGGATAATATAATTTTTACACGGGGCATACGAGATTGTTATGACCCGTGTAAAATATGTCTTCTCTATATAGCGACGACAATTTTTGCGGGGTAATACGAAATAAGTGGTTCCTGTTTAGTTAACATATATCGAACAAGAACACCGGGATACGGCGTGGTATGGCCCTAGAAGAACAATGGTGCCTAAGAAGGCTTACAATTCTACAGAGGGGATAAGAAGTTATCCAACAGTCAATCAACCGTTGTATGCCCACAGCACCTATCTATGTTGTGTGAAAAGTTGCATGACAATTTTGTTGGATACACTTTTACACAACGTTGCATATATATTTACTACCAACGGTTGTCTGTTAATTATACAACGTGTTGGATGAAATTTCACACAACACTCCATCAATGTTAATTGCCCACAGCACCTATATATACGTTTATTGAACTGTTGGGTGTTGGGTAGAGTTGGATGACATTTGTTGATTGGAAAGTTTACCCAACATTGATTGGAAAGTAAAATGGCAAGACGTCGTGGATAGCTTTGCCGGTATAGGATACCTTTGTTATAATTATTCTTTGTACGATACACTGATGATGTAGGCTGTATGTGTTGAGTGTATGAGTGTACTACTTTAGTCAAATTAGTGCCGTCAGCAGTTGTGTAAATTTGTAAACTTCAAAATTTGGCAAACATAAATAAATATGCACTCAATACATAAAGCCTACATAATCAGTGTATCATACAAAGAATAATTATAACAAAGGTATACTATGCTGGCAAAGCTATCCACGACGTCTTGTCCCATTTTCCAGTCGCTCAGCGGTTTTTTTCACTCAGCCATCCTTCTTGTTTTGAAATATTTGGAGACAGAAACTCGCATGCTCGCCCGCACCGGAAACCACAGGTCCCCATAACAAAAATTGACCCCACCCCCAATAATACTTAATTCTATAGGATTAAGTATTATTGGGGTGGGGTCAATTTTTGTTCTGGGGACCTATGCCGGAAACGCGCTGCTATTGGATCACCCGGTCACGTGGCGGTTTTATCCAATTTGGTATGGAAGTAATACCACAGAAGACAGTTCACGCAATCAGTTGTGTACATCGTACTAAACTGTTGGATAATAAGTATACAACCACCTCGCACCCAACGAGTTGTATACAACGTTCATCCAACTAGATTTATGGTGTAGGATGACCAGCGTGTGTACGTCAGATCTTAAAGGAATTATTTACAATATGTGTAGATACGTCACCGATAGCAGGGGAAACTCAATCACCCACCATATCTCAAAGAGCATCGCAAATATCTGTGTAGATACGTCATCGATAGCAGGGAAACTCAATCGCCCACCATATCTCAAAGGCATTATTTACAATCTGTGTAGATACGTCACCGATAGCAGTGGAAACTCAATCGGCCACCATATCCCAAAGAGCATCGCATATATCTCAAACACATCGGACCCCGAAGTCGATAAATAAATAATGTTACTTTATGTACGTATATACTGTCACAGGTTCCTGGCACAATAGATGCCCACCACACAATATACAGTTGTCGCCCGCTGTCGAGGGAGACATTGAGATTTGTCACCCGCTCGAGAACGGAATGTCTCCCGATGAGCGCAGCTCCGAGGGAGACATTTCGTTCTCGAGCGGGTGACAAATCTCAATGTCTCCCGAGAAGAAGAGCAACAACTGTTTTGTTATCCGATTATACCACAGAACAAATCCTTGCCATCCACACACACGATGTTGCACTGAGTCACGAGTGCTTTGTTTCCCGATTATGTATATTTTCAGTAACTACATATCGTCCTGTATGATTTATGTTCCATAAACTATCGTCAAGCCGTTAAACGTTTGATTTACGATCATTTTGGTGGATAAATCGTCAATATTGGTCCATGCAATGTAAACCAATAAGCCATATAGATATGTTATCGCCTTCTGCAATGTGGCATATTCAATGTCGTCTTGTGCGCGGAATTCACTCGCGATGTTCATCCCATAACGGTCTTCCCCAAAGCTATTGGGAAGTTGTCGATTTCATTAATGTACATGCATATGTGTGAGCGCTCCCAAGTACATGGCGATCCTCACACGAACTATACTTCTATGATAACATTGCAGACATCGCGGAGCGGTCTGATATCATGGATAAGCGTACAGTACCATTCATTCGTGACACACGTATGCATTAAGTTGTCCACCAGCAAACATTTTTACCAACCAATCCACTCTTTCAATCTTGCACCATAATGTCGACATGAACATATTGAATCACCGAGATGTTTCGATGTAAAAAGTACATAATAACGCTTGTCCGATAAAAGTATCAACTTAAAAGTTTGAATATTAGTGTTCACTAAATATATGCAAATTAGCAAACACCACAACTGGTGTTTTCTGCGAATCCGTGGGGTATATAAGATTTATGATTTTAGTACGTCGTAGTGATGTGAAATAGATGAGTTACTGCAGTGCGTGTTTGGAGATATCCTCGCAGTATACCATCAGGCGGGCGACAAAAACAATTTCTCTCCGGGCGATAGTGTGATTTGTCGCCCGGCACGTGACAGTACATGGGCCAATCAGAAGGGTGGAAAATAAGGAGGAGGGTAACAAAGACATATATAAGACCCCCGAAGTCGATAAATAAATAATGTCACTTTATATACGTATATACTGTCACAGGTTCCTGGCACAATAGATCCCCACCAGACATATATATAAGACCCTGGAGTCGATAAATAAATAATGTCACTTTATGTACGTATATACTGTCATAGGTTCCTGGCACAATAGATCCCCCACCATACAAAGACATATATATAAGACCCAAATTCCAGCACGTGTCATTCATCAAACTGTGGCTATAACATATTTATTTTATTTTATTCAAACTATAACGTTTGTTTGTCACAGAAGGGCTACGCTTCATTTTGATATATCACCCAACTCGATCGATTCATTGTATCACATATCCTTGGCACAATAGACCGCCACCACCCAAAACACACATATATATATATATATATCTATTATATATTTTGAAAGATCTGTGTGTGTGTGTATCTGTGTGTGTGTAATCGATGGACTCAAAAACGGCTGAGCCAATTTCGATGAAACTTGGTATGTGGGGGTATTTTCGGGCCACGAGTAACATAGGCCTATTAATTTTCCGTGCGAGGTCAACTTCTCACGTGCCGAGGTCAAATCTGTTTTTACGCTGTGTTACGGGACTTTCATTTGAGTTCGGTGCTTACAAATCGATTCGAAACAGCGCGAATAATAACATGCCAGTCATAATAATGACACTATGAGAATCTTTCGTGTTTCCTCTTTCCAACGATATATAATATGTATGTATCCGTTTTAGTTATCTGCCTCAATTATTAAGAAGAAGTGGTACGATGTTCTATCAGGGTGAAAACAATGCGTAACTTCTATGACGTCGTTAGAGGTCATAAAGTTAGATCACGTTAACTCTTAACCGGCCGATGCATTTGACTGTTTCAGACGTCTTGGCGATATCTCGGGCACCGATGGTAATTTATCTTTACGTTGAAACTTGAAACTTGATAATTAATGAGCGTGTGTATATGAGGCGCGTTTATATACTTCAGTGGAAATCAAATCGGGTTAAACTGGCGGATTTTTACGGACGAAATTTGATGCATAGGGTATCTCGGTATCCGCTGGGCCGATTTCCCGGTATCCGCTGGGCCGATTTCCACCATTTTTGGGGTGTTGGTGTTTGACCCCACCTGACCTTGACCTTCAAAATGGTCAATTCAAGGTCAAATCGGGTAAAACCGGATGGATTTCGACGGGTACTTTTGTCGGGTACTTTTGTTCGGGCACTGTGTTTTGGACGGGTCAAATCGTGACCCCACTTGACCTTGGCCTTCAAAATAGACAATTCAAGGTCAAAGCCCGGACGAAGTCGGGTCACCTTCTAGTCTATTATATATTTTGAAAGATCTGTGTGTGTGTGTGTGTGTCTGTGTGTAATCGATGGACTCAAAAACGGCTGAGCCAATTTCGATGAAACTTGGTATGTGGGGGTATTTTCGGGCCACGAGTAACATAGGCCTATTAATTTGTCCGTGCGAGGTCAACTTCTCGCGTGCCGAGGTCAAATCTGTTTTTACGCTGTGTTACGGGACTTTCATTTGAGTTCGGTGCTTACAAATCGATTCGAAACAGCGCGAATAATAACATGCCAGTCATAATAATGACACTATGAGAATCTTTCGTGTTTCCTCTTTCCAACGATATATAATATGTATGTATCCGTTTTAGTTATCTGCCTCAATTATTAAGAAGAAGTGGTACGATGTTCTATCAGGGTAAAAACAATGCGTAACTTCTATGACGTCGTTAGAGGTCATAAAGTTAGATCACGTTAACTCTTAATCGGCCGATGCATTTGACTGTTTCAGACGTCTTGGCGATATCTCGGGCACCGATGGTAATTTATCTTTACGTTGAAACTTGATAATTAATGAGCGTGTGTATATGAGGCGTGTTTATATACTTCAGTGGAAATCAAATCGGGTTAAACTGGCGGATTTTTACGGACGAAATTTGATGCATAGGGTATCTCGGTATCCGTTGGGCCGATTTCCCGGTATCCGCTGGGCCGATTTCCACCATTTTTGGGGTGTTGGTGTTTGACCCCACCTGACCTTGACCTTCAAAATGGTCAATTCAAGGTCAAATCGGGTAAAACCGGATGGATTTCGACGGGTACTTTTGTCGGGTACTTTTGTTCGGGCACTGTGTTTTGGACGGGTCAAATCGTGACCCCACTTGACCTTGGCCTTCAAAATAGACAATTCAAGGTCAAAGCCCGGACGAAGTCGGGTCACCTTCTAGTCTATTATATATTTTGAAAGATATGTGTGTGTGTGTGTGTGTCTGTGTGTAATCGATGGACTCAAAAACGGCTGAGCCAATTTCGATGAAACTTGGTATGTGGGGGTATTTTCGGGCCACGAGTAACATAGGCCTATTAATTTGTCCGTGCGAGGTCAACTTCTCACGTGCCGATGTCAAATCTGTTTTTACGCTGTGTTACGGGACTTTCATTTGAGTTCGGTGCTTACAAATCGATTCGAAACAGCGCGAATAATAAAATGCCAGTCATAATAATGACACTATGAGAATCTTTCGTGTTTCCTCTTTCCAACGATATATAATATGTATGTATCCGTTGTAGTTATCTGCCTCAATTATTAAGAAGAAGTGGTACGATGTTCTATCAGGGTAAAAACAATGCGTAACTTCTATGACGTCGTTAGAGGTCATAAAGTTAGATCACGTTAACTCTTAACCGGCCGATGCATTTGACTGTTTCAGACGTCTTGGCGATATATCGGGCACCGATGGTAATTTATCTTTACGTTGAAACTTGATAATTAATGAGCGTGTGTATATGAGGCGCGTTTATATACTTCAGTGGAAATCAAATCGGGTTAAACTGGCGGATTTTTACGGACGAAATTTGATGCATAGGGTATCTCGGTATCCGCTGGGCCGATTTCCCGGTATCCGCTGGGCCGATTTCCACCATTTTTGGGGTGTTGGTGTTTGACCCCACCTGACCTTGAACTTCAAAATGGTCAATTCAAGGTCAAATCGGGTAAAACCGGATGGATTTCGACGGGTACTTTTGTCGGGTACTTTTGTTCGGGCACTGTGTTTTGGACGGGTCAAATCGTGACCCCACTTGACCTTGGCCTTCAAAATAGACAATTCAAGGTCAAAGCCCGGACGAAGTCGGGTCACCTTCTAGTATATATATATATACTTATATATATATATATATATATATATGTCTTTGTGTGGTGGGGGTCTATTGTGCCAGGGACCTACTGTATACAAGTTTTTGAACTCCATATTTAGTGCATACCAGTAATATTGAATTGTCATTATAGGTACTGCATCCAATTCAATTAAAGACATATTATGGACTTGTTCGGGTGCGTAGAACTGACAAGTTAGTACCCATGTCATGGAGTATGTAGCATTATAATAACATCGCCGAAAAACTCAAAGAAATCGACCATACCACTCCATAGAAATCATCGTCTGAACTAAACTCAATTGTAAATATTTATATCTCGATTCGGGACGCAACAATCGGCGATAAACTTATGATTTCTCCATCTAGAATCATTGCATTTAATTAATATATAAGAATGACGATGTGTGCTGTAAATTTTTATAATACATTCGGAAAAATAACTACTTTGAGCAAGAATATTCACCATATCTATTTGATCACCCAACCGGAGTGTTTCATATAACTTTAACAACTGGTTCGAGAACAAAGAGAAAGAAAGATAAATAATTTATATATGCTCTTGATATTTTCAAAGAAGCTATACATTTAGATACATACATAACATTTGACAAACATACATGCACAATTAACTATAACTAACTTTTCACACAAGACAAGAACTACATTGACAATTAAAGTGATATGAAACACTCCGGTTGGGCGATCAAATAGAAATGGTGAATAATCATGCTCAAAGCTGCTCAAAGTAGTTATTTTTACGAATATATTACTGATTACACAAATTCTTCCTAACTTCCTAGTCATTTAACTACAAGCCGCCCCAATTTCAGTACCATTTTTTCATAAAGGTTGGAACAGATTTTTGTGAATAGCCTCCTATATCAAAATACCAATAATGAAATGATCATACAAAAGAATTGTCAAAAGGAGCCAACGAAATGGCAAAAAAACTCACGGTGAACTAATAGTGACTATAACTAAATGAATAGGATATGATAGGATAGGATATTTTGTTTCAATATACACATATTAATACATAATACATTTTACAGATACTGTATTGTATATCCGAGGGAGTGGCATAGTCAGGCTAGTCTTACTGCCACCCCCTTAAAGATGATTAAATATTATGATAGGCGGTCAAGATTTCTTGTACAATGCACGGCTATATAATTATGTATCGCGTAATGGTTGCATTTAAATGGATTATATGCATGTAGGGTATACGTATAGATAAATCGCTTGTGGGCTACTCGATGGTTTGTCTCTTTTTGGTTAGTGAAGAGGAATGCAATCACTTGGACTCGAGTTACCGCATTACTAATTAATTTATTTGTAAACAAATAGAACCGATGGTCCCCATATCATCAGATTCAAACAACAACAACAGCAACATTTTCTTAAATACCGCTTCAGTTATCAGAATCAATTAATTGCCCAAAAATAATGCTAACCACAGTCAACTGTAGTATAAAATTGGCAAAAACCTGTTATATATCAACATTTTGTTCAACGAAATTAGGCCCGATTGTCGAATATCTAACATCCAAAGCTACTTGATTTTAGAGTTATCCATCTTCATCCGCAGTTTGGTCCGAGGCCGTAAGCTCGTCGACTTTTTGCCAGGCCGCCAACAAGTAAAATCGATATCTGACCACTCTGAGCTTTTATGGGTCTGTTCCTCGACTCGAATCATATATTGTTTACCCACCCACCCCACCCCCCCCCCCCGAAGCCAAAGAAATTGGGAGCATTAATTCGGATTATGCATCTTTAAAGCATCACAGTGCGACATTGCTTAGTCACGTGGTGGTGATTTTAAATAGACACACCAACTACATGATGTCTTCGGAATAAAATTGGGCATATTCTCGTTGGCATAACAGTACTGTGTTCAAAATTGCTCCATTGTTTCAACTTGAAGCCACATGAATCTTTTTGATCATGAGTTAGTGATATGTCACGTGATTCATTTTGAGCGTGAGATTGTGATATGTCACGTGATTCTCTTTGACCGTGAGTTAGTTATAATGTCACGTGATTCCTTGTGACCGTGAGTTAGTGATATGTCACGTGATTCCTTTTGACCGCGAGTTAGTTATAATGTCACGTGATTCCTTGTGACCGTGAGTTAGTGATATGTCACGTGATTCCCTTTGACCGTGAGTTAGTTATATGTCGCGTGATTCATTTTGACCGTGAGTTAGTGATATGTGACGTGATTCATTTTGACCGTGAGTTAGTTATACATGTATGTCACGTGATTCATTTTGACCACGAGTTAGTGATATGACACGTGATTCATTTTGATTGTGATGTGATTTCTTTTGACCGTGAGTTAGTGATGTGTCACGTGATTCCTTTTTACCGCGAGTTATTTATATGTCACGTGATTCATTTTGACCGTGAGTTGGTGACACGTTCGTCATCGATACGTATTGGAAACGCAATCTCTGATTATATCTCAAAGAACATTGTTGTATTATTGATTAGTCCCGTGGTGCGCTCCAGTGATTTCATTGTCCCCTGATAGATTACACCCGTCCAAATTGTCGAACAATATCTCAACTTTCGTACTGGAATAAATCATTCTGCAGATCAATATAATCGGATGGTGTTGAGTTTAGACCCTAGCCATCTTGATTCCGAACGCGGCAGCATATTTACATGAGTATCGTGGAGGATGTTTGGATCAAAAGTGTATTACATTTGGGCTGAAGTTTCATCTATAATTCATCACGTGTGTGTTATATTGGATATCAACTTGTTGGTTTGTTGGGAATTATACTACAGTTTCAGACATTACTAGTTTTCAGTTTTAGGAGTTTTAGGAGTGCAAGAGAGTTACTTTCAGGAGGCGACATCCCGGTAAGAAACTTGGCAAATTTGCTCAGATACACGAATCATGTATACCCTCGCTCTCCGGGGATAAATTGTTCCACTTAATCTGGATTAACACTTTCACGACGGGAGCTGTGCTGGTGCAACATTAAATATCCTGTGCTATTGTATTCTCTTATATATTCGAGGCTCGATCCTATACATATACTTATAAGTGAATGCACTGGTTTCCAAGGCTTACACGGTCATAGTAGATATTGTTAGGCCAATATATTCTGTTATATATGCAAAGCTCGTGGAAGGGCTAACATTCTCTTAATTGCATAATTATAGTTTTTAAGTGACATACGCTCGGGTTACACATTACTCAAAACTATCATTTTTGTAATTTTACATCAATAAATCTATGTATAACATGTTGATGGAATGGATACATGAACTTTATTTTTGTGTCCTAGAGATAGACGATCTTTAATTCGACCCAATTATATACGAAATGTATTAACCAATTGTACTACATTCGATTAGAGACGAGCTTTTTAATCGACGAGGTTAATAAATTTCGTATATAATCGCGACGAATTAGAGATCCTTTTTTGTTATCACATAATCACATTTTAGCAAAGAAAAACGACATAGAAACGGTTGGGGTTAAAACAACAATAATAGTGATTTCCATATCACAACCAAAGAGGAAGCAAAGACCCCCTTCAAGAAAAATACAGTCCCATTTTAAATTTGTCTTTTCGTGTTGACAAAATGGTTCAGCCACCTTTATCACCTATGTTTATCCCATAGTCAACACTAAATAACCCAACACAAATTGAAAATGTAAATGCGCGTGCCGATAATACACGTGTGTCTCACTAAACATAATATGAGGCTAGGTTTAGGGGCTAATTATGTGATAAAATCGTATCGTCTGCGCTAATTGGTCATCGCTGCAATATCCAATGTCATACATTATATATATACATACTTATACATTGTATAAGCGAGATCACTGATTCGCTGCCATGTTGGATCAATCAAGTCCGGTTCAGAACATTTAGTGCTACAGGTCAAAGTTCTGGAGTATGATTCCATATATGGAGCTTTTTAAAATTCATGAATTCCATATATTCCAGACCTTTGACCTGTAGCACTTAAACCGCGGAATGGGGGCTGGGTGGATCCAATATGGCAGCAATTCGGTTATCTAGCTTATTCATGACACATGCTCACATGGAATATTAATTAGGATACGGATCCTGTTATTGTTTTGATCTGAGATTGACTGAGCATTTTTGTACGGGAAAATCACAAATTTAATCCGATTTGAGAATGTTTGTATTCCGTCTAGGCCAGTCCCAATCAGTACGATAACACTTAATATTCATTCAAAGTCCCAATCAGTACGATGCAACTTAATATTCATTCAAACTTTGTTCGGGAAACAGAAGTTTATAGAATTGCCATGTTTACAAATTGTTTCTATATTACAGGCTACGATATCCACAAACATGATAGAGACTCACAGGAAATACATCTCTAGGATTATATTTCTCATCACCTGGCTGTATATCCACGAATGTGGGGCGTACTTGATACAAACACACTTCATGAAATCTCACTCTCACAGGAACTCGACACTCGGAAAACTCGAAATTAATATGACGTCCCAGATCGAGTGTGCAATTCGCTGTCACCGCGGAGAATACAGTACGTTCGTGTTCAATGACGTCACACGCTCGTGCATCCTCGGGTCTGTTGGCGAGGGGTACAGCTGGTCCAAAGGTGAGTAGTCACAGGGACGTCGATATAGAGGTGGGGACTTGTATTAACACTTCTACGATTGGAGCCTCGCATATATAAGGGGATACATTAACCTTACAAGAAAACCATAGTCATAAATGGTAACGCGCTCAAGATCATATATGATATACCAATGATTGTAATTATAGAATATAAAATATATTGGTTTCGCGAATGACCAACTCAGAATTCCGTTAAAATAACAATAACAAACAGCACCTAATTAACGAACCGACGGCCGACTCCGACGATAACCATCAGTGAGTTGCAGAACGAAAAATATCTATAAAAGTTGAAATATAAGACTTACAAATTATCTTTTAAATTTATTGTATTGGTAATTGACATAGCTTTTCACAAACCAAAAATCATCATTATTGGCATAATAATGTAAAGGACAATAAACGAAATTGAAATTTCCAACTACACCTTTTACCTCACTCGGCCTCCTGGTCGCGCAGTTCGACTTTTATAAATAAAATTCCCATGAGACCACGGCTACCAAAAAATTGCCGAACAGTATACACGCGGTGCGCGCGCTAATAATATTTACCTTGACCTTATATAAATTGTAATTCAGTGCATTCTCTTATATATACGAGACTCGCACTGAATGCACGGACACGTGATATTTAATGCTGTACCATCGCGGCTCCCGTCACGAAAGGGTTAAAAGGTTTGGGGTTTTCCCAAGTTTAAAATTAAATGCTTGGAACAACAGTTTGAAATCTCGGGTAGAAATGAAGTTTTCCCGGTTTGGGAATTTTAGTACATGTTACAGAAAAATGCCACTGTGTGCAATTTTGTTCGTGACCACCCCCCCCCCGAGTTTATTTTACAGAAATAATGCCACTGTGTCTGCAAATTTGTTCCTGAACACCTCCCTGGTAGTGGTGTTTCTTTGGCTTCAGGGGTAAACAATATTTGATTCGAGTCGAGGAACCCACCCATCAAAGCTCAGAGTGATTAAATGTCGATTTTTGAAGTTTGTTATTTCTTGAGATGTGTAATAATATGTGGCCCAGACACACGTGGTCAAATAGAGGGTTTCGGACAAAATTGCGGATGAAGATGGATAACTCTAAAATCAAGTGGTAATACGGTCATATTTCGTGATATTTTAGTGATAATACGGCCATATTTTGTTGAACGAAATGTTGATAAATAACAAGTTTTGGGGAATTTGATACCATATTTCACAGTTGTTATCATTATTTTGTTTCAATAAATCGATTCAGATAACTAAAGCGTATTTTGAAGAAATGTTTTTGTTGTTGTATCTTGATGGACCATCTGATCGGATTGAGTACCTTTAATCTCTACTCTGTACTTCAGCTTGTCCATTGAATGGTGGATTACAGGTGGTCACTCTGGTCGGTATAGAGTGCTGTATAAGTCCCACCATGTATATCAGTGTGTCCACCGACTAATGGATTCCAGTTGGTCACTCTTGTCGGTATAGAGTGCTGTATTGGTCCTACTCTATATTTCAGTGTGTCCATCGACTAATGGATTCCAGTTGGTCACTCTTGCCGGTATAGAGTGCTGTATTGGTCCTACTCTATATTTCAGTGTGTCCATCGACTAATGAATTCCAGTTGGTCACTCTTGTCGGTATAGAGTGCTGTATTGGTCCTACTCTATATTTCAGTGTGTCCATCGACTAATGGATTCCAGTTGGTCACTCTTGTCGGTATAGAGTGCTGTATTGGTCCTACTCTATATTTCAGTGTGTCCATCGACTAATGGATTCCAGTTGGTCACTCTGGTCGGTATAGAGTGCTGTATAAGTCCCACTATATATATCAGTGTGTCCATCGACTAATGGATTCCAGTTGGTCACTCGGGTCGGTATAGAGTGCTGTATAAGTCCCACTATATATATCAGTGTGTCCACCGACTAATGGATTCCAGTTGGTCACTCTTGTCGGTATAGAGTGCTGTATTGGTCCTACTCTATATTTCAGTGTGTCCATCGACTAATGGATTCCAGTTGGTCACTCTTGTCGGTATAGAGTGCTGTATTGGTCCTACTCTATATTTCAGTGTGTCCATCGACTAATGGATTCCAGTTGGTCACTCTTGTCGGTATAGAGTGCTGTATTGGTCCTACTCTATATTTCAGTGTGTCCATCGACTAATGGATTCCAGTTGGTCACTCTGGTCGGTATAGAGTGCTGTATAAGTCCCACTATATATATCAGTGTGTCCATCGACTAATGGATTCCAGTTGGTCACTCTGGTCGGTATAGAGTGCTGTATAAGTCCCACTATATATATCAGTGTGTCCACCGACTAATGGATTCCAGTTGGTCACTCTTGTCGGTATAGAGTGCTGTATTGGTCCTACTCTATATTTCAGTGTGTCCATCGACTAATGTATTCCAGTTGGTCACTCTTGCCGGTATAGAGTGCTGTATAAGTCCCACTATATATATCAGTGTGTCCACCGACTAATGGATTCCAGTTGGTCACTCTTGTCGGTATAGAGTGCTGTATTGGTCCTACTCTATATTTCAGTGTGTCCATCGACTAATGGATTCCAGTTGGTCACCCTTGCCGGTATAGAGTGCTGTATAAGCTACAATACACACACGATGACTGCTGCTGAAGCAAGAATTAATTGTGGTAATATTGGTTCACATTTACTGGTCATTGAGAGTTCTACGATGCTTCAGGCGCTGGACGAGTGGATCAGAGAACGCGGTTATTTCACAAGTGAGTTGTTCAAAGTTATTGGACAAAGCCTGAGTTTAGTATGCTTAACAATTTTATAATTTCACCCATACAGAGCCCCAGACAAACAGACGAGCAGACGACACTCTTATATATGCTTCTATATATGTGTGGGGCTCCCTGTAGGGTAATGGGTGTTTTTTATTTTATGTCCTAAAAATTGTAAGAAACATTTATTTAAAAAAAATGATAAAAAATTGTTAGGCCAATGCATTCTCTTATATATGCGAGGCGACCTATGGTCGACTCGCATATATAAGAGAATGCATTGGCACAGGGTATATGGATTGATACAAAAATCGGACCTGGCACTGAAAGGGTTAACAGAAGAATGGTAAATTGAAGCAAGCCTGATTATAGTGTGTCTGTAATTTGCAGAATGAGGTCCCCGGATGTGTGAATTTTGTGACACTATCCCGCACAGTTGGCTAGCATCAGCAAATTCACCCTCTTGGGAACTCATTCTGCATGGCCTCATCTGCTATGGAGACATAGACTCAAATTTATGTTCCCAAAATGGTGAATATTGTGATGTACACCCATTGTGAACCTCGTCTGCCAATTTGGGAATATTGAGAAATTAAACTAAAACAGAAACAGAATATGTGTGAAGAAGTTGCTATAGAAATTTGATGATATAGAAACTTTCCAGAGAAGATGAGGCCTAAGAAGAATGAGGTACCCAAATGGTGAATGCTAGCCATATGCGGGATAGCGTTACTATATTCACCCTCTGATGACCTCATTCTGCAAATTACTGACACGCTATAATCAGGCTGTTGGACCCAATAACAGAAACAAAACCTAAAATTGAGCTATATACCGATTTATTTACTTTTTTTTCAAATTATTTGAGCTTTATTATAAAATTTCGTAAATTGGCTTTCCTAATTTGGTTCAACAGTAGTCTAGACGTACATTTCACACACATCAAGACAAGAACTCAGCCTTCTCACCAAAGGATTTCTCTGAAAGTATTCAGCAAAAACTCTTGGATTTCAGACTAGCCCATCTTCATTGCATAAACACATTTATTACATGATCCTACCTTATTCCATTCAATAAACATATTCTATAAATTGTGATATTAAACGTTCGAAATAGTACCAGGTGACCTTTGACTTCCGGTTCGTCGTCTGTTTACGCTACGTATCAAAATACTATGGTTTCCAATATTTTTCCAACAAACAATAATGAATGAAGACAGATATGTCGTTAAATATACGCCATAAACACGCCAAAGAGTCTTTATTTATCTGGGACTATTGCTTTTCGTGACCAAACAACGCACAGTTACATGAAACGTCATCGTATGCCTTATAGAAGCCGATATTAGTTTCGCGTTCCATTTGTTGATTTAAGTAGTTTCGTCGAGGTTTTGGATCATGTACTAAATAGAATCTACAACTCGTCCCCAGTTTATAGCGAAATTTACAAAACTCGTCATGTAAATTAGGCTTGGACCTCACGAAAGGCTCGGTCCAGACTCAATTTACTGGACTCGTTTTGTAAATTCCGCTATAAACTGGGGACGAGTTGTAGATCCTCTATGTATAATCTGAACAGCTATTAACCCTTTCATGACGGAACTGCCGAGCTACACTGGTGCAGTATTAAAGTGACGTGAAACACTCCGGTAGGGTGATCACCTATAAATTGAGAATAAATTTGCTCAAAGTAGTTAGTTTTGCGAATATTAATCCAAATTGAAAACACACGCCGACATTATTATATATTAATTAAATGCAAAGACTCGATGGCGAAATTATTTGTGTTAGTTTATATCCGATAGTTGCGTTCTGAATCGAGATGTAAATATATGTACTTGAGGGTAGTCCAAACGGTGTTTTCTATGGAGTGGTATGGTCGATTTCTTTGAAAAACAACATTCCCCAGTTGGCGTAACGCCCTAGTACCAACTTGTCAATTACACGCGCCTGAACAAGTCCGTATATCTTTAAAGGACACAGTCAATGCAAATATTGTTAGACCAATGTATTCTCTTATATATGCGAGACTTCCTATTTAAGCTAATAAATATGGTCTGCAGGGGCGTGCCGATTGATTCAAATGCGAAATCCAAGATGGCTGCTGGCAGGCATGTTTAAAACAAATTTCGAAACAATTTGATGACTCCCATCTAGAAACCTCCCCAAAGATCCATATGAAGATTGCTGATGATCTGGGATGAGGGATTTGGCATAAAGGGTGTGCCGAAAAATTCAATCATGGAAAAAGTAAAATCCAAGATGGCACCTGGTGGCCATGTTTTTTAACAAAACTCAGAAAACATTTATGGCTCCCATCCAGTGGTCACACCCAAGATCAGTATATGACAATTCGTATCGATTGGAAGAGGGTGTGATCTTTTGGGTGTGCCAAATAATTTAGTCATACAAAGAGTAAATCCAAGGTGGCCATCATTTCCATCGAAAATCTTTCAAATTTGATATCTCCCATTTATATAATTAGATGTGATCCTAAACGTGCTTAAAATTTCAAAACAATATATTATTATCCGCTAACGTGGCATGCAGCCATGTATTTTAATGAATTTCGGAATATATCGATGGCTCCCAGCTGCAATTGAAGTTTAGGGTCATTCGCAAGAGGAATGTGGTATGTAGGGTAAAGGACGTTGTTGACGCCAACCCATGGCAACACTTGAAACTTAACTTCATTATAATGAAATTAGGGTGAATTATTATGCGAAAGTATTGAATATATGGTGATGAGCTGGGATATGTTTGTGGACGTGCGATCTAGAACTCATCTCAGATGTGAAATGTTCTCGTGAAATGGTACCTGAAACATGTCTACCGGTTAGATTAGTCTGTCACTCATGATGAGGAGGACACAAGTTCAGTTCACGCCCCTCGAATCAGAATGCGTTAAAAATACGACAAATAACATTTTATGTCACAATTTTGGTCCTTAAAAGACAATTTAAAATTTAGAATGTGATATTTCTAGAGAAAATGGTGTTTGTACTTGAAAATTGACACATGCCTTGAATATCTTATGGGAAATTGAAAAATAGTTTTGAGCAGAAAACAGCATTGGAACAATTAGAATGATATCATTCTGTTTTACAGGTGGACTGCAGCTGTATATTGATGGTACTAAACGAAGTTCGTCCGGCACACAGATGTACACATGGGACGGTCGAGTTTATCCTTACATCATATGGGATGTGGGTGAACCGGATGGGACCGAGGCTATCCATCTGAGAATCAGACACAACGGAACAGGTTTCGTTATGCTTGATGGTAGTGGAGGCGCTTCCCGATCAAGTGTGTGTCAGTTATTCTAAAACATAGGACTGAACTTTTACCATGTGTACCACCATTAACAGTTTAAAATAGTAAATTAAATCATGGCTTGCATTTTACTGTACATATATGGTGTGTATTTCCTGACACTAACTGTTCAAGATTATTCCTGATTCAATATAATTGATTTGATAATAAAGAACATAAATACAACAAAAGGATCACACCTTAGCATGTTGTGCAGGGCCCGTATGGTAATATACAACAACAGTCATGTATACGTATAGTAATGCGCTGTTACAACAAATAGGGGAAGGTGTAACTATGTGATGTGAAGGGTTGGGTGGGAAGCGGACATGTAGTATATTGCATTCAATTAGTTTGTGTTACAAATTGAATACTATAATAATCATAATGTTGTGCCTTGATCCGCGTGACCATGTGCTAAATAGTAAATATTGTGATGATTCCATAGATCAATGTCAATATTTTAGCTATATTCTCCTCTGAGTGTGAATACATGCATAAAATTGTTTTATTTTGCAGAGAATTATTGTACTAAGCCTATTAATTTTTGTTGGTACTTTTTAAATTATTAATATGGATATCAGAGGTCCTCAGAGGGTGAATTTGGTGATGGTAGCCCACCGTCCGGGATAGCGTCACTAAATTCACCCTCTGGGGACCTCATTCTGAAAATGACATGCACACTATTTCAAGGTTTGATGTGAATAGTTCTTTGGACGACACCATCTGATAAATATCCAGACTCTGTCTCATTTCTATCAACCACGTCTGACAGCACTGGAGTTCTAACTCCTTCATAACCAAATGGGAGGCGGAGAGTGTTTAGTAGTCAATGTATACCTTTATAATTAAATGAGGCGGGGGCTATTTAGCAGTCAATGTATACCTTTATAATTAAATGGGGCCGGGGCAGTCAATGTATACCTTTAATATGATCGTACGTAACACGTAATGAAGCCACCACCAATGTGATCATCAAGTTAAATATTACAATAATTATAGGACGTTACGTACAACGTACCTTAACTACACCACTCAGAGATATCTGTATCATCACATTAACATACCATGTGGGTTGAGATAATCGTATATAGTCACCAATTGCCGGGTTACTATAGTACCTGATATTGCCCATCTTGTGAACTATTCAAACCCAGCATTAAATTGCTGAATACTTCTGCCCCCGCACCAAACTACCAACCCTGAACTGCAAATTATTTGTAAATTTCAGACAACATTATGGTGAAATTGTCCTGGTAGTTTGATATTCCACCAATATTTATGGAGAAATGTGTTGTTTTGAGACCAAAAATAGATTGGGATACATAGATATTCCGGAAGATTCGTCCATATAGTATAACGACATTGATCAACGCATCCTTGCATATAGATCGGACAGTCCTTCATTGATGCAGTAGCGCAGTGTAAAATGATTGGTTCTGGAACGAATTGTAAATTTATTTTTTAAATACAGTCTTACGGTTGTGACATAGCCAGTAATCGGGTACCGTGACAGTGTTCTCGATGCTACCTGGTATGACTGAGTATTTGGTGTCGATTAAATTTAGGGAGATATGGCAATTATCCCAAGAAAATTACAAATATTGTCACTAAAATGCTTTAATTTTCCATTTGTTTGTGTGGTTAAAAAAGAAATGTTTCCAACTTGAAATTTTGCGCTTTCATTGAACCACTCATCTTTCTTTCAGGGATGTAGAGGGAATCATTTAGCATAATTATATCAGTTGAGTGTGAGGTAAACACAGAACCGCATATGTGTCATGGTATAAGAATGAGAACCATTTGTATCATATAAGTTCGATTATATTGCGGATCTGTGTACATAGACAAGCATGTGTCGTAGAGCATATATCAATGGTAAGCTAGTTCAAGGTCCAATATGTTAACTACGGTAGTCCAGATTGATCATAAGCACAATATGTTACATCTCCCTTTTTACAGAATGTATATTTCACTGGGAGTTTATTGAGTGTATTTAACTGGTGGTTTACTGAGCCTTCCAGATCGTGTTCTGTATGTAGGCCCATCAGCGGCGTTGGGAACATGATCATCATGTTCTAGTGTGGTCACCGCCTCTGGTGTATCACTCATTGGCTGTGGTTGATCTTGTTCACATACTGTTTTTGGAACGTCTCTTATCTGGACTCGGTTCCTTCGAATAGCGGATCAATTGGGTGTGGTTAGGATGTAGGATCGGGGATCGTCACAGTGCTCTTGTATAATAGCTGGATCCCACGCTAGAGTTTCGTGATTTTGAACAGTAACAGTTTTACCAGGAATCAGTGGTGGTAAATCACGTGCAATCCGATCGTGGTACAGTTTATGTGATGTCTGTCTCTGGATAAGCTGCTCTCGGGTGTCGTCGTTGGTCACATTGTTCATTTTCGATAAGACGTTAGATCGAACTTTTCTGCCGGATAGTAGTTCTGCTGGACTTGGTAGGTTGTGGTTGATCGGTGTACAGCGAATGCTTAACATCGCCAGATCTGAATCACTTCCCGCGTCCTTCGACTTCTTCAAACCCGATTTAACTGCTCTGATCTGTCGTTCTATAAACCCGTTCGATTTCGGATATCTCGGCGATGACGTAAGATGATCAAAGCACCATTCGTTTGCGAATTCGTTGAAACTAGATGCTGAGTATTGCGGTCCGTTGTTGCTGAATACGCGTCGGGGTATCCCTTGTTCACTGAATATCTGTTTCATCGCTGATATTACTGCGTGGCTGGTGTAATGTAGCGGTAACTTTCGGATCACGAAGAATTTGCTGAAGTAGTCAGCAACGATCAGGTACTCGTTGTTTCCAAAGTGGAATAGATCAGTCCCCACAACGTCCCATGGTTACGTTGGTATTTCATGTTGGTGTAACGTTTCGTTTTGTTGTGATGGTTGGTGAGTTTGACAAATCGGACACGACTTGACAGCTTCTTCTATATCTTTGTTGATATTCATCCAATACACACAGTCACGCGCACGTAATTTAGTTTTCTCGATGCCCATGTGACTGTAGTGTAGTTGTTCAAGAATGTTTTTCTGAACCTCGCCTGGTATGATTATTCTTGCCCCTTTAAGAATAATGCCAACGGAGAGTTCATCGCGAAAGGTAAAGTATTCGCGTAGCTGTTGTGGTACCTCCTTGATCGAATCCGGCCATCCACTCTCGATAATCTCTTTGAGTGCAGATAGAGTTATGTCTATTTGAGTTGCGTCGCGTATTTTGGTTAGTCTGTCTGTGCTGAACTGTACATGGTCAACACGGATGTCCAGATCGATTGTTTTCCCGTTGTTGGTTGGTAGTCTCGATAATGTATCAGTCACAGTCATGTCATTCCCCTTGATATGATGTAATGCGAAATCGTAGCCCTGTAGTTTCAGCAGCATGCGCTGCAGTCACGGTGGTGCGCTGGTGATTGGTTTTTGCATAATCATCACTAGCGGTTTGTGGTCGGTATAAACCTTGAAGTGACGTCCATAAACATATGTATGGAACCGATGAACCGCGAAAACAACTGCTAGCAATTCGCGTTCTATACATGCATATCTTCTCTCGGCATCGGATAGCGACTTGGATGCAAATGCAATGGGTTTCTCGTCTTGTAGTAGGACAGAACCAAGGCCTCTGAGACTAGCGTCGGTCTGGATCGTCGGCGTTAAGCTGGTGTCAAAATATTGTAGCGTTGTTTTGTCAGTTACTGTGTGCTTAAGTTGATCAAAACACTGCTGGTGATGAGCCTCCCACATGAATGGTACGTCTTTTTTCAGTAGGTCTCTGAGTGGTGCCGATTTCTGAGAGAGATTGCTGATAAACGGCGAAAGATATGTCATGAATCCGAGGAATTCTTGTAGTTCCTTCTTATTAGTTGGGTGTGGCATCTTCTGTAGGTCATCAACTTTGGCACTGTGTGGACGGACTCCATTGTCGGTGTATGTCATCAACGAAGAACGATATGCTTTTCTGTTTAATTTGACACTTCGATGAGTTGAACACTAGTCCATTTTCGGCAGCAACTATCATCAGCGTCCGAAGATTCTTATCATGTTCGGCTTCCGTTCGACCAAAAACGGCTACGCCGTCTGCTATTCCGATTACTCCGTCAACCTGGTCCAATATCTGATCCATCTTCAGTTGAAAGATATCCTGACTTACGTTTAGTCCAAACGGAAGTCTCAGGAAGCAGTATCGTCCGAAAGGTGATTGAAACGTAGTCAGCAACTGGCTGCTGGGGTCTAGCTTGACGGACCAGTATCCGGATTTAGCATCGAGTGTTGAGAAGATCGTCGCTCCCGCGATGTGATGTGGTCGTTTTAGTGCAGTGTTCAGATGTCTAGGGTCGAGGCATATGCTGAGAGAACCGCCACGCTTCGTCGAATAGGCTGGACTTGATACCCAGTCGGTGGGCTCCGTAACTTTTCTGATTATGTTGTCTCTCTCCATCGCATCTATTCCGTCCCTGATCTTGTATTTTAATGCTATCGGCGTTTTTCGCGGCGCGTCGATATGTGAAGTTACACTATCGTTGACCACAAGCTTGGCTTCTCCCGGGAAGCATCCGATGCGATCAAAACGCTCAGGGTATAGTCGTTTCAAGTCGTCGATGGTTTGGAGTTTCTGCTCTTGTATTGACGTGTTTGTGCTGTACGTGTTATTTTTGAGTTGTGCTTCTTGTTTCGATGAGCTGTCGGTGTGTACTGTAGATGATACAGCACAGTGCATAGTAACAAGCTTGAGCTTCTCGCACGACTGTAATCATACAACAGCCTGTTACGTCTACAATGTTGAACGATGTTTTATACCATTCTGAGTCATTGTATTTGCATGGATTGTCCACTGCACGGGATTGGAGTTCCATTGTATGCTGTCAGTCTAGCGGAGTTGGCTGTATTGGCGATTGTTATCCTCCTCCCTATTTTCCACCCTTCTGATTGGCCCATGTCCTGTCACGTGACGGGCGACAAATCACACTGTCGCCCGCTTAGCCGGGAGACATTGTTTTTGTCGCCCGCCTGATGCTATATTGCAAGAATATCTCCAAACACACACTGCAGTAACTCATCTATTTCACATCACTATACGTACTAAAAAATCATAGATCTTATGTACCCCACGGATTCGCAATACACGTCAGTTGTGGTGTTTGCTAATTTGCATATATTTTAGTGAACACTAATATTCGAACTTTTAAGTTGATATTTTTATTGGACAAGCGTTATTATTTACTTTTTACATCGAAACATCTTGGTGAATCAATTTGTTCATGTCGACATTATGATGCAAGATTGAAAGAGAGGATCCCTTGAGGTTGGTTGGTTATAAATGTTCCTGGTAGACAACGTAATGCATACGTTTGTCGCGAATGAATGGTACTGTACGCTTATCCTCCGCGATGTCTGCAATGTGACCATAGAAGTATTTTATGTGAGGATCGCCATGAGCACTGACACATATGAATGTACATTAATGAAATTGACAACTTCCCAATAGCTTTCGGGGAAGACCGTTATGAAATGAACATCGTGGGTAAATTGCGCGCACAAGACGACATTGAATATGCCACATTGCAGAAGACGAGAACATACCTATATGGCCAGCGATGTATATATACGTCCATGATATGGCTTATTGGTTTACATTGCATGGACCGATATTGACGATTTAACCACCAAATTGATCGTAAATAAACGCGGATTATCAAACGCTTAACAGCTTGACTATCGTTTATGGAACAGAAATGCTATGGGACGATATGTTTTACTGACACTATACATAATCGGGAAAGAAAGCACCCGTGACTCAGTGCAACATCGTGCGTGTGGATGGCAAGGATTTTATTATGTGATATAATCGGATAACAAAACAGTTGTTGCCCTTCTTCTCGGGAGACATTGAGATTTGTCACCCGCTCGAGAACGGAATGTCTCCCTCGGAGCTTCGCTCCTCGGGAGACATTCCGTTCTCGAGCGGGTGACAAATCTCAATGTCTCCCTCGACAACGGGCGACAACTGTATATTGCTATCGGAAGCGTGTTGCCGTTGACCTTTTCATGGTACATATTTCGGAAGGTACGGAGTGGAAGGGTATTTTCCTGTGCACCTGTGTCCATCTTCAACTTTAGGTTGTGTACGCCTGGACGGTAGTCCAACTGTATATTCACTGTTGCATATGCTTCGTCGCGCGCGACTTTGATCAACACACAGCGAGGGTTAAAGTCGATCGGCGGCTCTGTCTGGCGGTGCCGATGTATGCAGCTCGTCGGTTGATACCTCGTTGATGTGGCGACGTTGTTGCTGGTAATTTCCGGGACGTCTGTGATAATTGGACAGTTTATTATCAGTTGCCTGGTATTCGGGTGGTTTAACCCATCTGCTGCTGCGGCAGAATCGTTGCCAGTGTCCAGTACGGCCACACGCGTGACATTTGTCCTGTGCTGCAGCGCATATTTGACCGTCCTATGCCGGAGACCGCATTTTCCACACGGCTTCGATGTGATGGGTTTCTCAATCTTCTGTCGGACCGCGTCTACGGATATTTCATTGGTTGAAATCTGCTTAATTTGCGACCTGCCCGCCAATATGGCTTCATATTTGCGCCCCTCAGCCAAGGCATCGGATTCCGTCAATGGGTATCCTTTGATCTTTTCCAGGATGTCGCGCTGATATGGTTATATTGGGGTCGACGCAATTATAAGTTCAATCAACCGCTCTTCAAGTTCGGTATTGTCAAAGTCCCATTTGGTGGCTTGTGTCCTTGCGCGCGTTACAAAATCGGCGATCGTCTCTTCGGACTTCTGTCTGAACGACATTAGATTCAAGCGAAAGTTCACATCCGTCTTGAACTGAGACGATAAGTAGTCCCATGTCTTGATATGGGCTTCCGTTTGTCTGCGGCAGACAATCCCGACGCATTGAGTCTTTTGAGTCCCTCTACACCAAGACTTCGTATTATTTTCAGCGCTATTTTTCCGTCTTCTGTGATCCCCTCGTCCTCGCAGTATATTTTAATCGTCTGACGAAACAGGGTTAATGTTTCCCCGATATCCACAGGAAAAGTCGTGTTTCCGCTGCCACCATATAAAGATGTGTCATGGTATAAGAATGAGAACCATTTGTATCATATAAGTTCGATTATATTGCGATATGTGTACATAGACAAGCATGTGTCGTAGAGCATATATCAATGGTAAGCTAGTTCAAGGTCCAATATATTAACTACGGTAGTCCAGATTGATCATAAGCACAATATGTTACATGTTACATGTCAATAGTTTATGATACTTCTGCGATCAGAGAAGTATAACACTTAGGGTATTTGCCTGATCGCGCTATCCGTGTGCCATTACACTTGTCCGATAAATAGACGACAGTATAAGACACGCATGCGGTTTTGTGTATATCTTTCGTACCAAGCGTGCGGTATTGATATAGTGGCAGGTGCGCTCGTATGCTTACGACATGCACTATGATAAGAGTCCAAAAATCCGTTAATTGCTCGTTCTACCTTAATTCATGGCTATCTCTTAATTTCACAATGCGCTTCAGAGTTGGGACATGTTGATATTCCCGGAAGTTTGTTCGAATGCATGCTTGCGACACATAAAAGGGTGTTCCACCAAATACACGTAACAGGGTATGCGTTGTTCTGAAAAGGACGCTCACCCACTAATCTTGGGATCTAAATAAACACACTTGTATGCTTGTATGTCCACCCTGTACTCTTATACTTGTATGCTTTTTTTAATTTGCCGCCCTGTATAGTGTGTATTTGTGTCCGTATGTTTATTTTAAAAGTGGGATTGTCAGACAGACTATAAATACTAAAGGCCTATCAGAATGAATTATTTACTCAGATCAAGAAATGATGTTGCTGTTTGGTAACACCGATTTTCGACAAAACATTTCTGAATTTGGGACATTTATATGATTGACATAATAGAGCATTTCAGGCAGACTTTATTCCATGTTGGAAATTGCTACCGTGTCGCCCCGTACTCGTATCGACTTTAGCAGAATTATCCACCCTGTACTCTTATTCCGCACTACATGTATGCTTATTTAGACCCCGCTATACCCCCAATTTATGCGCAGAAGCATTGACAGCTCAGATTTGAATCATGCGTTGAAAGCATTGGGATTAATTTATATTCCAACAATTGCGCCCATACTCTTGCGACGTATGCTGCGTACACGGCGTTTTTCCATCAAGCAACGTATATGTGTTTCTTTCTAGGTCTATGGCTCAGTTTATCAATATACCATGGACTAAAATCACACTCTGTAATCACTTGCGAAATTTCTTCTGGAACACGGGAAGAAATGTCATTATTTTGTTTTATCGGTGTAACAGTAATTTCATTGATCTGTTTCGATAGGTCAAAATAAAAAAAAATTGTTATTAAATTTATTTTAGAGAGCAGACCGCCACGTGTATTTAATCTACTTTCGCTTTATTACGTTTACGAGCAGCGTGAATTTCGTTACTTATTCCTTATTTCTTATTCAAAAAATTTGGGAAAATGTGGCAAATGACCATGACAACGTCTTAAGTAGGGCGAGACAAAATTTCCTGTGAAATTCTTTTTGGAAAAAAGTAAAAAATTGCACGAAATTAGGCAAAGTCCGAAAATGAACGGAAATTGGCCGAAACAAGTGCGGGGTCATAAATGTCCACCTCGGCCAAAAATGTTGGGCCGAACAAAATTTGGGTCGAGTCCGAAAAAGTGGGTCGAATCCCGTCGTGCATTTTTGAACTTTTTTGCACAAAACATATTCACAGGAAATATTGTCTCCCCCTACTTAAGACATTACCATGGTCATTTGCCACATTTTCCCAAATTTTCCTGACCGAGCAGAGCGGGAATTTCTATTTGACCCACATTTTCTGACTCGACCCAAAAACTTTTCGGCCCAAAAAGTTCGGCCTAGGTGGCCATTTTTTAATATGTGACAGTTTGCCACATTTTCCGAAATTTTCCCGACCGAGCAGAACGAAAACTGGTATTCGATCAACTTTTTGGGACTCGACCCAAATTTTTTTTTCGACCCAAAATTTTTGGCCGAGGTGGCCATTTATGACCCCGCACTTGTTTCGGCCAATTTCCGTTCATTTTCGGACTTTGCGCCTAATTTCGTGCATTTTTGAACTTTTTTCCCAAATTCTTTTTTCACAGGAAATTTTGTCTGGTCCTACTTAAGACGTTGCAATGGCCATTTGCCACATTTCCTCAAATTTTCCTGACCGAGCAGAGCGGGAATTTCTATTTGACCCACTTTTTGGGACTCGACCCAAAAACTTTTCGGCCCAAAAAGTTCGGCCCAGGTGGCCATTTTTTAATATGTGACAGTTTGCCACATTTTCCGAAATTTTCCCGACCGAGCAGAGCGAAAACTGGTATTCGATCAACTTTTTGGGACTCGACCCAAATTTCTTTCGACCCAAAATTTTTGGCCGAGGTGGCCATTTATGACCCCGCACTTGTTTCGGCCAATTTCCGTTCATTTTCGGACTTTGCCTAATTTCGTGCATTTTTGAACTTTTTTCCCAAATTCTTTTTTCACAGGAAATTTTGTCTCGTCCGATCTCATCGGCCCTAATTTACGGTCTGTAAAATCGGTCGACCCTAAAAAATATTTTTTGTTTCTTTGTTTGTTTTTTTTTTTAAAGATTTTTTTGGGTTGAATTTTTTTGGGTAAGCATACTATAGCAAATTTAAAAACAACTGGATAAAACCTTAAGGGCATGTTATAACTCAAAACTATCACCAAGTATTCATAGCAATAATTTTTATACCCATGAAAAACGTAAGATTCCCTGGCACTAAACCTACAAAATAAGTCTGTTAAAGAAATAATTATTAAAATTGTAAAAAATAATAATAAATGATGAAAAATTGTTAGGCCATTGCATTTTCTTATATATGCGAGGTGACCTATTGTCGACTCGGATATACAAGAGAATGCATTGGCACAGGGTATATGGGTTGATACAAACATCGGACCTGGCACTGAAAGGGTTAATAGACTAACCATCGACTAACAGTCGATTAGTCAATACCGACAAATAGTGGCAACCCTAGATACTAGAATCGGTCAATGATGCTAGGCAAGCACTTCAGTATTTCACAGAAGTAGGCGTCACTTTACAAGTTATGCAAGATCACAGCGGGGGTATTATTTGGTCAAGTAAGATTGAGCTATTGCCATGGATTGGCGTCCGTCGTCTGTGTGTCTGATCTTTATGAAATTTGTCATGAATGTTGACATTGACATGTAGATGGGAACGAGTCATTTTGGGGTCATTCGGCAAAAAAACATGGCCGCCATCAGTCATTTTGGATTTCAAAATTCAACCCATTGGCGCGGGCTACAGGTCATACTGCTCGTCTGATAATCATGAAATTTGTCAGGGATTTTAATATCAACATGTAGATGGGAACGAGTCATTTTGGGGTCGTTCGGCCAAAAAACATGGCCGCCAGCAGCCATCTTGGATTTTACTCTTTGCATGACTAAATCCTTTGGCGCGGGCTACAGGTAGTAGCTTTGGTCAGATCTTCATGAAATTTGTCATGGATGTTAACAATGACATTATAGATGGGAAATGAGTAATTTTGGGGCCAAAAAGCATGGCCACCAGCAGCAGCAGCCAGCAGCAGCAGCCATATTTTACTCTTTACATGACTAAATCCTTTGACACAGGCTTCAGGTCGTATCTTTTGTCGGATCATCATGAAATTTGTGATGGATGTTAACAATGACATGTAAATGGGAATGAGTCTTTTTAGGGTCATTCGGCAAAATAACATGGCTGCCAGTGGCCATCTTGGATTTTACTCTTTGTATAACTTGGCCTTTCAACTTTCCACATTCCTAATCACTCCATTGACTGTAACACATGAAATTATTTCCTTTCCAAGTTGAGCTACAGTGTCATTGACACTTTCATTGTACCTGTAATTGTTGAAGACATCACAATCATTCGTTTTACATTCCAGTTAATTTAATTATACCACCCCCTCTTGACAGGCTATGACCATGAAGCATGATGTATGCTTGGAATGGAAGGTGAACAATTAATAGAATACGATTTTGATGAATATATAATTCTTTACTTTCAGTGGTACAATTTTGGACACCAACTGCGATGAAATCTCAAGCATGCGTGTCTGTGGTTACGCCCTGTTAGCCTTCTTCGTCATCGGATGGATTGCGTTACTTTGTGACACAGTCAACTCGAGCATCGTCGCCTGTTGCACAAGGGTCAGTAATAATTCTCACCTACATTGAGCCCCTCGTTGAGCTAAGCTGACAACACTCTGTAGTAAATCATTATTCTGTGTGGGGCACTCGATCGGTTATGATGGATTTCGATACTTTGTGACGCAGTAATCTGCAGCGTCGTCTCCTAATAAATAATAAATGTGGTATTACTTTAATGCTTTTGAGTACATGTACTAGTGTTTTTAGCTCACCTGAGAAGAAGTCTCTGGTGGAACTATAGTCATCAATCTGCGTCCATCTTTCCATCCATCCGTCCATCCATCCATCAACACTTCTTTAAACATCTTCCCATCGATCCATCCATCAACAATTCTTTAAACATTTTCTTCTCCAGAACCATAAGACTGAATGGGTTCATATTTGGTGTGGATGTTCCCCAGGTGACTCACATTCAGAATTGTTGAAATGAGATCACCAGGTCTTGAAAATAGTTGTGAAGCCAGGACCATAACTCTTTACCGTTATAGTAATTCTTAAAATGACTTCTTCTCCAGAATCATAAGGTCGAATGGGTTCATAAATGGTGTGGATGTTCCCTAGGTAACTCAGTCAGAATTGTTCAAATAAGGTCACCAGATCAAATAGTTTTGAATTCAGGGCCATTACACTTTCCCTCCAAAGTAATTCTTAAAATAACTTCTTCTCCAGAAGCATAAGACTAATTCGGTTCATATTTGGTGTGGATGTTCCCTGGGTGACACCCATTCAGACTTGTTCACAGGAGTCCACCAGGTCAACCAGTTGTGAAGCCATGACCATAACTCTTTCCCGTTATAGTAATTATTAAAACAACTTCCCAAGAACCACCATCAACTGATTCAGCTTATATTTAGTATGGAGGTTCCTTGTGTGAGTGGTATTCAAATTTGTTCAAATAGAGTCACCAGGCAAATATGGGCGATGCCAGGGACATAACTTTATAAAAAAAAAATTTAAACTTGTTAAACAAAAAACAAAAAACAAAAAATTAATGCAATTGTAACATGCACGCAAAATTGGTTTAAATCAGTCTAATATTCAGAACATGCAAACAGCAGGAACTCCGAGCTATATGAGATATGAGAAGGGTGCCTGAGAACACAGAATGTTTACTTGACAGCATATAGAAGTCACATTGTGCTGGCAAAGGTAATTATAATTTAATTAATTTTATGGCAGTGTTAACAATATCTGCTTGGAGTGACAGCTGTGTTGATTGATATTCTAGAGCTTGCCTGGTAGAGAGTGTGTTTATAAATGGCTGATAACTAAATAAGTGTGAATCTGACAGTTAGGCCATTACAAATATATACCTGTTTCTCAGGCAATTGCATATGCAGGGTCCGCGCTGGACCGAAATTCAATTTTGCCAAATAAAAATATTTTTTGCCAAATTAATTTAGCATTTGCCAAATGCTATCCATGATAGTATCATTTTCTCCAACCTTAAGTCTTATGTTTCGACACTCGCGGTTTAAACGACTTTTGACATCGACAGTTAGTTAATAATTAAACTCGCATCTCTATTGTGGTTTATAATACAACAATAAGCCAATCACCTAACAATACAATGGTAGAAGGGTTGCTTCATCAGAAGAGCTCATCACAGGAGGATTAGCTATGTAAACACCACACTAAATACTAGTAATCCCTCCAACCATCGGTACTAAGGCTATCAGATTAACTGCATCTTAATAGAGGTGTTAACCACTAATATAATTATGTTTTAAGAGTTTCCTGAAATGAATGGTACTGATTGACCAATATTTTGCAACTTTATTGAGTAATTAAAAAGTGACTTGCCAAACTTTTGCCAAATGAAATTATTTTTTGCCAAATATGAATACTTTTTGCCATTGGCAAATTTGGCAAGTGGCAGCGCGAACCCTGTGCATATAGGAAACTGGATGAGAGAGATGGAGGCATTTTTAGCTTACCTGAGACGAAGAATTAAGTCATATTTGGTGTGGATGGTCACTAGGTGACTTGGATACTGTTTTGTTCAAATCGGGTCAAAAAGTGGCATAGCTACTAGTAGGGAAGTAACTCTTTCCATCCATAGTAATTCTTAAAATATTTTCTTAAGAACCATCGCTGCTATTTAGCTTATATTTTGTATAGAGGGTCTTTGGGCGACAGGGATAGAGATATTTTCAAATGGGGGTCACTGGGTCAAATAAGGTCAGAGCCAGGGACATTAACTTGTCCATGCATTGTAATTCTTAAAACATCGTCTTATCAAGAACCATCAGACCCATTCAGCTTACATTTGGTATGGGTCAGACCCATTCAGCTTACATTTGGTTTTTTGTCAGACCTATTCAGCTTATATTTGGTATGGGTGTCAAGAACCATCAGACCTATTCAGCTTACATTTGGTACGGGTGTCAGACCCATTCAGCTTACATTTGGTATGGGTCAGACCTATTCAGCTTACATTTGGTATGGGTGTCAAGAACCATCAGACCTATTCAGCTTACATTTGGTACAGGTGTCAGACCCATTCAGCTTACATTTGGTATGGGTCAGACCTATTCAGCTTACATTTGGTATGGGTGTCAAGAACCATCAGACCTATTCAGCATACATTTGGTACGGGTGTCAGACCTATTCAGATTACATTTGGTATGGGTGACTGGGATTCAGATTTGATTCAGAATTGGATCACTGGACCAGGGACATCATTCTTTTCCTCAATAGTTCTTAATTCTTAAAACATCTTCTCAAGAACCATTTGGCATATTTAGCATATATTTTGTATGGAGAGACTTTGGGTGACTGGGATTCAGATTTGTTCAAATGGGGTGACCAGGTCAAATAGGGGTGCGACCAGGGACCACTTTTCCCCCATAGTAATTCTTAAAATGGCTCCTCAAGAGTCCTATTTAGCTTATATATTTAGTATGGATTGTGTTACTTGGACTGGGTTGCAGATTTGTTCAAATAGGTTCCACCAGTCAAGTTTGGTGTATATGGCCTATGGAAAGTTGGGACACCCCTCTGCTCAATGGACACCATCTAGGCTACGTCCCTCTTTTGGACTACTTGTTTTTTAAGTGATTTTGACAAGTACTAACTCTTATGGTCTTCCGAGTCCCAATCTTCTCAGTCTTTACAGTCTGGTGAGCATCTCCACATTCATTGACTTCTTGTATATATAAATACTATTTATTATTCTTCTTCAATATACAGTAATGCCCTAATTAATCGACTCTTCTAACCACAGCAGAATTATGGGTAACATTTCAGGATTTAGTCGGAAATATGGCTTGTTGCCATTCATCGGAAAGCTCTCGGGTTTTCCGATGAATGGCAACAAGCCATATTTCGGACTAAATCCTGAAATGTTACCCATAATTCTGCTGTGGTTAAAAGAGTCGATTAATTAGGGCATTACTGTATAGGTTCATATTGGACATAATCATTGACATTGGTTCGTATTGGACATAATCATTGACATTGGTTCATATTGGACATAATCATTGACATTGGTTCATATTGGACATAATCATTGACATTGGTTCATATTGGACATAATCATTGACATTGGTTCATATTGGACATAATCATTGACATTGGTTCATATTGGACATAATCATTGACATTGGTTCATATTGGACATAATCATTGACATTGGTTCATATTGGACATAATCATTGACATTGGTTCATATTGGACATAATCATTGACATAGGTTCATATTGGACATAATCATTGACATTGGTTCATATTGGACATAATCATTGACATTGGTTCATATTGGACATAATCATTGACATTGGTTAATATTGGACATAATCATTGACATTGGTTCATATTGGACATAATCATTGACATTGGTTCATATTGGACATAATCATTGACATTGGTTCATATTGGACATAATCATTGACATTTGTTCATATTGGACATAATCATTGACATTGGTTCATATTGGACATAATCATTGACATTGGTTCATATTGGACATAATCATTGACATTGGTTCATATTGGACATAATTATTGACTGGTTCCTATTGGACATAATCATTGACATTGTGTTTGTATATAGGTTCATATTGAACGTAGAACCCTATTTTTATAAAGTTTCACAATCAGATAATTTGATGCTAACAGCTCTACAGAACAAATGAAATGACTTTAATAGCCATCTGTTGTTTATTACATTTCCATTGTGGACAGTGGTGGACCATGGTTTATCAACTCCCACATACCTCTCTTGTATCTCTCCAATGATAGTCTGTCAATGCAATATTCAAGTGACATACCTTATTATAGAGTTAAAATTGTTAACCCTGGTCATCAATTGTATGCTTTTTTTTATATTTTTCATTTAATCATTCTCCTATTATATATCCAGGTTTCTCCTCCTTCACTTGTATGGATTTTTGTAGTTAAAAATTAACCCTTCTCAACATTCCTGATTCATAACAGAAATACCATTCATCTGATATTTTTATCATACCCATACTATAGCATGGCACACATAGTGTCAACGTCCGAATTGACCATTCATCCGTCTGCCTTTCCATAGATACTTTACGCATGATGCGACAACTCAAAATAATTTAATTCGATCGGAACCAAATTTTGTACCCCCCCCCTAGTCACTAGACATAATTTGCACATAGCAGCTCAAATTTGCGTGTGTATTGTAAAGCCGTGAGCTAAATTTGTCGAAATGTGGCTTTAACCCTTTACCCAACAGAACGGCCCTGTGCCAATGCATTCTCTTATATATGCGAGTCGACCATAGGTCGCCTCGCATATATAAGAGAATGCATTGGCTTAACACATATTAAACATGATAAAATTGTCAAAGAATGTAGAAAAATATTATAAAAATTGTTAAAAAAATGTAAGAAAAAATTATAAAATTGTTAAAGAATGTAAGAAAAAATGGTAAAAAGTGTTAAAAAAAAGAATTGTTTTTGGCCAATGCATTCTCTTATATATGCGAGGCGACCTATGGTCGACTCGCATATATAAGAGAATGCATTGGCACAGGGCATAACTGTAACCATCACAATGTGGTCAATGAACCGGTTCCAATGATATCCATATTTGTATGGTGTTATTGAGACAGACCGAAGATATTTTAGGCTGTTTAAGCTTTATTTGGGCGTTTTTGGCCGTATTGTTGGGTAAAGGGTTAAACTATATTATTATTAACATGTAGATGGGAAGGAGTCACAAGCCATCTTGGGTTTCAAAATTCAATCCATTAGCACGAACTACAGCCGGAATGTTGGTCTGATCATTAGTACGGGCTACAGCCGGAATGTTGGTCTGATCATTAGCACGGGCTACAACCGGAATGTTCGTCTGATCATCATGAAATTTGTCATGGTTAATATTAATTATTCTGCAATAAAACATGACCACCGGCAGCCATCTTGAATTTTACTCTTTGCATGACTAAATAATGGCACGGGGTGCAGGTCATACATTTGGTCGGATCATTATGAAATTTGTCTTGGCTGTTGACATTGACATGTACATGTGGATGGGAATGAGTTACCAGTGGCTATTTAGGATTTCAAAATTCAATCCATTGGCGCGGGCTGCAGGCTGTACTGTTCGTCTGATCATCATGAAATTTGTCATGGATGTTAACATTGACATGTAGATGGGAACGATTCATTTGTACTTTTATAACTGGTTGGGTGAATCCATTCAAGAGCAACATTGTCACGATGTGTCTCTGTTATTTTACAGGAAATAATCAACCCCGGTGCTGTTATTCTACAGGCTCCAGCCACCACAGTCATTCACACCGGCGTATCCATGGCTCCATACCCACCCCATCCAGCTCCGGCATACAGCAGCGTCCCCACAACATCTGACACTGCATCGCTCGTACAGAATGCTGAGTATGGTGCACCACCAAAATACCCAGGTCGTGTCTGATAAAGTCGCCACAGAACTCCCATGACTGCTTACATGTGTGCATACTGACGTTTTGACAATTAGAAATAAATTTATGAGGGTGTTACCCCCACATCTTTTCTGGGATTTAAGATTCAGGTAATTTGTAAGAGGTACGCAGGATTTATACCACCCTGTTAATTCATACTCGAGATACATTTACCCAATTTAATGAGTATTCAGGATTTTTCAAAAAAGACTCACTGTTATGCAACTTTTTAGCTTCAAAATTGTTCAGATTGTTAATATTTTTTACCAAAGTGTAAGTTTTGATAACATTTAATCTCATACCTCTTACTGTGTCCCAGTTATGGGTATAATTTTAGCAAAGGTGTTAAAATTAGCATGCATTCATGTGAAATCTGTCTTGTCTGCAGTATTTTTCTTTACTGGTACGCAGCACTAAACCCTCTCTGTTATCTAGTACTCATGGGAGCAGGGCTGCGGGGTGACATCCTCATTTATAATGTAGAAATGGCATGTCAGAGTATTTCGGCAACATTGAATCTCTTTTTACTCTTCCAAAGCAAGAACAGCTTTTGGAATGAGTCAAAACTTAATAAGAAATTATTTTCAGTCTATGTTCGCTGTTGATATGGAGCTAAATAACTTAAGTCAACACAATCCAATCGATCGCTCACATCAAGATAGTAGTCAGGTTCAGCCACACTCCAGTAATTCCCTAAGACTTCTTAACCACAGCAGAATTATGGGTAACTTTTCATGATTTAGATGGAAATATGGCTTGTTGCCATTCATCGGAAAGCTCTCAACCGGGTTAAGATATTAATCAGATCTATTTTGTCACATTAAATTTAAACATAAAACTAAAAATAGATACAATCAGTCATGTGGCGACAGGGGTGGGTGATGGGCCCGCTCCCCCCCAAACATCTCAATTTCATGCCTGGCATAACATTTACAGATGGAAATTTCAAACCAAAAGTAGGTTGAAATTGTTCTCATTGTTCAATTTCCTAGCCAATATTCAATTTTCTGTAAAGTTTGTTGTTTTGGAGCTAAGGTCATATATTTTCGTACTTGAAATGGCTATCAGCTAGAAAATAATGATTCAGCTGTTGTGGGGGTGGGTAACAGACTAGACATGTCTGATACTTGGAAAGCTTATTCCAACACAAGGGTGTGATATGCAAATGGAATTCCCAAGAGTTTGACATTAGTTCTGGCTCATGGAGGGGGCATATAGTTGGACATCTCCCCTCCAACAGAAACCCTCTAGTCATGTCCCTGCAGTTTATTGAAAATAGTATCATTAACACTTGGCATATTATTCTGAACTATTAATTCATCTCAGACATGGGTTTTTCTCATTAGTCCAAGGGTTTCATAGTCCAAGGCTCCATTGGTTTGAGGGTTTGACAGTTCCAAGGGGTCTAATGATGTGTAATTTTCAACAGTAATCATTAAATAGTAAATTATTCAGGTGTAAATTCTGTCCAAGTGCTGAATTCAAAGTTCAAAACACTGAAATAAGCTCTAAGTATTTAGCTTCATATCAATGTTGAAGATGACATTGATTTTTTTAAATTACATATCGAATCTCATTATAGAAACCTGATTTACATTTGTATTGAAACTCATTATAGAAACCTGATTTACATTTGTATTGAAATCCATTTCAGGAATATCATTCAGAAAACTTGATTTGTATTGAAACTCATTTTAGATATTAGATTTACGAGTCTCTTAACACTGAAGCTTCTATTACAGGTGTTGTATGTGGCATTTTACAACTAAACTTTGTATATAAATATAAATAGCAGTTAATGCCACCATTTTGATAAAAAATACATTTTGATATTATTTATTTTCATGTGGAATCTTCTTAGAACTGGAACGTAATGGTTTGGAATCCAAATGTCTGCCTTCGGACACCACACAGTGTTAGTCGCCTAATTGGTGACTTCTTACTGTGATTAGTGCGAGGGCCACAGGTATCATTCGAAAGATGCAGATTGTTGAATTTTAAGTTGTATTGTGAAGTTATACATCATTTATGTTGTGTGGCTCTGACGTCTTATGTGTGAAATGGCTTAATAGTTGGACGTCATCAGCATTCCTGGTAAAGTAAACGCTGTAAAAATTACAAAAATCAGACAAACAGCATGATGAGAGAGGATCAATTGATTTGGTGGCATTAATTAAGATTCATACCCGGTAATTACTGCATAATGCTTGCAGCTGCTTGTGACATGTTTTTATACTGTGACATATTTTAAATATGTTTTGTATTCTGTTGTTCTTGTTTTATGTCTTAAAGGGACACTGTCTGCTTGTATAATTATGTTTTGAGATTTATGAAAGCCGAAATAGGCACAATTATCACATATTGGACGTCCTGATATAGGATCAATAATTGTTCGCGAAAAAAAATATTCCATCTGATAAAGTGGTAAATACTGATAAATTGGACTAATTTTATACTGATAAATCAGACTAATTTTATACTGATAAATCAGACTAATTTTATACTGATAAATCAGACTAATTTTATACTGATAAATCAGACTAATTTTATACTGATAAAGAAACTATAAGTGTGTGTACATGATAACTATATCAGATTTCAGTTTCTGTTATTCATAAGGATTCAAATAAGCGCAAATAATTATTAAATGTGAATTTGGCCTCCCATATATCTGAGCAACAAACTGTTGAATGTTCGTTGTATATGCATATTTTATTTGATGTCCTGTCGATGTCTTAAAGTGATAAACAAAACTATTAGATTAATTCTAGTTTATATGTCGCATTTGCTCTTCATCATATCTTCAAGAGAACAAAGCAGAAAACCATGTTAAATTATATTTTCTATGTTACATGTAACTGAAGGTTTGTAACCCTGAACGCATTATCACATTATATTTTCTATGTTACATGTAACAGAAGGTTTGTAACCCTGAACGCATTATCAAATTATATTTTCTATGTTACATGTAACAGAAGGTTTGTAATCCTGAACGCATTATCAAATTATATTTTCTATGTTACATGTAACAGAAGGTTTGTAATCCTGAACGTATTATTAAATTATATTTTCTATGTTACATGTAACAGAAGGTTTGTAATCCTGAACGCATTATCAAATTATATTTTCTATGTTACATGTAACAGAAGGTTTGTAATCCTGAACGCATTATCAAATTATATTTTCTATGTTACATGTAACAGAAGGTTTGTAATCCTGAACGCATTATCAAATTATATTTTCTATGTTACATGTAACAGAAGGTTTGTAATCCTGAACGCATTATCAAATTATATTTTCTATGTTACATGTAACAGAAGGTTTGTAATCCTGAACGCATTATCAAATTATATTTTCTATGTTACATGTAACAGAAGGTTTGTAACCCTGAACGCATTATCAAATTATATTTTCTATGTTACATGTAACAGAAGGTTTGTAACCCTGAACGCATTATCTAATTATATTTTCTATGTTACATGTAACAGAAGGTTTGTAATCCTGAACGCATTATCAAATTATATTTTCTATGTTACATGTAACAGAAGGTTTGTAACCCTGAACGCATTATCAAATTATATTTTCTATGTTACATGTAACAGAAGGTTTGTAACCCTGAACGCATTATCAAATTATATTTTCTATGTTACATGTAACAGAAGGTTTGTAACCCTGAACGCATTATCAAATTTTTATATTTTCTATGTTACATGTAACAGAAGGTTTGTAACCCTGAACGCATTATCAAATTATATTTTCTATGTAACATGTAACAGAAGGCTTGTAACCCTGAACGCATTATTATAGATCATCAATCAGCCTGAGTTTTATAATTAGAATCTGTGTTATAGATTTTTGATATTGTAGATTGTACACCCTTAGAAATGTTTCTATATTTAGAATCTCTATTGATAAATGTTAACAAGTGGACACATTCATTTATAGACCTCGGGTTAAAGCAAACAACAAGTGTGGAAGCGAGATCTATCTAAATGAATTCAGGAGAAGTCGGGGCCCCATATAACAGAACCATTGTTTAAAATTATTCTTTATCTATTTTATTATATGGAAATCGTCAATTCTCTGTCTCTGTACAACCTCCTGATGTTAATTAATTATCCCTACATATGTGTGGTTTGGCTCCATTGGATCCTACTTAGCTTCTTCTCCCTCACTAGTTGTTGCTGGAGGTGGACTGTGTGGAGAGGATCAGCAAGACGATATTGTGTAATCAGCGCGGGTGAACATATATCTCTGTATATACATGCCCATAAGTGTGGTATTGTAACTATGAAAACATTGCAGACTTAACAATTAGCCTACATAAACACTACACTATACCAATCAAATTAAGTTGTGGACTCCTAATTAGCCAACATAAACACTATCTCAATAAAATGAAGCAGATTTTAATCCCTTCTAATTAATGGGGCCGACTTCTCTGGAGCTCTGTTCGCATGGGGCTGTCTGCGTATGGGGCCGACCTCGCTCGGGACTGACTTCTCCAGATACCATTTAAACATTGTTTGTGGTGATTGATTTTCATTTTGATTCCAATTATTGTTTGATACATCTGATCATGATAAGTTTGCAGATCAATGATTTGGTGTTGAGTTATATTCAAATTCACTGGTGCTCTTTAACAAGACTTTGTGACAATTCCATTCAGTCTGCTGGGCAGGAATTGGTACCAATTTTCACCTGGGCAATGAGTGCAATGATCGGGCATACGCTGGGCTACTCTCACCCACTGTAGCTCCTCCCAATTTGATGTAACTGAACATGCCCGTCATAATGGTACATCATCGCGTTTTTCAAACATTGATCAAGGCTGTTTCTTCATCAACTCACTCGGATTGAGTTTTACCTAATTTCATGGTCACAAACACACTATTGTATAAATAATCCCATTCATTTTGGCACTCTCCAGCCCAGCTTAATGAATGAAATTCTCCTTGGTTATTGGACTATGTTGTGATATTACAGGTATACGTAGTAACACATTTATAGTATACAGTGATAGTACAGGTATACGTAGTAACACATTTATAGTATAGTGTATTTCTTGAAACATATTTTGTATTCAATATCCATCTATTATTTTTATAACATAAGTGCTATAAATAGAAGCTGTTTAGTTTACGTTTATTGAGACATGTGTGTGTATACCAGGCTGACATTTACATGTGTTGGATGTTTAACCCTCTGAATTATGAATTAGTATACATTGAGATGGTGGTTGAACCTTTCTCTATTTATAGGATGGTATCACATTGTTAACGACAGGAAGACAAACTCATCTAGTATTTGTCACAGGCCCCTGGGGAAAAATACCAGATTATACCAGTAACAAGGTTCACAAGTCCGATTTTTAGGAAAAACATACCATCTATTATATATTCCTCAAATTGTTCAATCAAGTCACAATATATTTTAAAATGTCTTATTGGCCATGCCATTTCCTTTCTGTGTGTAAATTTATCATATAAAAAACTAGCGAAACCTACCAATAAAAAGCGGTTATCAGTTTCCCTGTCCGGTAAGTAGTGATTATACATGGATACCAATTCAATTATTGTGATCACAATTTGCGAACTTGCACGTTCCCCATCTGATTATTGACTTCGCTTTAATGAGTTCACAATTCTTTAGAATTACTAAGTATATTAGGCGGAATTGAACTGACGATGTGTTTTACTCCCAAATTTCTGTAGATTTTGCAAGTTTTCGGGGACGATATGTCGACTTCATTAAATACTATCGAATTATACATCAAAAGAAAGGAAATTCATTGCTAATGAGACCCATTGAAACATTTACAGCATAGAATGTCTGAAATAGGGTGTCTGTCATTTGCAGAATGAGGTCCCCAGAGGGTGGATTTAGTGATGCTACCCAGCATAGCGGGCTAGCATCACCAAATTCACCCTCTGGGGACCTCATTCTGCTTACACCTCAGCAGAATGAGGTTCCCAGAGGGTGACGCTAGCCCACATAGCGGGGTAGCATCACTAAATTCACCCTCTGGGACCTCATTCTGCAAATGACAGACACCCTATTTCAAGGCTTGAATACATCCCAGATTGTCTAACTTCCCAAAACACAGAACGTCTGAGTCAGCAGAGTGTGTTTCTATCCTGAAATGTTTTAACTCATCAAGGCACTGTTATCTCAATTCTAAATCATTTATTCAAGGATACAGGCAACAATCACATCTTTCTGGGAAACTCAAAATTTAGATTTACCTGTTTGTGTCAGTCCTCGCCGTTGAACAATGTCTTATTTGTATATAAACATTTTTAGTGTTTTTTGTTTGTGAATTTCTACATTTATGAGACCAGTGATCTGATTATTGCTTTCCTTTTGTTCAATTAGAAATAAACTTGTCACATAGCTAACAGCTTTGACGTTGTTCAATCTCCATGAAAGAAGTGTGAATGATACCATTCGTTATAGTCAACCTCAATTTTGGTGCATTTTGGATTTGTTCTCTTTCATACATTGTAGATTATTTTATTATGCCCCCGACTTGAAGTCGGCGGGTATATAGTCGACGTCCGTCCGTCCGTCCAAACATTTCCATTTTCACCAGAGTTATGGCCCTTTTTTGACTTAGAAAATTCAATTTTGTCCATCCGTACAAACATTTTCCATTATTGTTCAGCAACAGCTGGGCAGATTTAGCTGATATTTGGTACGGTGATAGAGCAGCATGGGGGAACAGCTACATGCATAGCGTGGGTTTCGTCCACCCATTTTCACCAGAGTTATGGCCCTTTTTTTACTTAGAAAATTCAATTTTTCTCTAGTTTTTTTGGTTTCCAGATAGCGTGAGCTTTGGTGGTACGATTGCAAATCCTGTATTTTTGTGGATCAGTTATATGAAAATACATGTCAAGTGCGAATTTGGGTATGATCTGATGATTTTTGCCAGAGTTATGGCCCTTTTTTCAACTTATAAATCCGTATGTCCGTCCATACAAACATTTTGTATTATTGTTCAGCAACCGCTTGGCAGATTTAGCTGTTATTTGGTATGGTGATAGAGCAGCATGGGAGAACAGCTACATGCATATAGTGGGTTTCGTCCACCCATTTTCACCAGAGTTATGTCCCTTTTTTTACTTAGAAAATTAAATTTTGTCCGTCCGTACAAACATTTTGCATTATTGTTCAGCAACCGCTGGGCAGATTTAGCTGATATTTGGTATGGTGATACCATCCATGCTTAATCCGAATTGCTACGGTCGGGGGCAAATGCCACGCGACAGCGTACCTCTTGTTGATCTAGAAATGATAACCAGCCTTCCCGGGTCTAGAATAACTCATTGATCAAGTTATTATCTATATTGTGAAGGTTCCAAGCAATGCCTAAGAACAAATGGTCACCATCTAATTGGGTTTTTTGAATGATTATATAAAAATAATAACCATTATAGAATAAATTAGTTTCAATGAGCTTTACATAGTTCTAAAACAAACATAATGAAAACAGTAAAACGCAAGCAGATAACAGTAAAACGCAAGCAGATAACAGTAAAACACAAGCAGATAACAGTAAAACACAAGCAGAAAACAGTAAAACACTAGCAGATAACAGTTAAACACTAGCAGATAACAGTAACAGTTAAACACTAGCATAAAACAGTTAAACGCTAGCAGATAACAGTAAAACGCTAGCAGATAACAGTAAAACTCTAGCAGATAACATTGAATCGCAAGCAGAAAACAGTGAATCGCAAGCAGAAAACAGTGAATCGCAAGCAGAAAACAGTAAAACACTAGCAGATAACAATAAAACGCAAGCAGATAACAGTAAAACGCAAGCAGATAACAGTAACACACAAGCAGATAACAGTAAAAAAGATGTACACATATAAGACAACATGTTAAAACAATGATTAGAATTATGATAATGGCTAAAATCAGCTTTACATTGAAACACAATTTAAACAGGTGTGATCTGATTGATTTATTAAATCATTTGACAAATTAGGTTTTCCTGATTTCATGTGGCAGTTTATTCCATGATTCAATTGCCCATCTTTAGCTTAACTTTACTTTTTCCCTGCATGGGGGCATGTGTGTCCATCAACAAGTTCTGTTAGCACACCCTACAGGTCACATCTCTCCACCAAACTTCATATGGATCTTTGGGGTGACTTCTAGATGGGAGCCATTGATTTTATCTAAAAAAAAAATTTAAACATGACCGCCAGCAGCCATCTTGGATTTCAAATTTAAATCCAACCCGCATTTATTGGAGAACGTTTTTGAAAATTTACAGCCATGTTTAGGTTCAAGTCTATGCTAGGCATTATTGGTGGGTCGGGTAGATCATATTTACGGATCAAATTCCTTATGACTATGAACCAGCTATTGCTGTTATTGTCTGTTATGAGCCTAGTTATCTCGGTGCTAAATCATAGTCCGCAGTGTAATGTTTTTTTGCGATGTTAATAAAGAATATTACATGTAGCAATTTGAACTCCTTGTGTTGGTAGCGGGCCTATAAGTGAAGACGTGGCGGGCGGCATTTGCTGTAACGCGCTCCGCTCCCTTTTGAGCTGCCCATATACGCGCCTGCTTCACGTTAATGGTAGGATAATAGGACAAGGGGAACTGTGGAAATTTTACCATCCCTCGGCAATTGGACAAATTTAGGCCATTTACACCAGTAATGCTAACGATATAGCCGGATGTATCAGCGAAGAATTCATCTTTTAATTAATACCACAAACTCCAATCAGAACCATTCATATACATAGCATTTGATAAATTTTTAACCACCGAATATTGTCTCCGAAGAGCGTAAATTTCCAGTTTGATCCGACTCAGTATCCGATGTTTCTCTAAATTCACCACCCATACAGCTTACTATCATTAAAAATCGGTCAAACGATCAACTAAACATCTAGCGCTCAGGGATTTCTTGTCAGCTAATAATTTATTTACTCATACAAATCAACACATCGTCAGTAATCAATTTCTATAGAGGAGAAATCTGTCGATAATTCCAACTTGTTTTTCATTTTTTGTTTACGAATCACGCAGCACCTCATTTTAATATTCATTATGACCTGACCTCGATTCTAATACTGAGCGGTGATTGGCTGTTTCTACTATTGCAGTCATGGAAAGGTCAGGTCATAATGAATATTAAAATGAGGCGCTGCGTGATTCGTTAACAAAAAATGAAAAAAAAGTTGGAATTATTGACAGATTTCTCCTCAATAGAAATTGATTTCTGAGCGCTAGATGTTTAGTTGATCTTTAGCATGGGCTACAGGATGTACCTTTGGTCGGATCATTATAAAATTTGGCATAGCTGTTGACATTGTAGATGGAATTGACGCCATTTTGGGGGGGGGGGTCTTTCTGAAAAAAAACATGGCCACCAGTGGCCATCTTGGATTTCAAAATTTAATCCATTAGCATGGGCTACAGGTCATACTGATCATCATGAAATTTGTCACGGATGTTAATATTGACATGTAGATGGGAACGAGATGGGGTCGTTCGGCCAAAAAACATGGCTGCCAGCAGCCATCTTGGATCTTACTCTTTGCATGACTAAATCCTTTGGCACGGGCTACAGGTCGTAACTTTGGACGGATCATTATGAAATTTGTCACGGCTGTGGACATCGACATGTAGATGGGAACAAGTCATTTTGGGGTCATTCGGCAAAAAAACATGTCTGCCAGGGGGCATCTTGGATTTCAAAATGCAATCCATTAGCACGGGCTACAGGTTATACTGTTTGTCTGATCATCATGAAATTTGTCATTGATGTTAATATTGACATGTAGATGGGAACGGGCAATTTTGGGGTCATTCAGCCAAAAGACATGACTGTCAGCAGCCATCTTGGATTTTACTCTTTGCATGACTAAATCCTTTGGCGCGGTCTACAGGCCATACCTTTGGTCGGATCATTATGAAATTTGTCACAGCTGATGACATTGACATGTAGATGGGAACGAGTCATTTTGGGGTCATTCGGAAAAAAAACATGGCAACCAGCAGCCATCTTGGATTTCAAAATTCATTCCATTAGCACAGACTACAGACCGGAGTGTTGGTCTTATTATCATGAAATTTGTCGTGGAAGTTAACATTGACATGTAAATGGGAACGAGTCATTTTGGGATAATTCGGCAAAAAAATATGGCTACCAGTGGCCACCTTGGACATTACTCTTTGCATAACTAACCTTCAACTTTCCACATTCCTAATCACTCCATTGACTAAGTCTGTAACACATGAAATTATTCCCTTTCTAAGTTGAGCTGCAGTGTGATTGACACTATCATTTTTTTTATGATATGAACTATGACACTGATAATAATAATGACTAGAGCAAATGATAAATTCAAACAGCGTCGCTGGATGGGCATCGAGAATATCTGTCGCATTCTATGGATCTTGTCGTTCTCTAGCTGACAAGAGATTTGCAGTAAACACATTGTGCCAAATTGAGGAATGTATGAAATCGGATAGCTTGATGTTCTTATAAACGTCTAAATCTGAAGTGAGAATAATGTGCTAATGGCTTCGTTCACAGTACTCAGCAGCTTTCTTTCATTGTCTTTCGGCAACTGTATTTATCATTATTTTTATTATTAAAAGCTATGGGCAAAATATGATTAGAAAGGTACTTGGGTATTTTCGTAATCGAACCGTTTGATTAGAAATGTATATTTTCGTATATATTCACATATCGCTTTGCGGTTATCTTGGCGGTGTGCATGATTTTTGAACCATGGCATGCGAGCCCCAATAATAACACTAGTGCATGCCGAGCTATTGAATTCCCATAGCGCAATGCATGATGTGTTTCTATTGTTGTTAAACCTGCTTTGTTGCATTGTTATTTGAACATATTTCATTTATTATACCCCCTTTAAAAAAAAAGGGGGGGGGTATTCTGTTTTGCACCTGTCCGTCCGTCCGTATGTCCATCCATCCGATGTCTGTTCATGTCATAACTTGAACAATAGTGCTTGGATCTCAATGAAATTAGGTATGGATGTTCACTACTATGGGGACATTAAATAGAGGGTTCCATCGGTTTGTTTGGATTTTCCATTCTAGAGTTATTCAGCTTTGTTTATCTGGAAATGTTGAATTTTTGGTCCATCTGATGTCTGTTCATGTCGTAACTTCAACAGTTGTGCTGGAATCTCAATGAAATTTGGTATGGATGTTAACTACTATGAGGGCATTCAATAGAGGGTTCCATCATTTTGTTCGGATTTTCCATTCTAGAGTTATTCATCTTTGTTTATCTGGAAATGTTGGCTTTTTGGTCTGTCTGGTGTCTGTTCATGTCGTAACTTCAACAGTTGTGCTGGGATCTCAATGAAATTTGGTATGGATGTTCACCACTGAGGACATACAATAGAGGGTTCCATTGTTCTGATTGGCTTTTCCATTCTAGAGTTATTCAAGTTTGTTTATCTGGACATGTTGGCTGTTTGGTCCATCCGATGTCTGTTCAGGTCATAACTTGAACAGTAATGCTCGGATCTCAATGAAATTTTGTATGGATGTTCACCACTATGAGGACATTTAATGGTACATTCAACTGTTTTGTTTTGGTTTTTTTTGTGCTATAGTTATTCATCTTCGTTTATATGAAAATGCTGATTTTTGGGTCCATCTGTCTGAGTATAGCAGTCATAAGATATAGATATGCACACACTAGGGGGTATGTACCGGACGACAGTCCATCTCTTGTTTTAATTTGACATAAATCGGAATGCTATCTTCTTTTTATTGCATGGGGATTTCAGGATGGTATAAGAAATTTAATTCACACATGAACCCTTTGAGCTGTTTGTTTATATCGGTGTTTAACATGTTATTTAACATCGTTTAGTGAACTTTTTCATTTAGTTATACGCGACAAATATCGGCATGTTTTATTCTAAATGAATTGGGATGGTAATTATTAAGCACTTCTCATGTTAATCCTTTGTGTTGTTTGTAAATATTTGACTTTCAGTGAACTTTAATCTTGGTCTCTAAACTAGTTTTTGTATGCGGAATATATCTGAGCTATCAATAGAGATGTTATTAAGAACATTTCCAAGACACCATTCACTTGGTTGTTTAATATACAATTTGGCCTTATTCTAAACATCATTTTTAGCTCAACTTTACTTTGTAAAGTTTGAGCTATTGCCATGGGTTCGCATCCATTGTGCGTGCATCCATCAACAATATCCTTTGACAACAATATTCTACAGGCCGCATCCCTCATCCGATCATCACCAAATTTCATATGGATGTTGGGGTGACCCCTAGATGGGAGCCATCAATTTTTTCTGAAATTATTTAAAAAACATGGTTGCCGGCCGCCATTTTGAATTTCAAATTTGAATCCATCGGCACATTCTGTAGCCCGCATTCATTGGAGAAGAAATATTTTGAAAATTTACAGGCATGTTTAGAATCAACTAGATGGGCGCTATCAAATTATAGTGAATATCGATAAAAAACATGGCCACCGGCAGCCATCTTGGATATTACACTTTGCATGACTAAATCCTTCGGCACACCCTACAGGCCACATCCCTCATCCGATCATCACCAAACTAATATGGGTCTTCGGGGTGACCTCTAGATGGGAGCCATCGATTATTTCCGAAATTCCATAAAAAACATGGCCGCCAGCAGTCAACTTGGATTTCAAATTTGAATACATCGTCTCAGCCCGCATTTATTGGAGAAATGTTTTGAAAATTTTCAGGCATGTTTAAGATCACCTCTAGATGGTAGCCATCAAATTTGAAAACTTTTCTATGAAAAACATTGCCGCCGGCAGCCATCTTGGATTTTACTCTTTGCATGACTAAATCCTTTGGCACAAACTACAAACCACATCCCTTGTCCGATCATCACCAAACTTTATATGGATCTTCATGGGGACTTCTAGATGGCAGCCATTATTTTTTTTCAAAATTCTCAGAAAAACATGGTTGCCAGCGGCCATTTTTTATTTTACTCTTTTCCTAACTAAATCCTTTGGCACGCCATACAGGCCACATCCCTCATCCAATCATTACCAATCTTCATATGGATCTTTGGGGTGTCCTCCATATTTGAGCCATTGATTATTTCCGAAATATGTTGTAAAACATGGCTGCCAGCAGCCAGCTTGAATTTCAATTTTGAATCCATCCGCAAACAATACAAGACCTTTACTGTAACCTTTTTGCCTTCCTTCTTATTTATCATTCTATTCATTGCTCAGCTAAAAATAACAGATACACCGTCTGCCAGTCAACATCTACTTCTCCAGAACCGCAAGCCAGAATTTAGTCATATTTGGTGACTGGGTTTGAGGTCACCAGATCAAAAAGGGTGGTGGCCAGTGACATACCCGTTTCCCTCCATAGTAAATTCTAAAGATCTTCTCAAGAACCATCGGGGTTATTTAACTATTATTTTGTATGGAGGGTCTTGGGGCGACTGGGATTTGTTCACGGTTAAATAAGGGCGGATTCAGGGAAGTAACTCTTTCCATAGCAATTCTTAACCTCTTCACTGCTATGACGTCCGTAATTATTATGGACGTAAAAGTAACGCCGTGTGCTATATGGTCCATGGACCCACTTCAGCACATTAGAAGTAGGCTATTATTCATAACTGGAATTCATAGATCGGAATAACTGTTTCGCGATGTTTCAAACAATGTACGAAATTCCACGATTATAGCCTTTCAACTGAATCAGATATATGGTTCTTGTGATATTCTGTTATATTTTTCCATTGGAAAATGGCAATAATGTCAATGGGCCAGCACACGACTTCATAACGTCATTAAGCAGCAAAGAGGTTAATAGGCATTGTTTTGTCACCCGCTCGAGAACGGAATGTCTCCCTCGAAGCTGCGCTCCTTGGGAGACATTCCGTTCTTGAGTGGGTGAAAAATCTTAATGTCTCCCTCGACAGCGGGCGACAACTGTATAGTGTTCGCGCTGGCCCAAAATTCCCAGGTGCCGACACTGTTGCCAATTGCATTATTAATAATAGGTCTCAAGCAACTGAAGTGAGTTGTCATATTATGGTCCATATTGACTGGGATATAGATTTGTTCAAAAGGGGTCACCAGGTCAAATAGGGCGTAACCAGCAACATAACTATTTCCATTCTTAAAAAATCTTCTCCAGAAATGAATGGGTTCATATTTGGTATGGGGCTTCGAGGGAATAACAATATTTGTTTAGATAGAAAATGTGTTGAATAGTTTAATAAATAAATAAATCCTATCTACATATATCTACATACATGTTTGTTACATTCATACTCATACTAAATAATAACAAGAGGCTGCCATTGTTCTGTAGATGTGATGCCCATTTGCGTAAGTCATAATAGTCCAGTGCATTTATGGTTTCACCTCAAACTAATTGCAACACAAAGTTTCTCAGTGGGAATAAGTTCGTTACCCCATCACAAACAACATATTCAAAATAAAAAAGAATCAAGAAAGGCGAAATTGATGAATTATGAGATATAAATTTGTCATAATTTTATAAAATACTCAATTTATACTCAATGTTTATAAAAAACTTTATTTCACAAGGCCTTCCATTTATATATCCATTTTGTAGAGTACACAACCCTGATTACAGAACAGAAAACCTTTCCCAGATACGTTGAGTATTTTTTGAGTTATGTGCCTCCAAAATGTCTCAAAATTAGTTAAAGTTCATTTTTATGGTCTCGTATTTTAAAAAGTAAGAAAAATGAAGGGATTTCTTGTTGTTTTAGTTATTTCCTCACAAAATATGATTTCTTTATGCATCTATGATTGAGAGGACAAAAATATTCTAAAACAAAATGTGTGTTCCACCATTGTAGGGACAGCCAAATTTGCTTGTACATGGTTAAACACGCTGTGAAGGAAATTCCAAAATCATTGCGTAGAAAATTAAATTATGGCCCTATGAATCCTGAGAATTGACTCTTTTATAACAATGCCATTTTGGGCGTGTTTGTCCATTTTTAAATGTTTTTGTGTATAAATAGTAAAAACAATGTGTGTTTAATGTGTAAAATCATTTGAAAAATTCCTCCTAAAACACTTTAGTGTTGAAATAAAAGACTTATATTGGATATGTCAATGAATGTCTGAATTTCACTCATTTTTCTGGAAACTGATTTCACCTACCCCATTATAAATGGATGCCCACACCCCAGGTTATGATGGATCATTTTTCTTCCAACCCAAGAGCCTCATTCCGATTTTTTGTTTTATACCAATCTTTGGCACATTCCAGTAGCTTCGTAACGGTATATCTGGGGAGAAATCTGATGCGATATTCGTGATTATCTGGGTTGATTTCTGTATTTAGCAAACTGTAAAAGCGCCTTACCCGTGCGCGCAAGGTTAATATGTTAGAGTGAAATCGACATGAGTCTGTGAAAGCGACATGAATATGTCACATCATTGCACCTGCACAGATTCTGAGAAACACGCGTATTGATATGAAATATATACAACATAACAATGCAATTGTAGAAGGGTTTCTTCATCAGAAAGGCACATCGAAACAGAGGATTAGCTATGTAAACACTTCAACCAGACATGCTTGCAATCTCATCACCCGTCGATACTAATGATATCAGATTATTTGCATCTTGATAGAAATGATAACTTTTCATAACCTTATTCATATGTAAATCACCACTAATACCATTAATATTGAAAGAGTTTCCTGAAATGAATGGTATTGATTGACAAATATTAATAACTTTTTCTTGAGGAATCAAAAGTGACTTGCCAAATGATAATATTTTTTGCCAAATGTGACACATGGATAGACAGATTTCCCCCCAGTACATATGGATACCCAATTATGACACATAGATAGACAGATCCCCCCAAGGATACTTGGATAGATGGATTCCCCCAGGATGCATAGATAGATGGATTCCCCCAGGACACATGGAGAGACAGACGCCCCCCCCCCTAGTCACATCGATCGACGGATTCCACCAAGACAGACAAGATTCCCCCCAGGATATATGGATAGACAGATCGCCCCCAAGATAAATGGATATATGGATCCCCCAGGACACATGGATAGACTGATTCCACCCAGGATACATGGATAGATGGATGGCAATGGCACAACAAGTTTGCAATATATAATGATATTTCCAAATTTACAGGTTGATATTTTTCACTCCATGTCATAAGTAACAACTTCAGTTTCTTAATATAATTGCAAAGTATCATGCTGAATCACAAAACGTCTATAAAATGGAATTTATAAGTTTGTGGTTCAACATGATGTCATGTTGAATGCATGGTGTGCCAATGGATTCAAATTTTAAATTCATGATGGCCGCTAGTGGCCGGATTTGTAACGAAATTTGGAAAAATGCTCACCCCAATAATCAATATGAAGTTTTGTGACATCGGTTGAGGAATGTGTCCTGTGCCAAAGGATTTAGTAAAGAAAAGAGTAAAATCTAAGATCCATGTTTTTCAACAAAATGTGGACAAATCTGCACAGGAGATCCATCTGAAGTTTGGTGACAATCTGATCAGGGATGTGGTTTGTAGAGTGTGCCAAAGGATTTAGTCATGCAAAGAGTAAAATATGTAAAAGTCCAAGATGGCTGCCAGCGGACATTGTTCAAATTTGATAGCTACCATCTGGAGGTGATTCTAAACATGAATTTAAATTTTTAAAACAGTTTTCCAATAAATGCCGACTGCATGGTGGGCCGATGGGTTCAAATTTGAAATCCACAATGGCTGCTGGCAGCCATGTTTTTTGATGAGTTACGACAAATAAAAGAAATCCATAACTTCCATCTAGAGGTCACCTCAAAGATCCATATGAAGTTTGGTGACGATCGGAAGATGAATATGACCTGTAGCTTGTGCCGAAAGATTCAAGCATACACGGGGGTAAATGGTTATCAGAAATCCCTAAACATTTGGCAACTTGGCATTAATAGAATGAGTTAACCGTAAAATTGGTAGACCATAAACACTACTGCACTCCAAACAATGAAAATTTTCAGCTTGTGATATCAGGGTCAGGCTTTTTTGTGGTCACGAGATGGTAGTTTACGTCTGAGAACGCCTGAATACCCATTATATAACAGGCTTTACGCGTTAGTGACCAGCTCACATAAAACCACCAATAAATGTAATAAAATATCACAATTGTGACAATAAACTGGTTTGTTCCGTAAAAAACATGTTATTTGTTCTGAACTCCACAACTAAAAAGTATGAATGCATCATTTGACCTCTCGAATTGAGCACAGCTTTTTCCGTCATAGCACTCATAAGGAAAACAGAAACAACACCATGTGGTTGTAAATTTACTTAATTATATCACGGAAACCCGGTATTATGTAAATTGAAAATTACATAGATCTCACGAGATGTTCGGTGTAAGAAATGTTTAACTAATAAGTAGTATGGGAACACTTACAATAAAAATAAACACATATTAATAGTGATGATATGTTGGAATAAATTAACAGCAGTCACGTTGTCCTTAATCTGGTGTGTATGGGTGTATTTGATTGTTTTTGCTGACTCGGTTGTTGGCATAGAAGCTGAATATTGTCGATTACACTTCTGCTTTCAGTTTAAACGTAAACAAATTTATGTTAGTTCTAATAAACTGGAATATTCCATGCATAATTTAACATGAAACTTAAGATTATTTTATACATTATTATGAACATAAGATTAAAACAAATCGGGTAAAATAGACTACAATTCCTGTCACCAGGTCTGGGCGTAAAGCCTGTTATAGAATGGGTATTAAGGCATTCTCGGACATAAATTAGCATCTCGCTGTCCCAATATCTTAGCTGGTTTTAGTACGAGCAGACTTGGACTATAAAATTATATCCCCATATGCTATGTTGTGACGTATCATCCCCGAAATTTGATACATCTACATCTTATGCACAGAACAAATGCTACAGCTTGAACGAAACATACTACTTTACTCACTTTCTAATGCATTTATCGGCAAAATTATTAAATAATTTATCGCACTTACATCATATTACAATAGCCTGCATCGAACACTCCATGAAACAAAAGACCCTGGTCCATCTGTATTTTGTGCTAGTAAACCGACATACCAAATTTCATTCCATTCAGTTGAGACTATCTAAAGTTATCAACCGGAATATAATATTTTTGTATCCAAAATATGTATCTCCTAATAAGTATCTTGGACACTGAATGAACTAATGGTTATATATTTCTTGCTTGCAAGATTCTAGAAGAAAAATCAAAAAATCGGTACGAAGTACCTAAAGTACGCGCACGGTCAAATCCACCCACCCACCCGGGACCGTAAGTTTTTTCCATCCAGGTCTGGGACACCCACCCCCAAAATTGATGAAAATCATGTAAATTGTACTAAATAATGTGTTGTTGGCAGGGTAAGGGTCTCTCATTGTGTCTGCACCAGAACTGAGAGAACGTTGATCAAGTACACCCACAAAAAATAAACAAAGCACATGGCTGAAAAATATGCCAACAAAACCTTTAAAAACCCAAATATTTATGGTTATAAAGGTAAAATACCCACTTTAACAGGATAGTTGTGTCCCTTATTATAATGTGTGCATGTGTAAAGTAAAAACACCATCAATTTGATTAAATAAACACAGTTCCAATCCTCTCCCAGTGGCGGGTCCAGGAAATTTGAAAGGGGGGGGGGCGCTATGTATTATTATATATATGATGCGTAGCATCATTCGAGCCGCGAGTGGGGAAGCGCAGGAGAGGGGGGTCTAACCCCCTTCTCGTACGTGGGGGTCTGGGGAAATTTTTTGTATACTACATTCAAAACGACGTGTTTTCCTGTGTTCTGGACCCAGTAATATATTGCTTTATATTAGGCCTATATATGGAACGGGTAACAATAACCTTCAGTACAATTACGGTATACTATGGAAGGTTAGTGATGAAAGATCAAAGCTTCTTTGAACAGTGAACTTATCTTCTGAAAGTCTGTGCAAATGTGAAATATCTGGGCGACATGGTGATTTTGGCGCGCCGGACATGCCCACGGAATAAGCCCCTGGAATCACCGGGTGCCTATGCTTTGGGCTGGTGCATGGGAGAATATGTTTTAATTCAGAATGAATACTCGCAATCATGGCTTCTATATAGTCAGTACTAGTATAGAGGTGTTTCGGCTGGTAATACAATGCATCTATCCAACCTCTTAATCCCTTCATTAACCATGCTAATTTTTTCAGTTTTACTTCTAATAGCCATCAGCTTCATGATACACCAGCAAAATAAGTCATCAATACAAGCCAAAACGGGTGGTCCGATCACACTCCAATCACGTACTCGTTTTATTAGTACAAACACAGTTTTCACCAAAAAATATCTGACACGGAACTGATTAACTAGTATTCCAATCCCCTATTCATCTACATTCTGGTTGCATCCATAATGTTAATTAAACTATTGTATGTAAATTATTATCTGTTGTGTAAATGTTTGGGTTATGAATAAATATATGTTCAGTCAATCAGCTGACTAATGACGATAAGGACACATGGAAACCGATGCTTTGAAGGACTCGCGTCAGACTTTTTTTAATTAACCAATGGAAGATGCGTATTTGTCGTGACCTGAAGATGTCTTGTTATCACACATTCGGTCCAATTAGGGTGCCACAACATGTGATGGAAGAAATAACCAATTTTAAATTCCATGCATATATACCATTGGAAACGAACCAGCAATGTATTTCTATAATATAATTAAAAAATATACTATATGTATACGGTACATGTATACCATAGTAGTATGGCGTATGTGCCTTTAGATAATCTCTTTACGATGATACTGCCGCCAGTGCGTTTTATAGTCCGGGCGTTGATCGGACTACATTGTGTAACCTATAGAGTGCACTGTAGACGACTCATTCGTTCTTTACATATAGATGGAATTGTCTAAATTTTGACTCCACTTTCAGAATTGCTATATTTCTTTTTGATAGAAATATTCAGTGTTGAAACTTCGGGTGCACAAAACTTGGCGCCGGGCGAGATATTCTCCGATATAAAATGTCGCAGAAATTGTTTGCTCTGCATGGCGAAAAATAGCCCGCGGACCTTCATCTCGGGATGTTGGATTCACCCTGGCTATACAGTCATATCGTGGAATACCAAATTGAAGTCATTTCAACACACATTTTAAATGAAAGTGTCAATGACACTGTAGGTCAACTTGGAAAGGGAATAATTTCATGTGTTACAGTCAATGGAGTGATTAGAAATGTGGAACGTTGAAAGGCCTTGTTATGCAAAGAGTAAAATCCAATATGGCCACTGGCAGCCATATTTTTTTGCCGAATGATCCCAAAAAGACTCGATCCCATTTACATGTCATTGTTAACATCCATAACAAATTTCATGATGATCCGACAAAAGATACGACCTGTAACCTGTGTCAAAGGATTTAGTCATATAAAGAGTAAAATCCAAGATGGCTGCTGGCGGCCATGTTTTTTGGCAGAACGACCCCAAAATGACTCGTTCCCATCGACATGTCAATATTAACATCCATGACAAATTTCATGATGATCAGATGAAAAGTACGACCTGTAGCCCGTGCTAATGGATTGAATTTTGAAACAAAGATGGCTGCTGGCGGCCATGTTTTTTGGCTGAATGACCCCAAAATGACTCGTTCCCATCTACATGTCATTGTTAACATCCATGAGAAATTTCATGAAGATCCGACCAAAGCTACGACCTGTAGCCCATGCCAAAGAATTTAGTGATGCAAAGAGTAAAATCCAAGATGGCTGCTGGAAGCCATGTTTTTTGGCCGAACGACCCCAAAATGACTCATTCCCATCTATATGTCAATATTAACATCCTTCTGAAATTTCATGATGATCAAATGAAAAATACGACCTGTAGCCCGTGCTAATGGATTGAATTTTGAAATCCAAGATGGCCAATGGCAGCCATGTTTTTTTGCCGAATGACCCGTTTGTCTCCATGTGGGAAATCACTGATGACCCGTTTGTCTCCATGTGGGAAATCACTGATGAGCAATGAGGAGCTCCCCTTAAAATCATTCTAGGCGAGTGGCGGGTAGCTCTCATAAAAAAGGCCGAAGGCCTGAGGGGGAAGTATGGGAGGGGGTCAGGAGGCCTCCCCGGAAAATTTTGAATATTAGATGCTCTGAGATTGAATCTGGAGCCTTTTAATGATCCAATCAGTGAACAACACGTTATTATGTGACTTAAGTCACTGTAGTCATTTATCGACATCGACCATGTACTTCGACCACGTGGTCACTGTATTTATCGTTTATTCAATATCTTGACTGATATCATTAATATAAACAAATGAGGCCAACGGTTTTTCGGCTTTTTGACAGTAAATCAATCTAATTAATGGGTCATACATTTTGAATTAATTCCTCGATTTAGTTTAGTAAATAGCGCATATAATAAAAAGAAAACATTCGTGTTTTTAGTGAATATCGGAATTACCGATCACAGTGAGATTCTGGAATCATCACTCGGGGTCATCATGGTCATGGCCTAAAGGCCACTTGTGATGATTCCAGTATCTCACTGTGACCACTCATGAGATACTTCCGGTATTCACTCAAAAAACGCAGGTAACCTCTGTATAATAAGTTTAAAAAGCCATGATAAACTATGAGAAAAGATGAGAATGAATTTTTTTTCATTGCAATTTTTTTCCTCTACCAAAACCGGACCCATCCCATGGTTTCAAGTGTTAAAGGGAGAAATTGTGGACAAAAAATTAAAATATAGAACCCCCCCTCACTTGTATAGGGCTATATCATGCACTACTATATGAATCTGATTGTTTCAATTCATTTTGAAGCTGTAATTTGTCTCAGAAATGATTTTGGAAAAAAAATGCATGATATCAGAAAAAATCTGCATTCCGGGCTCGGAGACACCCACCCACCCGGTCCTTGTATCCTATAATTTTTTCCCGACCCCCCCCCCTGTGTCAGGTAGGTCTGCCGTCTTTTAATCCCCCCCCCTGTTGTGTGTTCGATGCGTTTTGACCGAGTGCACGGGGCGGGAATGTTGATCCCAACAGGGATCCCTATGAGTTCAGTGTCCAAGATACTTATTAGGAGATACATATTTTGGGTAAAAAATATTATATCTCCGGCAAAGATATCTTGGACACTGAATGAACTAATGGTTATAATTAGAATTCTTGAACAGGAGGAGGCCACGAGGCAGATACTTCAGACTAAGCCTATTAAACCCAACTACTGAAGCGGAATAGATTTGCATCCTGTAAAGAAAAGTATTGTTCTTGGTAAACATGTGTAAATATAGACCCTTGTGTCCCATAAGCAGTAGCTCAGAACTACAAAAGCAACTGAGCTCTGAAAAGGAAACAGATGTACCTGTACTTCGGGTGTCCTAATGTTCACAGAGTGAAGGTGTCTTGGATAAATATTGGTCATAGTCAAGGTAGTTAACTCATTCATGCATGGCCCAAATAGGATATAGAGTCCTACCCCATCCAATTCTGAGGATGAAAGAGGGGACTGTAGCAAACCTATGAGAAACACGGTTATTATGCCCCCCCCACCCCCCGGGGGGCAATTGGTCAAAGGGGAGGAGCCTGAGCAGGCCTTAAGATTCAGAGAGAAACACTGAATCGACTCTCGCAACGATCCGAGTGAAATGGTGAAATTCTCAGGGCTTGATGACCTAACGTGATTCAGCATTTGATGTTCGAAAAATTATATGCATCTGGAGCCCTGCAGATGGACCCAGGGGAGAGACGAGAAGCCTGTTTGTCACAGACCAAGGGATATACCATGAAAACATTTACAGGGAGTTGTGCTTATGGGGACCCGGACACTGGGAATAATGGACGGTAAAGGAAAAGCATACACCTAGAGGTGTGACCAAGACAGAGTCCACCTCTGGTACCACAAGCCAAGTAACTGGAAATTGAAATGTAGTGTCAACTCAGAGGATTAACGGATACAGCTAATGGAAATAACGGAACATTCTGGCTACCGGTGATGTAACTAACAGCCCTGCAGGTGTTATAAAATTATGTGGAACGGATAATATTTTGTTCTGGTGTGTGCTTAGTGAACCCATACCATGGGTAACAGAAGCGTTACAGAAACTTTTAGAAGCACAACAACTGGCATTATAAACCACATATGGGAATCTGACAACTCAATGAAATACCTGAATAATCTTGAATGTCGCAAAACAAGGTGATAATCATGTATCGCGAGACCACCATAAAACTGGCGCGACCAGTATTTTCATTCGTGGCAGTGTCATGTTGAGATAACCTCCAGGCCTGTAAATTCCAGGCCGGAACTAATGTTAACTTGAATAGTGTGATGGAACACTGCCGACGTTGCGACACAGCTGTGTAAACTTGGTCGACATTCGACAGCGGAGATGTTGAAGAAAACTGTGGTGTCTATTGGATCGTTGGTCTAGTTGGACCTGAGATCTGCAGAACCTTACATGACCCTGATATGAGAAGGTGGAGAATGCCCACCCCCAACACTAAGAATAAGTCAGGATGGCATGATCCGGATTTTGGAGATGGTACTAGTGGAATTCCTGGTCAGAACCCCGGGACTGAATACCATACCAGAACCACAAGGCAGCTTTGTCATACCTGGGAGAAGCACAGGAACAGATCCTATTAGAGCAGTGCCTGCAAGTGCAGTAGCCGGGTCACTGGTCGGCGAATACAAATAAAGGAGGTAATAGTGTACAAAAGAAAATTAATGCGACAAGTAACAATGTGGTAGACATGGCAAGAAAAGGTTCTGAAAACCGGTATATTCCACAAAAGAATGAACCCGGATGGACTGAGGCAGGATCAGCGGTAGCTGCTGCAGAACATCCAGTACTGAACTTCTCTGCGGAGGTCGCGACCGATAAGTAGGAGACATGTCCAGTAACCAGCGGCATGTTGATGGAGGAAGCAGGATGTCTTTTCGGGGAAAAGATGGAAATGGGCAACATGACTGTATCATGGGGACCCACGTGTTAGCTTATATAATTTGTTCATCACTGACAATACAGTGAGGTGAGTACTCAGTGGTGTACTGTAAGATTCCACACCAATGCAATCGAGGGTGGTACACTGTATAAATCGCATGCCAGGATCTCACCCCTGAGCATGGTCGCTTGCACAGGAGTGTCACACCCCAAGTCATGCATTTCAGTGTTTGGCATACCTGTGAGAAGCAGAGGATGACTCCTACTAGAGCAGGGCCTGCAATCGCTGCAGCCGGTTCATTGTTAGGCTAGTACAAATAACGGAGGTAATATTGTCCAAACAATCCGTTTTATGATCACGACCTGTCAGGCTAGTGTCAGCGACAGGTAACAAAGGTGTAGCCATGGCGAGAAAAGGTGTTGAAAACCACGATAGAATGAACCCGGATTGATCAAGGCAGGACCAGCGGTAGCTGCCACAGAACATCCACTGCTGCTCTTCATTGCAGAGGCTGTGGAGACGGCGGCTACGAATAGAGGAGGCATGACCACCAATCTACTCCGAGCCTGCAGCACAGGCTGTACCGAGTTTGCAGGAAAAGGCGCCATGCGTTATCATTTCGTCATGATATGGAGGCCCCATCCAGTCCTTCGATTGTGGGGAAAACAGGTATTTTGGACAATCGCGCGTCTACTAGCACAGTTTACTAGCGCAGTTGTGGAAGTTGTTGATAAATTATATAATAATTTATAACTCAGACACGCATCAAACGCTTCCAAATTGGCTAGTTTATCTGGCATCCGTGAGTAGAAATATTGTACAATATTCTTGCCAAATTGTTTCGATAGGAATTTTCAGTCAAAGTGACAACTCCAAACTGGAGCAGTTTATAAGTCAACACCGTATTGCAACCGGTACATGTTTGAAAATGCCGACGAGAACCCGAATTATTCTAAGAGCGGGAAGCCCAAACGGGAAACGGCATTGTTTGCGAAGCAAAAACGACATTTATTCTGAGTGATTCTCATAAACAAAACAAAATTGTTTTAGTGGTTATTGCAATTAGATTTCCACGGAGCACTGTCATTGAAGAGAGGAATTCCCAAACCCCTAGCAAACAATGACGAGAAAGTATTGTAGAAGAAAGTATTGTGGAAACGGAATTCCGAAAACGTAAACACGTGTCATTGCACGAAATTAGGAAACGTCGCATTATCATGAACAATATAGTCAAGATAACGTTCATTAAAGTTTGAACATATGAACATGGCGACTTATCTTGCGTCTAGAAGAAATTAAAAGACCGCAGACCTACCTGACTGGGCTTTTTATAACGAAAGGAATCACATGGTTTAGCGGAAGTCAAATCTGACTGGGTTTGACCGTGCGCGTACTTTAGGTACTTTGTACCGATTTTCGATTTTTCTTCTAGAATCTTGCAAGCAAGAAATATATAACCATTAGTTCATACAGTGTCCAAGATATCTTTAGCGGAGATACAAAGCGAACGGACGGAAAACAAAGCGAATGGCAAGACCAATAACATAATATGTCTCTTTTTTAAAAACGGGCATTTAAAAATTAGCCTGGAACCCTGAATACATCTTGAAATAATTGTTATATTTAATCTATTTACTACGTTAGTTATAATAATTTTGATAACTGTATGAGTTTTGGTATATCTAAGATATTGTCCTTTTCTTGAGTCGCATTGAACGTATACTCCTCCTGAACCAGGTTAACGTTTCCAATATGCTTCTTTGAACTGGTGGCTGTATAAGCCTGGTTGCCATAGCAACCACTGACTAGACTTGAATCGGTGGCAGGATAAATATTATGGTTTCTCACTGGAGCAGTTCTCCAATTGTTAGTTTGATTACCATAGAGATGAGGTCGGTATGGCGAATTGTTTCCTTGGTGTGGTTGATCGCCATAGTGACCATCTTGAAATTGAGAATCGTCTTCATGCTGCGCAGGTATCTGCCACCTGCCGTCACTGTTATTAAATTTGTCACCAGCGCGGTTCATCGGTGGCAACAAGCATTGGTTGTTTATCAACAAACAGCTGAGGAGGAACACGTGGCTGGGAATTATTTAACCATGGTGAGTCTAAAAAAACACAATTTTTCACAGGAGACGTCCACTTAGAAGTCCATGACGCTTCATATACTGTTTCATTCCCATCGTGAGGTTATTCGGTGACATCGCGATTGTCGTCATGTTTGGCGTACTCTCCTTATCGCTACCTAGAAATAAGATGAGCATGCGAGTTAATTCATAGTTTATTACTCTCCTTATCGCTACCTAGAAATAAGATGAGCATGCGAGTTAATTCATAGTTTATTACTCCAAGGAAACTTTAAAGGTGGTCTATCTCTTCATATAACATGTTTTATGTAGTTCCCTGGGTATAAAATAATACATATGAATCGAAGACCCTTGTCAGGAAATGATTCCATCAATTAATATTGATTTTATTTCGAATTTTGTGGTTTAAAATATACATATAAACAATTTGGGACAAATGGCTTGCGTTCGTTATGAGTGTACCATGCGGGATACCAGGAGACAGGAACGATTGCTTTCGCACCGGTAATTTTTATTCATGGGGGCTAAAATTAGCACTTGTCCCTTTTGTCAAAATGTTCATGTTCACTGTAATCATTGATTCAATATTGAACTATTGAACGTATATTTAGAAGCTTTCCCATCTTAGTTAAATTATAGGCATGTGAAAGTGTAATCATTGATTCAATATTGAACTATTTGAAGGTATATTTAGAACCTTTCCCATCTCAGTAAAATTATGGGCATGTGAAAGTGTAACTGGACATAACTCTATCTCACAATGACATTTTGTTTGAGAAAAGCCCAACTTAGGATTATATTATGGGTGCAATCACACCTGTCTTCTGAATTGCTAGCGCAAATAAGTGTTTTCGCCCTGTTTTCCTTGTTGGAAGGACTGATAACTCTTTCTAAAATTCTAAAAATGGTAACCCACTTAACTATAGCATTATATAATAAAATATTGATATAAAATAAATATCAATCGATAGAAGAGTTTCTGGACAGGAGTCTTCGACTGATATTATACCCCCGATTGGGCCCGGAAATATATATATATACTAGTGGATGTACCCGCCTTTGCACGGGATATTAAAGAGCATTTATTGTTAAAGTACTTTGTTCTGACAAGGTAGAAAATAATGGCGATGGCGTGTCCCAGCCCATGTTACCCGGAGGGCCGAAATACATGACCTCACCAAATTTTAGTGAGATCCACCCAGTAGGTTCTGAGAACTGTGATGACTGTGCGCACATAAACGTCAAAGCGCAAGGTTAGAACTCAGTCCGTGTTACCCAGAGGGCTGAAATACACGACCATACCAAATTTCAGTGTAGATATAATGTCAAAAATTGTCATAACATCAAAACGTGATGTCAAGTGGAGTAAGAACAAAGCTTATGCTACCCGAATAGCCAAAATATATGGCCGTATCAAATTTCAGTGCGATCGGGCCAGTAGTTCCCAAGAAACTGTTTTGCCCATGCTGATATGATGTCATAACATCCCATGTTACCCAGAGGGCTGAAATACACACCCATACACAATTTCAGTGAGATCCGACCATTAGTTCCTGAGAAACCAGTTTGCCCATGCGGATATGACGTCAACAAGATGTCAGACAGATGGGACCCAGACCATGTTACCTGTAGTGCTGAAAATATTCACCATCTTTAAGTCATGAAAACTATTACTTCCACCCGAGACTTTAACCCTTTCTTTACAAAAGGGATTCTTCCATCATTTATAAAAGTCTACAATGGAATGGTCTGTTCTTCATCTGGAGGAAATATAAGCAGACAACTTATAATAAAAGTGCAGAAGGAATCCTATTTGTTGGAGGGAAATGTTCAGATAATAAGTTCAACAAACAACATAATTATGGTTTTAATGAACTTATTATCTGAACATTTCCTAAGGGATAACTACTCATCAATGAGTATTTAGTATAGAAAGGGTTAAACTTATTATCTGAACATTTCCTATGGGATAACTACTCATCAATGAGTATTTAGTATAGAAAGGGTTAACTTATTATCTGAACATTTCCTAAGGGATAACTACTCATCAATGAGTATTTAGTATAGAAAGGGTTAACTTATAATCTGAACATTTCCTAAGGGATAACTACTCATCAATGAGTGTTTAGTATAGAAAGGGTAAACTTATTATCTGAACATTTCCTGAGGGATAACTACTCATCAATGATGCTTTAGTATAGAAAGAGTTAACTTATTATCTGAACACTTCCTAAGGGATAACTACTCATCAATGCGTATTTTGTATAGAAATGGTTAACCCTGACAACATGTAACATAACCGATTGCAACTTGAAAATTCAAGTAAAATTAATGCAACATTATCACTTTTAATTTTATTCATTTCAACATTTAAATTTTTTTTAAAGTGGTTGAGTTGCAAAATTTGGACTAAAATGCAAATGTGTGATAATTTCATCATTTTATTTCAAGAATATTAATTCAAAATTAAACATTTTCACTCTTTATCACTACATAACTCTGTAGGATCAATGTGGGTTACTAACTAATTACCTAGTAGCTGCATTATTAGAGTGCTCTTCTGTTCCTGTTTTGCTTTTTTGTATATGGATGAGCTCTGTAGCTTCATCACTCGAGTCAGGTCTTCGTCCTTTAGATATTTCATTGCCATGGCATGTTATCTCCATGGACGAGTCTGTGTCCGAGTCGAACATAACAGAGTTGTAATTGTTGTTCGGAATTACGGTGGAATTCATCAATGGATTGTCATACCTATAAAATTAGGACAGAAATGTTAAACATGGGTCATATATAGGTCATGATCTAACATGATAAACATGGCTCCATTATAGGGTAATGGGTAATGATATAAAAAGGTAAATAAACAAAGATAGTATATTTCCGCACATCAACAGCATTTGCATCTCAGCAGGGTCCCCCTGACTGACTGTGAAGGCATACTCTGAGATTTAAAAGAGACACATGATTCATGTTGAAATAAGGTTTGAAGTACCCTTACAAACCTTGAGAAAAACGTCCACAGTACATTCTCAGACAATCAATTCCAGTGTACAAACAGCTATGCTCTAATTAATCAACCCTCCTTAACAAGGTTGACCACCGGTGTAACCTAAATACTCAACTGCATTCATGCAATCAACTGCGGTCATATATACCGTGGACGAATGAGGAACCACCTCGAGTTCTCGGTTAGACCATTTACGTCAGTGATAGTATACTGGAGACAAGGGGAACAATAGAATTCCCCCGATTTACAATCATTTGGAAATCTGACAAATTTAGCCCATTTATCCGAACAATGGCATGGATGTTGCCACGGGTGTGTCCACTTTCAATTAATACCATAAATGCCCCATAATTCCATTTCTATCCATAGCATTTAATAAAGTTTTGACCACTGAATACTTTCTCCCAAGACGTCAAATATCCAGGTTGATTCTGCTCAAACAATGTTGCCATCCTATTTTTTTCGAAAATCTATCCAACTTATTAAAAATCGATAAACAATCAACTAAAACATCTTATGCTCAATGCTGACTTGTCGGCTGATAATTTATCTAACTAAATTATAGAGTAATTCTGAAATATTTCTTTTTTTTGCGCTCTCATTTGTGACCTCATTTACATATGGCTCGACCGGGATTATGAAGCCGATTGGCCAGAATAAGATTGGTGTCTAATATATTTATGTAAATGAGGATTTAACCGGATGTTTTCAATGCAAAATTTACAGGTACCTTCCTATATCAAATTTATGCAGTGCCAAATGATAAAAAACTTGCATTACTCAACTCATCAAATTTGTTAAAATTAAAAGCTATTATGATTCTTTGACTTTATCGATTTATTAATTCATTCAAAACTTGGGCTAAATATTATAGAATGATCTTCTAAATATTATATTAGTAGATATTTTATTTATTAGAAATTGAATGATTGTTGAGAAAATATTGTATGTAAGTAGGAATTATTACAAACGAACTCACTTGATAAATATCTACACATAGAGAGCCCCATATGGATTGGAGCAGACAACACTCTGTAGTGCATGCTTCCATTTGTGTGAGGCTCCCTGTGGGTTACTAACACATGAACTCAGCTGTTCTGTGGGTGGAGTTTGTGGTTGTGATGAATCCTGATGTCACCATCAGTGCTATTAATAGCTCCTTTATATTCATCTGAAAGTGTAATGGATGTGTGAGTAACCTCATGGTGATCTGGGCAAATAGTGCCTGACATTTGCAGAATGGGGTACACAGAGGGTGAATTTAGTGACGCTACCCCACACAGCGGGCTAGCATCACTAAATTCACCCTATAGGGACCTCATTCTGCTTCAGGCTCATCTACAGGAAAGTATCTCTAGTCTCAAATTAATATTGTTTTTAGTTACTTTTCCCTTCTATTCATTTACTATATCCCATAAATTGCGGAAGATAAATTGCTTAATCGAGGTGACTAATGGGTGAAAATCAGCAACCTCAAACTGGGAAACTTCAATGTGATCCTAGGTCTCCCATATCAGTTGACGCCTAAGCAGAAGGAGGTCTGCAGAGGGTGAATTTGGTGATGCGAGCCCACCTTGCGGGATAGCATGACTAAATAACCCCTCTGGGGACCTCATTCTGCAAATGTCAGACACTATTTCAATCAATGCATTCTGATACATTGAAATTTAATTGAATACATTGAACAAACTGGTATTTTTTTCTCTGGACTAGAGGGAGTATACAGTCTCTATATTTGTTGCAGCAGCATACCCATACACAAACAAAAGTGATATTATTATCAGCTTTTCCAATCAACATTCGTTGTTTTGCAATGATTTTAATATCACAAACTTCTGAAATTCTTGTTTCGTTGCCATAACAACATTAACATAATTAAATCGAGCACCACCACAGGGAATCAAGGATCACTTGAAGGTTCAAATAGGCTATGTCTGTTTAAATATATCATCCTGATTAAGACATGTTATATAGTGCCCTGCTGAACTAGCGGCCAAATTCGGCACAGATGATTAAGAGATATTATATACTAACCTGCAGAATTAGAGGCCTAATTCGGCACAGACAATTCAGGTGCTATATACTGCCTTGCTGATATATCAGTCAGATTCGTCACATATGATTCAGAGATCTTATATACTAACCTGCTGAACTGGCAGTCAGATTCCGCACAGACGATTCAGAGATATTAGCATTCAATATATTAGGACTGGGAGTCGGTCGCTCAGGGTTCAGCCAACTATCCTCACTCGACATTGACCTATTTTCCTGTATTTCAAGGCCGTCAAACCTCTCTGAGGGCTCATCAGATATATAGGAGAGCCTAAGCTTCTGTGTCACAAACGTCAGAACTGGAAACATCTGTCCCATATTAGGTTGAGTAAGAGCTGATTGATGTACTGGATGAGTGGCAGTTTTAGTTGAAGGGTGCGGCAACAGTTGTTGCTGGATTTGGTATTGACGAGTTGCAACAGTTTGACTCATGAGTTGAATCTTTGGTTGAGTCATCATTTGCTGCCGATATCCATGCTGAATCAGGTTTTGCTGTGATGTTGATGGTTGAGATGTGAATTGAGGTATTTGGTGCGAGATTGCTTGAGGTACAGGTGCATTTTGAGAAGGAACACCTCGTCGATATCCTTGAGTTTGCTGCGGATTCATGGGATAAGACGCTTGTGGCGTCGATAGAGGATGCATTCTAGGTTGAGCTGAGAAGGAACTGAATTTGAATAAATGTTCTAAGTAACATAGTTCAGCTGAGGTCCAGTCAATCTTTGTGAACCGATTTGCTGATTTATCACAGAGGTATGAGGAAGAGTGTCACCCCGGGCATAGAACCGTCAATCATTTATGAAGCTCTGCTAATCATCTGATTTTGTTGAGCAGCCATATCCATCTGTTGTGGGGCCATGCCCATATGTTGGCCAGTCACCTTCATAGGGAGATTCTGCTGTGAAGCCACGCCCATATGTTGATTAGATGATGTTGAGATTGATTGAACATAGTCCAAGGATTATTAGTTTGAGTATAGCCTTTTGGCACACATTTTTGCTGCATTAACGGAACAATCTTCTGTGAACATTAGTTGAAGATGGCGCCTGGCTATTAACCAGATATCCTTGAGAAGACACTGGATTCACATTATTATACGGATACTGTGGATACCCCTGAGTACCAGTAGTTCCATATTGGGACTGAGAATCAGTCATTCCAGGTTGTGGCGGCCTCATATTCTGATGCTGTGCAGAGATTGTAGCAGGTCGGTTTGTACTTGGAACACTTGGTCGCACGAATCCACTGAAATTCATGAGCAGTGTTCTGAGCTGACGAACCAGATTATTTCGGACTCCTTTAAGGACTTGGGTTTGTGTCGTTCATTATTAGTGAGACATCAGGAACCATTGGCTGGATTCTGGTAAACTGTAATCAGAAGGTTAACATTAATTAATTAATTAAAGATGTATTCAGGATTCCAGACCAATTTTTACAAACCTTTTTATTGTGGTCGCTGTGACACATTTTGTGAACAGCAAAGCAGTTTTCACTAAATTTGTCTGCCTATGCTACAGCGTTGTATACAATAACACCCACTACATTCATTTCTTTTTGCTGATTTATTCCCATAACAAATACGAATGTATTCTAATTTATTTATTATCACCAAATATGCCAAGAATTTGAGACTAGCCTACACAGCACATTAATTCAGCCCAATATAAGATTTCCATGCACTTAGCAAATAATCAATATGAATAACTGGCTTCAGATGCAATTCGGCTGAACTTTTATTTTATATTAAAAGCACATCAAATTATTCTGCTGACCGCTTTTAGTGATTTAGGCCAGATTAGGTCAACAATTTGTGATGTCACGTTCATGTTACGGTATGTGTTATTGTGATATGAAACGGGTGACCCAATTGGCAGTTGACCAATCACCGAACAGGATTTATTGTAACACAGACGGGCTATATAAATAAAGGCATTTAAAGTGGTTTATTTTGATCGTAATAAAATATCATGTTGAAATCTAAATTCAAAATAAAGTTTGATGTGTGATTTCTGTTCTAAAAAATAGCCCCTAAATATTGTCCCGGTGATGTGATAAGAAATTCTAATTAAAATTTAATTAACTGATAAATACTTTTCCTGACAGGTGTCCTTGTCATCGACATATTCAATTTTAAATTATGGTCAATTTAGATTCGTAATTTAATATTCCAGTAAAAATTTAAGAATAAGATCCTTTGATGAGGCCTTATTAAGTGACATCACAGACGTTTTCCATTATTCTCCAAAGGAAAGAACTGGGCGGTCATCCTATTTGCATACTTTTCAATTTCTGAATACCTATGATGTGTATTAACCTTTTCATGATGGGAGCTGCGCTGGTGCAACATAGAAGACCCTGTGCCATGAATTCTCTTATACAACAAAATGCACTGGCTTACAAGATTGTTAGGCAAATGCATTCTCTTATATATACAAGGCGCCCTATGGCAGGGATTCTGCTAGGAGTCGGGGGAATGGGGCCAGTAGCTGCTAAGGGGAAAATCCAGTAAATAATTTCATTGTAGGAACCCCGATTTATCTACATGTGCTTTCGCCATGTAGGTCTATAATCTAGAAGTGTAAGATATTGTAATTGGCAGATCGTTTTACCTCCTACATATATTTTCTACCAATGTTATCAAGCTATCAAACCCTCTAATTACACAAGAAATATAAATTTATTGTGATCTTAAACAAAAATACAACGGAGTCTATAAATAAATAATCCATAGACATATATGTAGCCATTTAAACGACCAGAACTTATTTACGGATGTGTGACAACAAGAAATTTCAAAATAACAGTTGCAAAGACCGTGAATATTAAATGCCTTCATTTTAACACACCGGTAATCCACCCTGAGATCTGAATTTAAACCTAAATTATGGTAGAACCTGGGCAAAAATATAAAGTGGAAAGTATTTTGCGACATAAAACATACAGACAATCGGCAAATTTGTTTGTAACCTAACTGCAACGTAACTAGTTCAACTACAAAGGGATGTATTCTAGTGATGCCACCACCATGTCGGTTCGGGTATGCACTTTCGTTCAGCGTCTGTATTCTTGCAAAGATATCTAATAACGGTGTCCTCTAAAATTCCTTATTGATATCTCAACAAGATGAAGAAGTTTTATACACTATACTTTTATACACATATGTATATATGTGTTCTGGGGTATGGTAGCAGGGGAAATCTGGGCTGGGGGAAATGGGACCCTGAAAATTAAAATAAACTGGCAGTTCAACAGGGGAAAACTTGGCTAGGGGAACGGGGCAGTTGAGGGGATCCCATGCCAATATAGCGGAAACCTTGACAATGGGCAATCTCGCATATATATAAGAATGCATTGGCACAGGGTTTTTGCAAAATTTCAAGAAGTGTTAAACTACCCTTATCCAATCGGGTATAGCAAAATTTCAGGAAGCTCCAATCATGGAAGTGTTGAGCTACCCTTATGGAGCCTCTCACAAATGTGAGCAGGCGACACTCAGCCACATCTATGGAAGTGACTCACCTGTGCCTTCTGAGGAATGGGAGTGCATCTTTGAATCAGGTCCTCCATTGTTAGAGGCTTCTGTGGGGTGTCTGAAGAGTTACTGAAACAGAAATCCATTGTTAGACGCTTCTGTGGGGTGTCTGAAGAGTTACTGAAACAGTAATCCATTGTTAGAGGCTTCTGTGGGGTATCTGAAGAGTTACTGAACAGAAATCCATTGTTAGAGGCTTCTGTGGGGTGTCTGAAGAGTTACTGAAACAAAAATCCATTGTTAGAGGCTTCTGTGGGGTGTCTGAAGAGTTACTGAAACAGTAATCCATTGTTAGAGGCTTCTGTGGGGTGTCTGAAGAGTTACTGAAACAGTAATCCATTGTTAGAGGCTTCTGTGGGGTGTCTGAAGAGTTACTGAAACAGAAATCCATTGTTAGAGGCTTCTGTGGGGTGTCTGAAGAGTTACTGGAACAGTAATTCACAAATGAACAAGTGCACCGCTGGGCGGAGGTAACGCCCCCGACTGTACAATCAGAGAGGATTTTTTGTGCAAATGCTTATTAAATGGCACTTTGTAAAGTTATGTTATTCATGAGTAAACAATCCAAAATCAGGTTATCATCTGGAAACCAAAAAAAGTAGCAGAAAACCTGAATTTTCTAAGTCCAAAAAGGGGCGTAACTCTGAAAAAAATGGGCGGACGAAACCACGGCTATGGGGAAATCTTGTCTCCCCGGCTGGTCTATTGGCATACTAAATATCAACTGAATTGAATTAGCGAAACCAAAGTTATGAGTTGAAACGTTCGTATGCCACAGAAAACTGAATTTTCTAAGTCTAAAAAGGGGTGTAACTCTGGATAAAATGGGCGGACGAAACCACGGCTATGGGGAAATCTTGTCCCCCCGGCTGGTCTATTGGCATACCAAAGATCAACTGAATTGAGTTAGCGAAACCAAAGTTATGAGTTGAAACGTTCGTACGGACAGACGGAAGGAAGGACGGAAGGACGGACGGACGGAGGGCTCCACTATATACCCCCAAATCTCCATCGGAGATCGGAGGCATAATAAGACCTTTTCAGAAGTCACTCAACTTAACAGCTTTGACTAGAAGGGCTGCCACAATTCATCACAATTCCTTATGCATCATGTTTTAAAGTACACGATGCAATGCATCATATTGGGATGGTGTAAATTGTGTAATGTGATGTAAAAAACAATTTACGAACCGGTATGCAGAGTTATAATATCAATAGTCAGAAATACCAACTTTTCCACTCAAAACTTCCCATCTGGGCAGATCTGAGGACTGTATTAGCTGTGATAGTAAAATCGCAATTCCCATTGCATCATGAAGGTCTGAATCGTTACAGCCCTAAATCGCAGGTGCTAAATATCTATGCCAAGTTGAAAAAAAATTAACCAAAAAATGTAGGAATACAAGCTCAGACAAAGTTGAGGCCATACCCTCGTAACTTCAGCATAAAAATAACAGTGCAAATAGAAATCTCATTTTAAATTGTAATGTCAAATGGTGCTGCCATACATTTTCCTAGTGAATGAATATTGTTTGCTTAGGCGAAAAAAAAAAGTGTTTTGGTTCTCGGGCAATTTTTTGTTCCAAATCAATGAGGGAGGGAGGGTTTTATTTTTATTTTTTTCTGCGCATATATATATAGTAAGCATGGACAAAGATACCTTTCTCTGTCTAGTAATAACCAGAAAGGTAGAGGGAACTGTTATGCATATAAACTCATTTAGTCTTATATAAAAATGACATTGTACTACCAGTGTATGACTGGGATTACCTAACAATATATAATGCCCCTGACATTAACTACTGTTATTGTTGTCTAAAAACTGATACCTCCCCATTCTAATATGTGATCCTGAATTTAGTCCTGTGCCTTTCAATTGTATAAAGTTACAATTAGTGTAAGTTGTTCACAATGACTAACTGTAAGAAGAGCATGAGGATCAGCTAATCATTTTCTTAATTGTAGTCATCTACTTCATGTTGTAAGCCTGCAAGTCACTTTTAACACATTACATGTTGGAGCCTAATGCACACTAATATTCAACACCTATCTGCTATGGACATGTTGATATAAAAATCCCAAAAAAATAATTTTTTCGTAAGTTTATTTGTCATAACATCAGGCAATGCAATAAAAAGGGCCAGATTAGGCCTTTTTATTGCAATGCCTGATGTTATGACAAAAAAACTTACGAAAAAATTAATTTGAATTTAATGCGGCGGGGCCATGAGAACCAAAACCTTTTTTTTTTTGGCCTTATGGTAAGTAAATTGAAAAGGTGGAATGCTGATAATTCACTGGCAGTAGAATGAAACAGAATGTTTCATACAAATGGTTCTATTGTGTATCTGCGATGAAAATCCTGAAGAAATAGTTTTTTGGAGACAATTTTAAGAGTGTAAGAGTATTCTGGCCCTAGCTAGCTATATATCTGTCCAATACAGTTAATTAGTGCATGTTCGCATTACTAGAAATACTATTATCGTGCATCGTTCCCAGTATATCCCACCAGAGACAGACAATGATGCATACAATTGGCAAACAATGTGAGTTTTAACATATATGGACTCATTGAAATGCACTGAACTCAGTAACCTTATAGTTTGTACAATACATAGTAAAAACTTTGAGAAAACAGGGAATTAATTAACATATTGCCTATTATAGGTGGACCGGACCGTTTTGGACCAGTCCAGGCATGTGTACTGGACCGGACCAGACTGGACTGCCTTGGCAGTGGACCGGACGACCCAAGGTGGTCCGGTCCGGATCACTAGTGCATTCTGTTATATATGTGAGGCTCCCTATTGGAGACTAGCATACATGTACATATAAGAGAATGCACTAGCACAGGATTTTTAATGCTGCACAAGTGTTGCTCCTGTCATGAAAGGGTTAAAATCCAAAATTGGAGGTACCAAGACATTTATTAGTCTTTGACGCCTTTTTGTAACTCGACCCCTACACATTTGGCCCAGTTTGTGCTTGCATATGCCTAATGATAATTTCTCAAGATTGGTACAATTTTCGAACAGAGGAAAATTGTTTCCATAAATCCCTGATATTTTGTTCATTGTACATATTTTTTTTCAGACCTAGTTTCGACTTAGAAAAATTCTGCCATTAGAAAATCTGGACTTAGAATATTTGATCTCGATATACCCTCGACTTAGAATATTTCTGATTATTTCCTCCCTCCTGCCTTGGCCGCAGCCTTCCCTAGTAAAAATAAAAGGCTGCCGCAACCCTCGCAGCCTTGTTCGCAACCCTCGCAGCCTTGTTTGCAACCTTCACAGCCTTGTTCGCAACCTTCGCAACCCTCGACTTAGAATATTTCTGATTATTTCATTCTTGCTGCCTTGTTCGCAACCTTCGCAACCTTGTTCGCATCCTTCGCAATCTTTTTTGCATCCTTCGCAACCCTCTTTGCAACCTTCGCAAAGGTTGCGCAGAGGTCTGCGGCAACCTACTATTTCTACTAGGGTAGCTTTAGGTTAAAATTGTGAAAACTACTCGGCGTTTATATCAGGCAGAACTGCTTGGGCATTTATATCAGGCAGAACTACTTGGGCATTTATATCAGGAAGAACTGCTTGGGCATTTATATCAGGCAGAACTACTTGGCCCTCAGGTGACATTCCAGGTCTCGAGCGGGCGACACATCCCTGTGTCTCACTTAATCGCAGGCGATAATTGTATAATGGTTTCAACAAGTGCAGGTTACATAAAACAATAAATAAATACCCCATCAGCGTTTGAAATTAAGCCAGTGTACTGATTGTGTGATGCACTTTCGGTGCTGAAATACCTGGAGGTTCAATTTGTTGATAGTGACTATCAAAGATTTCATAAACCAGCTACTGTGGGACATGTTGATGTGATAAATATGATGCCAAGATCCATGAATTCATGTCCCCATGAAATGGCATTTATATAAGAAACCACAAAAAAAGATGATGATGCAATCAAAGCCATTCATAGTATAATACAAGAATATTTGTAATTGATCTCTCACGGTGTAACAGATGGCTAAAGAAACATTCACTGGTCATCCAACACAGATTTCCATGTATTTTGTTGAATTTCTCCACATTAACTTAATCCTATTCCTAAAAAAAATGCCAAGGGCAATTAACAAAGATACATTTTAACCCTAGAAGGAGTAAATATTTACATTTTACTTAGTTCACATGCTGTGTTCTCTGAAATGGAACAGTCGATGTGGTTAGATTCAATAATCGTAGTTGATTGCTACATTTTTAGAGTGGATATAGTGTTTGATAACTTATCGGTTTATTCACTAAAGTAAGTCCATAATATGCTTTAAAGATACATGTACTGTCTATTCAGTTATAATGCAGGTATCTGAATTTTTGTATTTTACATAATTAGCTTGGACACACTGAGAGCTGGGCGGAGGTAATGCCCCCGACTGTACAATCAGAGAGGATTTTTCTTATTTTTGTGCAAATACTTATTAAATGGCACTTTGTAAAGTTATGTTATTCATGAGTATTTAGTACGATAGAGGATGACTTGCTAAAATATGACAACACTTACAGAGACCTCACACGCACGCAATATTAATGATGAAAACCTGAATTTTCTAAGTCCAAAAAGGGGCGTAACTCTGGAAAAAATGGGCGGACGAAACCGCAGTTATGGGGAAATCTTGCCCCCCCGGCAGGTCTATTAGCATACCAACGATCAACTGAATTGAGTTAGCGAAACCAAAGTTAATGAGTTGAAACGTTCGTACGGAGACTACAACATAGACCTGTTGAAATTTTGTCAACATAGTAAAACAAATGAATTCATTGATGCCATATTTGCTGATGGCTTTATGCCAACCATTCTTAGACCTACAAGAGTCACATCATACTCGGCAACTCTGATTGACCAAATATTTGCCAATGACCCTAATGGTGAATTTCAAACAGGAATAATTTTAACTGATGTTAGCGATCATTTTGGAACATTCTTTCGAGAAGTTTCAACATCCGTGAAACAAAAAAATAAAACAAAATTACAACGTAGTTTTGGAGATGATAACATGTCATGCTTCAAACGAATTTTATCATCTGAAAATTATGAAGCAGTAATGCAGTCCACTAACTCTGAAAACTCATATCAAGCATTTATGGAAATCTATATGAATGCTTATGAGGTAGCATTTCCATTGAGAGAAATCCAAATCCAAATGAAATATAAAAAAAACAACCTTGGATGACACCGGCACTTTTGACATCGTCATTAGAAAAAGGGAAATTGTACCGAAAAAAATTAAAAGATCCCTCTGATATCAACATAGAAATTATAAAAGTTATTGCAGACATTTTAATCGTGCTAAAAGATATATTAAACGGGACTACTATGATAACATTCTAAATACCCATAAAAACAATATGAAGAAAACTTGGGAGATTTTGAAGGAAGTAATCCAGCACAAGAATAGCAAATCTCAGTTTCCTCAGAGCTTTAATATTGATAGCAGACAAGTAAATAATAGAAGCCAAATAGCTGAAGCTTTTAATGAATACTTTTCTAATATTGGCACACGCGAGTCAGATAAAATTGAAACAAATTCAATTCCTGATTTTACTAGCTATTTAAAGGAACCTTCTACAAATAGTATGTTTTTGAGACCAACAACACCAGAGGAATTGAATGGGGTCATAGGCAAAATGAAAAATAAAACAAGCAAGGACAGTAATGAAATAACTGCAAATCTATTAAAGAAAACTGTCAATGAGATAGCTGTACCATTATGTCACATCATTAATTTATCCATGGAGGAAGGTGTAGTTCCCACTGGAATGAAAGTAGCAAGAGTTATTCCTTTGTTTAAATCCAATGAAAACAATGCTATAGAAAATTACAGGCCAATTAGCATACTTCCAATTTTTTCAAAAATCCTAGAGAAGGTAGTTTGTGGGCGATTGACAGAGTATTTCAATGATAAATTTTATCAAGATCAATACGGTTTCCGTAAAAATCGTTCTACTACTCATCCCATCATTGGACTTCTAAATGATGTAGCATCACACAATGATAAGAAAACTAAGGATTGTACACCAGCAACATTCATTGATTTCTCTAAAGCTTTTGATACCATTAATCATGATATACTTTTAACAAAATTAGAATATTATGGAGTCAGAGGCAACGTTAAAAGATGGTTTCAAAGCTATTTAGAAAACAGAATGCAATATGTAGATTTAGATGGGATAGTGTCATCAAAGACTCAATTAAATACCGGGGTTCCTCAAGGATAAGTGCTTGGACCCATACTGTTTTTAATATATGTGAATGATATGTATAGAAGTACCAAACTGTCTCTGCTTTCATTCGCAGATGACACAACCGTTTACTCTTCTCATTCTGATATTCAACGTCTTTTCAGATATACTAACATTCAGTTGAATCAACTAAGTAACTGGTGTAAGGCTAATAAACTTTCATTGAATGCAAAGAAAACAAAATATATACTATTTCAGCCAGCTGGTGGTAAATATAACTGTAACAACCATCATCTTATAATAGATAACCATCCAATAGACAGAATTGGCAACAACTGTGCAGACAAATCATTCAAATTTCTTGGTATCAATATTGATGAACATTTATCATTTAAACATCATGTGGCAGTGGTCTCAACAAGAATATCGAGAGCTTTATATGCAATGAACAGAGTAAAGAAAATTCTTCCACTAAAAAGTATGCGTATGCTGTACCATTCTCTTATTCAGAGCCACTTAATGTATGGAATTGAAATATGGGGTAATTCACATTTGTTCAATAAGTTAATAGTGCTACAGAAAAGAGCAATCCGAGTTATTAATAATGCAAGATACAACAGTCACACTGAACCACTTTTTAAGCAAAGTAATATACTAAAAGCTATTGATTTGTACAAATTAAGGATTTATCAGTATATGCACGATTGGTCAAATAATATTTTACCCTTTCCGCTTCTGGACACTTATCATATAATCAATAACCCAAACACAATAACTAGGCAAAGTGGTACTATATATGAAACTATGTCTAGAACTGCATTCAGTGATAGTCTTCCGCTACACAATTTTCCAAAACGGTGGAGAATCGTTGATGTGTCCTTGAGATCCCTTTTACCATGTTCTAATTTCAAAAGACATATTATGCAGGAACAACTTGAATCATATCTAGATAAGGTCCAATGTAAAAATTTGTATTGTCAGGATTGTTATCCAGGTGTCATGGATTAACCTTAAGGCTTAACTTTGATTAACATTGAATAACATTAATCTCAACATTAATCTTAATGTAGATTAACAATCTCCATTTCCATTTCCATTAAAGCATATTTATTGAAGCATATTTATTAAAGCATATTTATTAAATTTATTTATTAAATTTATTTATTTATTTATTGTAAATGATGTCTATCTCATCAGTCAATATACTAGTCAATATATTAGCCAATACACCATAAATATAAAACTATATTTAATAGTATGTGTAAATGCAGAATCTTTACCTTTTACTTCTACATACATTATAGTATAAGATTATGAAATATCTCCAACAAATATATAATAGATTGTATGGTCAAGGAGCTGAGTCATAATAGATTGTATGGTCAAGGAGCTGGAGTCAGAAAAGAATTTATAATTTTCATGGGAGGTAGCAGGAAGACGACCGTATGGTCATGCAACCTCCCTGTAATGTATATTGTTATATGTTATAAAATATTTTGTTTACATTAATTAATTATATACATTGCTGAATAAAGTATATTCTATTCTATTCTATTCTATACGGACGGACGGAAGGACGAACGGACGGACGGACGGAGGGCTCCACTATATACCCCCAAATCTCCATCGGATATCGGGGGCATAATAAACTCTATTGAATCTTGGATAATAAGTGGCCATGGGCAACTGAAATTAAATCCTGAGCTAGTTTAATAATAAGGTGTGTGCGCATGCTTTTCAATATCTTTTGGCCTGAGAAACGCGTATTAGAATTTGTATGGCCTACAGGATTTGGATTGATTCATATCAGAACACTACATCCAGTGATATATTCTCACCTGCCTTGGAGCGAGGAGCTATCTAGATACCGCAGACAGCATACCCATGGGTTGTGCATAACGTTAGCATCACTGATCCAACTGAAATGGAAAGAGTGGATACATGTTATATATAATTATAATTCACTCATTCAGCTTCCTGGCAAGTAAATCTATTTTCGCAGGCGCTGATTGGTCAGTCACCCAGATAAGAACAGGCGTCACCAGGTAAAAAAAGGTGGTGCCCAGGTAAGAACATGTCTCGCCGTCATAACATCAAATGCTAGAGGCCTGCTGAATGATGAGAAAAGTTTTGAATTTTTACATGGTTCCCCCGCAATATCTTCATCCCTACAGACATTGTAAACAGCAGTATGATTGAATCTGCTTAACTCATTGTCTGGAAAATTATTCAGCAACCCAATTTATTTGAAACAGGTCTTTCGGAGCGAGTTGGATGATGATTTAATTTACAGGTTTTCGGGTGAAAAGAATGTCTGTTTTACAGGCTCCTCTCATCACAGGTAAATTTCCCATCGTAAAACCCACCAATATATAAAACATCCCAAATTCACACCCGACAACATGTTTATCCCATAAATTTAGCACCAACTAAAAAGGAAGGAATAATAGTGAATGGCATAATTAATACTCTATGTTAAAATTATTTCTTAAAAAAAAATATTTCACCTTGACTTTCGGTCGGAATTTTCTCAATGAATAAATATAAAAATGCCCGAGAGTCTGGTCTTCCCTGGAGATTAACCTCTCACCTCTCCTTATAACGATATGTTTATGATAATTGACAATAGGCCTACCAACCAGACCTTCATGCTAAATTTATCGTTGGATATTATAAGTCATTGTGACTTACACATCACTATATATTTTATTATTTATGATTACACCCACCATTCATAAAGATTTTTTATGTGACACTAAAGATTTTATCAGTAGGAATTATTTATTGGTAATTTTGATCACTAAAGTGGTTGATGCTGAAATGTTGGTGTCGCTTCGCATTCAGAAATGATATCAATTTTCGAGGCCTTTAAATGGTTTCATTCATGCTTTTTTAACTATATATAATAGAAAACAAGATGGCTGCTGGCGCCCATGTTTTTTTTAACAAATTTCGGAAAAAATGATGACTCCCATGTCCAAGTTAAGCTAACAAATAAGGAGTGAACTAATTTCTGTAAACCTGTAACATCAGAGGTCAGATGGTATCCCAAAATATTTTATGCAATGTCATTTCGTTGCTTAATACATTTTTCACGATCATTGAAAATGAAAAAAAAGAAATTTTACGAAGATAATTATGCAAGCTCATATTGAAAATCATCCTGATCTAATCTCAATATATCGTGAATAATCATTTTGTTCATCCAATGAGTCAAGCATATATTGATCATGTATTAACTGTGTTTGATTTATATGCCAACTACATGAAGGTAAATAGATCTCTGTTGTGTTTGACTTACATGCCCACTATAGGTTACATATATTTGGGTCTGATTCTAGCACTACTAACAATTTCTGAGTGTGGTCAATGGTGAGATACCTGAAATACAAGAAATAAATACTACTGAAAGGGAAGTAATTCTGATTCTAGCACTAATAACAACATTCGAGTCCATGGTGAGGCAACTATAAAACAAAAATAGAGAAAGGATATTGAGTTATAGGAATTACGCATGGTACACTGCATAACCACTCATTAGACTCTGATTACATAACCACTCATTAGACGCCGATTACATAACCACCCATTAGACTCCGATTACATAACCACTCATTAGATGCCGATTACATAACCACTCATTAGACGCTGATTACATAACCACTCATTAGACGCTGATTACATAACCACTCATTAGACGCTGATTACATAACCACTCATTAGACTCCGATTACATAACCACTCATTAGATGCCGATTACATAACCACTCATTAGACGCTGATTACATAACCACTCATTATACGCTGATTACATAACCACTCATTAGACCCTGATTACATAACCACCCATTAGACTGCGATTACATAACCACTCATTAGACGCTGATTACATAACCACCCATTAGACTCAGATTACATAACCACTCATTAGATGCCGATTACATAACCACCCATTGGACGCCGATAACATAACCACTCATTAGACACTGATTACATAACCACTCATTAGACGCCGATTAAATAACCACTCATTAGATGCCGATTACATAACCACTCATTAGACGCAGATTACATAACCACCCATCAGATGCCAATTACATAACCACTCATTAGACGCTGATTGCATAACCACTCATTAAGACGCCAATTACATAACCGCTCATTAGACAGTGATTACTTTAAATGGACATGGTAAGCTGCATAACCTCTCATTAGACGCCAATTGGCAAGGGAGGGCTTGTAAATAAGTAAACACTTCTAAACAATATAATATTGTATTGAGGCTTTTGTAAAGCAAAAGTGGGTGAAAGACGAGTTACAAATAAATTATTAAAATATGTTAGTCGTATATGTCATCAACGTCGTTTTTCGGTTGATCTATGAGCGTATAGACCGATCAGTAGACGAATAACATACTGTATAATTCCGCGAAGCGGATTACACTAAGTATGTGATTCGTCTACTGATCGGTCCTTAGGCTCATAGATCAACCGAAAAACGATGTTGATGGCTTATAATTACAACTATAACACTTTATTTTCAGCTATCTACTATAAATCCATCTCAGAAAATTAATTGCCAAAACATGATTTTCCGTTGGACGATCTCAAAATTTGGTTGATGGGCCGAAAATAAATTGGCCGAAATTGTCAACGAGCATCTTCGTCAAGCAAACTTTCAGAAAATAAATATTTACACTTCAACTTCAATTTTCAGCAATAAACAATCCATGATAAAAAGAATTACTTGTTTGGCTACGATTTACGTTGAAAATGACTCAACAACAACCCAATAATTATCAACACACACAGAGTCGAATCCGCGATCTCCGGTAAAATTAACTCCAGACCAGTCCAGACTCCAGTCCGATCACGGCCGATGTAATTTGTAAACAAATGCCCTGATCATATCTAATGTTCTCGTGACAAATGTCATGTCATTAGCATTGTAATAAAGCTGAATGAAAGTGTCAATGACACTGTAGCTCAACTTGGAAAGGAAATAATTTCATGTGTTAAAGTCAATGGAGTGATTAGGAATGTGGAAAGTTGAAAGGCCTAGTTACGCAAAGAGTAAAATTTAAGATGGCCGCTGGCAGCCATGTTTTTTTGCCAAATGACCCCAAAAAGACTCGTTCCCATTTACATGTCATTATTAACATCCAGTACAAATTTCATGATGATCTGACAAATGATACGACCTGTAGCCTGTGTCAAAGGATTTAGTCATGCAAAGAGTAAAATCCAAGATGGCTGCTGGCAGCCATGTTTTTTTTGGCCAAATGACTCCAAAATGAAAAATTCCCATCTACATGGCATTGTTAACATCCGTAACAAATTTCATGAAGATCTGACCAAAGCTAGACCTGTAGGCCGCGTCAAAGGATTTAGTCATGCAAAGATATAATCCAAGATGGCTTCTGGTGGCCATTTTGTTTGGCCAAATGACCCCAAAATGACTCCTTCCCATCTATATGTCAATATTAACATCCATGACAAATTTCATGATGATCAGACGAGCAGTATGACCTGTAGCCCGCGCCAATGGATTGAATTTTGAAATCCAAAATGGCGACTGGTGGCCATGTTTTTTGCCGAATAACCCCAAAATAACTCGTTCCCATCTACATGACAATGTCAACATTCATGACAAATTTCATAAAGATCGGACCAAAAGTACGACCTGTAGCCCGTGCTAATGGATTGAATTTTGAAATCCAAGATGGCCGCTGGCTGCCATGTTGTTTGTCCGAATGACCCCAAAATGACTCGTTCCCATCTACATTCCAATTTCAACAGCCATGACAAATTTCATGATGATCAGACTAAAGGTACGACCTGTAGCCCGTGCTAAAGGATTAGTCATACAAAGAGTAAAATACAAAATGGCTGCTGGTGGCAATGTTTTTTTGCCGAATGACCCCAAAATGACTCGTTCCCATCTACATGTCATTGTTAACATCCATGACAAAATTTATGATGATCCGACCAAAGGTACGACCTGTAGGCCGTGCCAAAGAATTTAGTCATGCAAAGAGTAAAATCTAATATGGCTGCCAGTGGCCATGTTTTTCGGCCGAACAACCCCAAAATTACTCGTTCCCATCTACATTTCAATATTAATATCCATGACAAATTTCATGATGATCAAACGAACGGTACGACCTGTAGCCCGTGCTAATGGATTGAATATTGAAATCCAAGATGGCCACTGGCAGCCACGTTTTTATCCCGAATGAACCCAAAATGACTCGTTCCCATCTACATTTCAATGTCAACAGCTATGACACATTTTATGATGATCCGACCAAGGGTACGACCTGTAGGCCGTACCAAAGAATTTAGTCATGCAAAGAGTAAATCTAAGATGGCTGCCGGCAGCCATGTTTTTTGGCCGAATGACCCCAAAATTAGTCGTTCCCATCTACATGTCAATGTTAACATTCATGACAAATTTCATGATGATCAGACCAAAGGTACCGGTACGACTTGTAGCCCGTGCTAATGGATTGAATTTTGAAATCCAAGATGGCCGCTGGCAGCCATGTTGTTTGTCCGAATGACCCGAAAATGACTCTTTCCAATCTACATTCCAATTTCAACAGCCATGACAAATTTCATGATGATCAGACTAAAGGTACGACCTGTAGCCCGTGCCAAAGGATTTAGTCATACAAAGAGTAAAATCCAAAATGGCTGCTGGCGGCCATGTTTTTTTGCCGAATGACCCCAAAATGATTCGTTCCCATCTACATGTCATTATTAACATCCATGAAAAAATTGATGATGATCCGACCAAAGGTACGACATGTAGGCCGTGCCAAAGAATTTAGTCATGCAAAGAGTAAAATCTAAGATGGCTGCTGGTGGCCATGTTTTTTGGCCGAACAACCCCAAAATTACTCGTTCCCATCTGCATGTCAATATTAACATCCATGACAAATTTCATGATGATCAGACAAACAGTACGACCTGTAGCCCGTGCTAATGGATTGAATGTTGAAATCCAAGATGGCCACTGGCGGCCATGTTTTTTTCCCGAATGAACCCAAAATGACTCGTTCCCATCTACATGTCAATGTCAACAGCTAGGACAAATTTCATAATGATCCGACCAAAGGTACGACCTGTAGCCTGTGCTAAAGGAAATTGTTGACGCATCACGCACGCATGCACGACGGACGACAAAGCCATGGCAATAGCTCAAACTTTACAAAGTAAAGTTGAGCTAAAAATGTTAAAAGGGTTGTAATCGGGTAACACATTTTATTTATTTCCAATAAATTTTGCCATGTTGATCAGCCTGATTTATGATAAGTTGTGTTCACAGCAGTAACTATACACGTTGTCATAGACGCTTTTTCGAAAATTGGACAAATAAAAAACACGGCACGAACTTCGAGTGTTCAATCGAGCTTTACAAAAACATGAATACGGCTTAAATGATCAGACATAAGTATAGTATAGTGTATATAAGAAGCAGAGACATGGAATATAGACATAGACAACTTGTTCAATTGTTTCTAACATTGAGTTTTCGAGTTGTTTTTACACTGAAATTCTAATGGAATTCTCGTTCCGCGCTTTCGCGTCATCCGGGGACGTCGTGTGGGGCGACGGTTATAGACTCGCCCAATTTTCTTAAAGTGTCACTACGCGATGTGACTCGTCTACTGCAAAGTCTATGCACTGATAGACGCAGGTCACGCGGTAGCCTCTCGACCAATCAAATGCCCGCATTTCGACGAAAACGAAAGTAGTTGTAATTATACATTCTAAATGACAATTTGACAAACAAATATCAATAAACCAAATAACATCCAAATACATATTCACACTCAAAGAAATGAAGAACAAGAGGTGGCATCAGAGATGCTGTGTCTCGTTTTCGGTTGCTCACCGCCGGTGGCTACCAGCGGTGGCTACCGCCAATTGGTGTGCATCAGTATCGGTAGACTAATTAATAGGTAAAATCGGTTAATATTTGTTCAAGTTATCGCAAAAAGACTAATTAAGGGCCATAACTCTATCAAATTTTATCGGGCCAGGCTGGTTTTCGAACTCGTCCAGGATATTATTGTAAGACATCTATATACCAAATTTTAGTTGACGTTTGTTGAAGTTATCGCGCTAACGAGCTAAAAATTCACGAAAAATGACTAATTAAGGGCCATAACTCTATCAAATTTTATTGGGCCAGGCTGGTTTTCGAACTCGTCCAGGATATTATTGGAAGAGACTTATATACCAAATTTTAGTTGAATCGGATGACGTTTGTTGAAGTTATCGCGCTAACGAGCTCAAAATTCGTACAAAATGACTACTTAAGGACCATAACTCTATCAAATTTTATCAGACCGGGCTGGTTTTCGAACTTGTCCAGGATATTATTGGAAGACACTTATATACCAAATTTTAGTTGAATCGGATGACGTTTGTTGAAGTTATCGCGCTAACGAGCTCAAAATTCGTACAAAATGACTACTTAAGGACCATAACTCTATCAAATTTTATCGGACCGGGCCGGTTTTCTAACTCGTCCGAGGTATTCTTGGGAAACACCTATATATCAAAATTTCAATCAAATAGGATGATGTTTGTTAAATTATCGCGCTAACGAGCTGAAAATTTGTGAAAAAATGACTAATTAAGGGCCATAACTCTATCAAATTTTATCGGACCTGGCCGGTTTTCGAACTCGACCGAGATATTCTTGGGAGACACCTATATACCAAATTTCAATCAAATCAAAAATATCAAGGTTCAAATACCAGTGTCAACTCAAAATACAAATTATTAAAATCTGCAGTGCAGAAAAGGGGAACTAATATTCTGTCAGAAGAAACACATGGCAATTAAAAATGAATAGACAAATACACATTACATATATAACTCCAAGGCATTTGGTTTATAAAACTGTTCGTGAAAACTTCGATACAGAGCAAATTAATATGAAAAATATTGCAAATATAAACTGGCCCAATGTAAAGCGGTGTAATTGGAAATGAGAAATGTTTTAGAATGTGGAGTTTTTGTATGTTCAAATATGAAATACTCGTCAGAAGGGCGGGTGGATGTGGAAAAAATATTTGTTTAAATCTCGTGTCTTTCACCCACAATTGCAAAACCGAGAATTACAAAATTCGTGCTGTACCTAAAAATAGTAATAAACTAGTCATGGAGAATGGGGACCAAAATAGAGTGACAAACGCACCCGTAGTACCTCGCCAATTAAATGATTTTTGTAAAAATCAATCCAATTGCATAACCACCCACTAGACGGAGATTACATTAAAATTAAATGGACATGGTACACTGCATAACCACTAATCAGATGGCGATTATATTAAACGGACATGGCTTGTTACAACCCCAGAATTAAGTATACATAATTCGGTTAAGAGGTTTCTCATAACATTGACTTCGCGGCTTTTGACTTTTTGCTTGAAATTTCAAATAAATTGTGTATACATGTACATAACTCATAACATCGACATCTGGGCTCCTAGTTTTTGTTGAAAATTTCCAATAAATTGACATCGCGGCTTCAAATATTTTCTTGAGATTTCCAATATATTGTGTATACATAATTCATACAATCAACATAGTTTTTGTTTGAGATTTCCATTTAAATCAACCCATACGATCATTTTACAAGGATATTGATTGATTTTTAAGTACCTTTGAAGGAAGGAAATCTATATTTTTCAATGCTCTGACCTATTCCAATGTTTACCGTCAAGTTTTGATTAAACTTTGGTATCTTATTGGACCATCATCGGTAATTCTATTGTAACAGTAATGTTTACATAACAATGGTTTTGACATGCAAAATATCATTATTGAAGAATTATTAATAATTAATATTATTAATAAATAAATTATTAATAAATATTGCACAGAAAATGTACCCATTAGTGTTTAACACATTTATAGTCCAGGAGCAACTACTCTAATTATGATAACAAAACTTGTTTGCCATTCTGTTTTAGATAGAGTTATCTCCCTTTTACTGTAATTACTATTGTCTGACATTTATTCGCTTGCTTCATACATTTTCTTATGTACCAGTGTATATACTATCGCTTAGTCCATTAAATAACTAATTATTTCTGTTTAAATTTGATACAACCAGATAGCTGATGCATGGCTCATGAAGCCTGATAAATACTTTTTGCTGATATATTGTAAATGTATGTATTTGCAGATGGAGTATCACTGAAAATCTCAAAGAAATTGACCATACCACACCATAGAAAACATCGTCTGAACTACACTCAATTGTCAATATTTACATCTCAATTCTGGACGCAACTATCGGCGATAAGCTAACACAACTGATTTTGTCTTTGCATTTAATTAATATATAATAATGATGGCGTGTATTTTCAATATTGATTAATATTCATAAAAATAACAAATTTGAGCAAGATTATATTCTCAATTTCTATTTGTTCATCCTACCGGAGTGTTTCACAACACTAAAGCTACTACTAGCATGGGTCTCTAGAACTTTCTGGATGAAACCTTTCCTGATGTGCATTTACTCTTAGCCCTTTGGTGGGTATAATGACATATATATATCGCTGTATGGTTGGTGGATGAAACAATATTTATGTCGTTTACGGTAGTTTTAGTGTATGCATAGCTACCGGAGACATGCAGATACTTCATATATTTACTGAATGATGTCTGCTATTAAGTTGACCAAGACACAAATATAAGTTCCCAGATGGTGATGATGGTAATATGCACCCTTTCGGCACCTTGATTTAATATGCATTTTGTCATCTGCCAAATTGGTGAAATAGAGAAACTAAAATAAATTAGAGGTGTGACTGTCCCAATGGGACTAAGGATCCCCCGTGTTTTTAAAATACTAAGATGTTTCACATGTCAGTAAACATTTAGTTAAAATAATAAAATAACAGTTCCCATTGCAGGTGCACAACTCTAACCCTAATCTTAAACCTATTGAACAAACGAGACGCCGATCACGATCGGCAGATGTTTAACCCATACCTTGGCGATAACGATTAGCTATTTTCATAAATCCTTACACCAACCTTTTCAAAAATTCACACCTTACTATTAAAGCTACTCGATCCGATTAAGCACCCCTCAGTTACTTTTTATTTGGCTTCGGGGGTAAAAAATATTTTATTCAAATCGAGGAACCCATTCCTCAAAGCTCAGAGTAAGCAGATATCAATTTTTTAAATCTATTATCTTTAACCACCTGGAATATTTAGTGGCCGTATGAAAGTTGATGAAGATGGATAACTCTAAAATCAAGTGTTTTTTTTGTGTCAGATAAATGACAAGTAGCAAAATTTCATTGTACAAAATGTTGATAAACAACAGATTTTGGGCAATTTTATACTATAGTGGACTGTGGTTAGCATTATTTTTGGGCAATTAATTGATTATGATAACAAGCGGAATTTAAAAAAAACTGTTGTTGTTGGAATCTGATGATATGGGGACCATCAAATGGATTGAGTACCTTTAAGTTCCAAGTGGCATAAGACTTATTGGGCACCTTCCATATGAACATGTATATGGCATTTGATTCCAACCTATTTAGTCAGTTTAAAATAGATATATAGTCTTATAGAGCTCAGTCGATAGTCAGGCAGAAGAACCATACATAACAGTTCAAGATAAACTATTTAAAAAAATTCGTAAAATATGATTGATAATGATTGGATATAACATACTTTAATGCATAATTATGAGATAACTAGAGGTCACCAGGGATTGAAGATATTAGATTTATTACATTGGATAGCATACTGTATGTCTATGGAATGGGTGGGTTAATTTTGTTAATATTTTAAAGCAATTAAACCAAATGAACCTCTCTGTACAGGTTAGGGGTGTGTTATCATAAACTATGACTTGAAATATAATATAATCAATGACAAATATTTGAGTTATTAAATGAGATAGCAAGGGGTTGATCTTAATCACACTAATGAACTGATCAAAATATAAATGCATGTATATGGATTTAGAAGCCCACACAATAAGTCAGTCTCAAGAATACAAGCAACATAATTATTATCCTGCACCCCAAATGCAATAGAGGGAATTTCAAAATAAGACATTTCCTCTAATGTTTTTAGAAATCCTTACTGAACCTGGCTCAAAGTGAAAGATATAATTTAATATCTGCCTATCAGATATCATGTGTCAATGGAATGGGTTAATATTAATCCCAAAACCCATGCAAGACCAGAGAGCTATGGTGGAGTTGATCAATCCTGAGAAGTCACTGTCCACACACTATGGAAATTCAATAAACAACAAGATAGCTATTAAAGTGCAGCAGTGAGTATCAGATTTCATTACCAGGTATCAATAATAGAGATTATCTCTAGTCTCTCTTACTAATACCACAATTGTACGCTGCTACAGTTATATATTGTAAGCAAATCTCAAATCTGTTCAATTCTTAGTTAAAAGGGGCCATAATTCTGGTATAAAAAACAGGATCTGACCCATATTCAAACTCGATCTGTATTTTGAGTTGATAAAATCGCATACCAAATTTGGTTCTTATCAGTTGAAAAATGGTTGATTTATCAAAATATGCAGAAATTCTATATCAAAGGGCCATAACTCCTTAAAAAAATATCGGATCAATCCCATATTCAAACTCGATCTGTATTTTGGTCCGAGAAACTCGCATACCAAATTTGATTCTGATCAGATAATTTTTTTTTGAGTTATGGCAGCATGCATGAATTCTAAGTCGAAAAAGGGCCATAACTCCGTAAAAAAAACTCGGATCGAACCCATATTCGAACTCGATCTGTATTTGGTGCTGAGAAATTCATATACAAAATTTGGTTCCGATCAGATAGAAAATATTTCAGTTATCGCACCATGCGTAAAGTGTCTACAGACAGACAGACAGACAGGCAGACGGACGGACGGACGGACGGAATAACGACGAGTGGTCAATCCGGGCAACGACACTATGTTTACCATACTATGGTATGGGTAAACATAAAAATGTAGGAATAAAAGCTCGGACAAAATTAGGCATGTTGCGAAAATGTTCGAAATCGAAAAAGGGGAATAACTCCACACAAAAAAAGTCAGACAGACGTCATAATCGCAGGTGCACAGGTTCCCATGGTACTAAATTTCAGTGCCAAGATTAAAAAACATTGACCTAAAAATGTAGGAATAAAAGCTCGGACAAAATTATGCATGTTGCAAACAAATTTCTAAGTCGAAAAAGGGGATAACTCCACCAAAAAATATCGGACAAACGTCATAATCGCAGGTGCACAGGTTCCCATGGAGGTTGATGTCTGTGCCAAGTTTCACGGAAAATTATCATAAAACGACAGAGAAAAACTCAGGACACATTTATGTCTACGGACAGACGGACAGACTGGCGGACAAGCTGATTCCAGTATCCCCCCCACAACTCGTTACGAGGGGTATAAAAAGAAAAGAAATATGTTAGAAAAAACTTACGATAAATGGAATAATGAGGTCTCCAGGTGTATGCGATGTTATCACATTATCCGTGTTGTCCAGATGGAGGCTCTCAATGCTGATGGTTATTCCTTCACCATCTGTAATGAAACACATACATTTATATGATGGAGGCTCTCGATGGTGAAACGCGATATTAATATGAAAGTGTCAATACTTCAGCTCAACTTGGGAAGTATTTATTTTTTGCTGAATAGAATGATAAAGAAGACAGAAAGCCAAAAAGCTAAGGTAAAGGTCTTGTATTGTGTAGATGAAATTATTCTCAATTCAAACATTTCACGGATTCAAATTTGAAATGCAAGATGACTGCTAGCAGCCATGTTTTATACTGAAAAGGTTGAAGATGCTGGCTTGCCCAGGGCTATTTTTCTCATGCAGGTGTCGATTTTTATCAAATTACGCACACGTCCCGGATTAAGCTCATTAGACCCAGTTGGAACTGTCACTCCAACAACAGTTGAATATAGTAGGAGAGGCGATGTATAATGACACACCGAGTGGCCACGCCATGTCAATAATGTATAACGAAGCACTCACCTTGGTTTGGTGACCTGAAATCTAGTGGCAGCTAATCTGACGTGCAGCAGCAACAAGAAAGTCATAGCTGATACTTCCCTCTCTCACAACATCTGTATCAGCAAAATACTGTCATACACGGACCAGATGTAGAGACTTTGGATGGGCCTTGTATCCAGACATCCTCATTGACTTTCAGGCAGTCAGCATACACCATACACACCATTACCTTCCCTGACAACATAATGCCATATAATGTACATAGTCTTTCCTGTAGCAACAGACACTTATTTGAATCAACATCTGAGCTGAAATGAAGCAAAAATGAAAGTAAATACTCAGGCCAGTATACTGTTATAACATATTGTTACAGGTTAACTGGATTCACTATATTCTGGTCTGCAGCATGTACATGTATATCATTTATTGCATTGATAAATCATACATGGTGCGATGTATACCTTCATGGTAGTATCACCAAGCCATATCCCCCCATTCAAACCATCTCTTATTTACTTTACTTCATATTCATTTCTTCTCAAATCTGTTCATTACTTTCAATCTATCATGCCTCTATTGTTCTTTATCTTTATCATCTTAACTAGGGCTTGCCACGTTAATTGCTAATTCTCCAATTAAAGCTTCATATAATTCTTATCAATTGACATAAATCTTTACACCTATTATTCTAAATGTCCAGGTGGCAAGTCCTGCTGTTAATTAGTATGCTTCAGGCATTCACACTTCTTTGGTTAATCAAATCTATTGTTTCACTAAGTTGTATATATATATATATCAAAACCGCTAAATGTAAGTTAAGTAAATTCATCTTTAGACTTCACTCTTCACGGCACCCGGATGATATTGCATTTCATCGGCACCCGATAGACTGTTCAATACTTGTGTACCGGGTATTATATATGTTTGGATTCAACAATAAATACTGTTATTACTACATGTGTGGAGTCCATTGATCATCTTCATATCAAAACCTACCAGAGCTAATTGACCCCGCGATATATGTTGGAGAATCACAGGTTGAGTCACTTTTTATGCCGACTCAACGATTGGTACCTCTCATTTGATTGGTGGAGAATTATTCTACAAACAGGACAATGATCAGTGGACTGCCTTCCAACATCCAGACACTACTGAATAGTCTTCATCTAAGACCATGGACTCTGACTTGGAATGTTCATGTGAACGACTGTGGGATTTCTCTAACTCTGAACTGGGAAAATCAACCTCAGAAATCATTCACAAGACATGAGCGTGATGAACAGAGGCTACAGCGATGGAAGAAGAGAGAAATGGCACTATTCAATCGACTGAGAAGCAACAACACCAGCAGAATTCGCAGACAAGTTCAGTAAATACTATTCAGGAAGTGCCAGTTAAAACTACAAGGGAGTCTGTGAGTACACAAACATCTTCAGTTTCAAAAGATCACAAAGGTGTATCAGCAACCCCTTCAGTCAAAAGTGCTAGCATCAAACATATAGAAATGATATTCAAAAGGACAAAACCATTCAGACGGATTCCCAGTTAAATGACCATCAGCAGACAAAGGAGTTGAAGAATAAATCCCCAAAATTTGAAACAGTAACCTACAATCAAATCACCACTACAACAAAAACCAGGAGATTGCTCAAATATATCTCAGAGACAACCATCAAAATCAGACTCGCGAGTGACAGACCAAGTGTTGCGATTTGAACATGGAAAGTACCTTATAAAGTGGAAAGGCCTGCCTGCAAACAAAGCTTCTTGGGTTCCAGTAGGAAATCTTGACAAGGAAGCAATTCGTTTGCTTACAGAGGACCCATTCGTACCTGGGACACCAGACAATAATTGGGCAGAAGGTGTAATACCATATACTGTAATGTATTGTGAACTGAGAAGCTATTATGATACCGTTTGTTGTGATGTCCTTTGTGGTGTCCTACCACGTAAGGGACACCCTATGGTCAAAGTTCGCTACCAGGATGGAGAGACACGGTTAATTAACACCTTGGTTTTGAACTTTCAATAAGGATGGAATGGTGAAAGTTAAAGTGGACGGAGTTGACATAACAAAATTGAGATCAATAGCTGCAATAGACTGCGCTCTCTGAGCTGTGGTTATAAAGCAATCAAAATTGTCAGCTTCTTGGTCAACTGTTCCAAAGTGATGTCTATCAAAGGAAACAGAGAATATGTCAATACAGTTGAAACTGGCCATGTAGTATTGTACTTTGGAACAGGAGGTTTATAATTATAAATGCCTTTCATGAAACGGTAAAGGAGAGGATCATATGTCAAAGATGTTCCACTAAGTAAAGATAATGTCTGACTCAACATTGACCTTGCTGTGTTGACAACACTCTGAGATTTACCAGTTTGATGCAGGTAAGATAAATATTCAATGATAGTGCTCACATGTGGTGACAAGGAATTTTTACTCTGTTGAGTGCACAACAGAACCCAACTTCTCCATGCAAAATTGTATTGTTTGTTCGTGTTTGGTCTCCAGGACTGGATGATAGTCCCTGAAGCCAACTGAGAAAGTCCTGATGTAATAAGTTTTGCCCTGATACAATGCAGGCGATCAGATATATATGGTGTAATGAAGGGTATTGTAGGTTGGTGGCCTGTGAACACAGAAGTGATTGGTGTCCTGCTGAAGTGCTAGAGGTGGAGCAATTAACATTTCTAACAAGGTTGGGAACCACGACTGGGTTTTCCAGAAAGGTATACTTATATACTGACCTTGACTTGATCCTCCTTTATTTTGAGTAGAATTCTGGGTATCAACCTAAAATGTGGAAAACTATATGGTGATATATGTGACCATTGTGATGAAAAGGCATCTTGATAGTCGGCCTCTGTATCATAACTCCAGCTGACATAATTTGGTAATTGACGATTAGCACTTGATGCAAAGAGATTAATCTCTGGATACCAAGCACAATGTACACAATTTTTTTGGAAAATAGATGGATTCAACTGCCATTCTAGTTCTATATTCATAAATCAGCTCAGATTGTCTGCTACTCTGCTTCTGTGTTCAAAGATCCAGCAATGTGGATAGATGACAAGTAAATATTGCGATCTAAAGCCCAAATAAATATCTGCTTGCATAAATCATTGAGTTTTGAAATATGTCCACCTTGGTTTTGTATATATTGTACTGTAGTTGTGTTATCATATTTGACACAAATGTGACTATTAGTTGATTCTGAGCACAAATGCTGCAGACCAAGAAACACTTCTCGCAGTTCTAAGTAATTAATATGTTCCAAAGATTCCAACTCAGACCACATTCCAGAACAAGATGTAACATCAAAAATACAGCCATAGCCAAATAAGGAAGAATCTCATATCAGAAAACCAGAGACTTTGTCAGGCCGAATGCAATGGCCATTCATGTTCATGATATTGGTTATCCACCATTTGATTTCATAAATAGCATTAGGTGATAATTTCAAAACAGAGTCAAAGTTCTGAGCATTATGTTTGAGAGCCTCGACCTTAAGATGGTCGAGATGCCTGTAATGAAAGTGTCAATGACACAGTAGCTCAACTTGGAAAGGGAATAATTTCATGTGTTACAGTCAATGGAGTGATTAGGAATGTGGAAAGTTGAAAGGCCTAGTTATGCAATGAACAAAATCCAAGCTGGCCGCTGGCAGCCATGTTTTTTTGCCGAATGACCCCAAAAAACTCATTCCCATTAACATGTCATTGTTAACATCCATCACAAATTTCATGATGATCCGATAAAAGATACGAACCTGTAGCCTGTGTTAAAGAATATAGTCATGCAAAGAGTAAAATCCAAGATGGCTGCTGGCGGCCATGTTTTTTGGCCAAACGACCCCAAAATTACTCGTTCCCATCTATATGTCATGATGATCAGACGAACAGTACGACCTGTAGCCCGTGCTAATGGATTAAATTTTGAAATCCAAGATGGCCACTGGCGGCCATGACTCGTTCCCATCAACTTGTTAATGTCAATAACCGTGACGAATTTCATAATGAACCGACCAAAGGTAGGACCTGTAGCCCGTGCCAAAGGATTTAGTCATGCAAAGAGTAAAATCCAAGATGGCTGCTGGCGGCCATGTCTTTTGGCCGAATGATCCTAAAATTACTCGTTCCCATCTACATGTCATTGTTAACATCCATGACAAATGTCATGATCATCTGATCAAAGCTACGACCTGAAGCCTGTGCCAAAGGATTTAGTTATGCAAAGAGTAAATTCCAGGATGGCTGCTGGTGGCCATGTTTTTTGGCCGATCGACCCCAAAATGACTCGTTCCCATCTACATGTCAATATTAACATCGATGACAAATTTCATGATGATCAGACGAACAGTACGACTCGTAGCCCGTACTAATGGATTGAATTTTGAAATTCAAGATGGCCACTGGTGGCCATGTTTTTTTGCCGAATGACCCCAAAATTACTCGTTCTCATCTAGATGTCAATGTCAAAAGCCATGACAAATCTCATAATGATCTGACCAAAGGTACGACCTGTAGCTCGTGCCAAAGGATTTAGTCATGCAAAGAGTAAAATTCAAGATGGCTGCCGGCAGGCATGTTTTATGGCAGAATGACCCCAAAATGACTCGTTCCCATGTACATGTCAATATTAACATAACTGACAAATTTCATGATGATCAGACAAACAGTATGGCCTGTAGCCCATGCTAATGGATTGAATTTTGAAATCCAAGATGGCCGCTGGTGGCCATGTTTTTTGCCGAATGACCACAAAATGACTCGTTCCGATTTACATTTCAATATCAACGCCCATAACAAACTCAAAATGTTAACATGGGCACTCGGGTGACACGGGGTTGAAATATAACCTAATTATTAATCACATCACTGGAGCTGGAAATAAAAAAAAAAAAAAAAATATGCCGGCCCTTGTTGCTTCAGAAGAAAAATTGTCCTACTATATTATACAGAGAATAAGAGAAGATATATCCCTGGTGTGTTGAGAGATATGCAGGTCAGAATCTCTACAGATTGAAAAGTCAGACTCATGACAGGTACCTTGGTGTGCACAAGGACAGTATGTAGCTACATATGTCAGGTGACGGCAGGTGAGTGATGAATGAGAGGCAGGTGAGTGATGAATGCGAGAAATATTTTAGGCATAAAAAATGGTATTTTATTCTAAGGCACTGCAACATTGAAATAAATGGCCACATTGGATGTTTTTTCGATTTTTTATATTATGACCAAAAAGTTTTTTTTTTTTTAATTTTGGTATGTTTTTATCAACAGGTCCATATATATTGAGCATTGCCTGAGAATCAACCTATTTAATTTTGTTGCCCTCATATGACTCAAATAACTGACCTGGTGAACTGAAGGAATGATCTCCAAAAACTGCCTGCTTCAAACTTCACGATCCTGAGACACTACCTCATTCAAAGTAGATTCTGAGACTCTCGTAAATCTGGATTCTCACCATAGTATACACTACATATACATAACAGCCCATGACATTCTCACTCACGGCATGTTACACTCATCCCTGTGGACTGTGCTGGTAAATATGGATTCTATCATCACCACGGTATACACTACCATGACGAATTGGAGTGAATAAACACAGATGGATCCCTTCCTTCCTAATCAGCAGCATGAGTAAGTAATAACCACCAGCAGCACATAACAACTGACGGCATGTTATACTCCTCCCTGTGGATTCTACCCTCAATGAGTATATATGTAATAACAACCAATGATGAGTCAGCAACATAACCGACACAGAATGCAGCATCCCTCGAAATCCTCACGCACAGTATGTTAGTCTCCTCCCTGTGGACCGCGCTGGTAAATCAGGATTCTATTATCACTCTTATCCCTAGAATTATAACAACCCACGACGAGTCGATGGAGGTGATTGTTGTATGTAACTGACATTGGATATCGGATTCCGTCCTCCTTAGTCAACAGTGTGCGCATCGTGTACGGAGGCCGGATCCTCATCTCTATTATAGCGTGTCCCTTATTACTACACACGAATGCTCGGTCCCCGTGGATACACAGCCCTCGAGGTTCACACAGGTCGCAGTGATGTGAGATGGAGGTGAGTACACTGTCAGCCATCACACCACAAGGAAGCTTACCATCCCTCCCATCCTCATCCCGCCCCAACACGACGTGCAGGACACTCTGTAGGTCCCCCGTGATGATGCTCACAGAATGTCCATTATTGTCACACACCACAACGAAGTCACCAGACTCCGATGCAGCGAGACGTGAGTAATCAGATGAGCAAGCTGCAGCTGCTTTCACAGCTGTGAAAGCAGCTGAGGATTCACTGAGTACGATGCTGTGATCAGTCATCCTCTTGATGTGGGAGTCTCCATTAAACACCACAAGGAAGTCGTCTGCTATACTCACCAGTCTCAAACACTCCCCGGGTGTCGGGATCATCCTCAGGTCATGGAGGCTCATGACATCATACATGGTGATCTCGGATGTCTTCCACAGACAGACGTATACAGAGTCCCTCTTCACGTGTATGTTCAGTGCTACAATCCCTAACCTCGGTGACTCGGCCACCGTCCTCCACTCTCGCCCCGCCTTCCTCTGTAGTAACTTGCCTTTACTCACCACAATCATGAGGTCGGAAGCCGCCACAGGGTCAATGTATCTCACCTGTATGTATTCATCACCATCATGATCAAAGCTATCGGCGAGTGTCCAGGCCGCACCCTTCTCACCTCCTCCATCCTGAGTGACCTGATCATCATCACATTTCACTCCTTGTTGCTGATTCACTCCAGTCAGTATCTCTGTTAGAGAGTGACCGTCCAGTGTTCCTCCCTCATCACTGACTCGTTTACATAGCACCTCCTTGGTCCTGACCACAGATTTCTGTCTCGATTCAAGTCTCTCTTGCAGATTCTTGAACATGGACAGCACAGCGAGTAGAGAACGCTCCACCGATTTGCCATCATGACGTGATTCACGCTGTAAGGAATGATGAGAAAGTTATTAAATGAGCTATGAGCGTAATGGTAAGTATAATACAGGTAGAGTGTAATGATGGATAGGTTACAGAAGAGTTATGAGCGTAATGGTAAATATAATACAGGTAGAGTATGAGTGTAATGGTGGTTAGGTTACAGAAGAGCTATGTTCTCAGTTCTACAGGAGGATTACTTTATTCAATACATGGAGGTACACTCCATATAACGGAATGTTGAATACATTATAGAACATAACAATATGTCAGAATAGAGAGAGTATGAGTGTAACGGTGGTTAGGTTACAGAAGAGCTATGTTCTCAGTTCTACAGGAGGAATGCTTTATTCAATACATTGAGGTACACTCCATATAACGGAATGTTGAATACATTATAGAACATAACAAGGTCAGATATGTCAGGCAGCATGAATAAGGGAGTTTGGTTCACAACATACGGTAAGTAAGGTATATTTGTAGTCATGCCATGCAGTTATAAAATAACGTTTGATTCTCAGTCACCAACGCATTGAAATAATTACCCGCACGGGACGTTTTTATTTCGATTTGTTATATTCTACAAACAAAAATAAGGGAAAAATGTTTTTTTTTAAATTTAAAATATTTGTTTCAAATTAAGTAAGATATATAATGCAGATCCTTGCTATTTTACATTTCATAAGACGGAATGGTTAATAAATTATAAAACATAATGGCGCATGATATGTTAGACAGAATGAATAATGGAGTGTCATGGTTAGAGTGTTTTGTTCACCAACATACCGGTAAGTACGTTATTTTCTACAACAAAAAAATAAGGAATAAAATATTAACATTTTTTTTTTTAATTTTAATTTTTTTTCAAATTAAGGTATATATATGTAGATCCTTGCTTTTTATACATTCCATATGATGGAATTGTGAATATATTATAGAACATAATGGGGTAAGATCTGTTAGACAGCATGAATAATGGAGTGTCATGGTTCTATAAATCACCAACATGCCGGTAAGTAAGGAATATACATCATTCAGTCATTCTTTTTATATGTACAGGGATTCAGGGAAGGCCAACAAAATATTTAATTATCAGGCACCGATGCATTGAAATAAATGGCATGCATTGGACATGTTAAACTGTTTGTTTCAATTTTTAATATTATGACAAAAAAGCAAGGGATAAAAATTGGAACTGTTTTTGGTATTTTTTATTACCAACATGTCCAAAAGTATTGAGCATTAATTGACAAATACATGAACTCTTAACATTATCTCTGTGTAGCTTGTGAAGAGTGACTATCATGTATATGCATAGTGACATAGAACATGAATTGTTGACTGCATTGAAGAAAATAATTAGCTGATCCTCATAGTCACCCCCTGGGAAACGGTCCTGTTAGAAACAATTACACTTGTTTGGATCCAGCCAAATCGATTACATCTGACCGCCCGATATGCGACAGAATTAATTTGTCTTGGATGTAGTCGCATTTGTCAAGACAGAAGACTCAATAGGTACCAGGGGTACATCTATGCATCCTAATCTGTCACCTTGCATATCCAAGATAAATATATGTCAATTATTTCAAGATTGGAGTAAAATATCTCCAGAAATTCACCATATAGTACAGTAAAAAAGCCTCGTACAAAAATTCCTTCAAACATCGTTATTTTGCATATTGGTTGACTGCACAGGCATAAGTTATCATCGACGACAAACTGTTCAATGAATACAAGCAGTCGCAGACGGCGGTATCCACCGCCGAATTGTGCAGTTGGGGAAGTGCATTCTCAATAATGTTTGCGTTCTCAGTATGTGCTAAACAAGAGGTGGGATTTTGTCAAAAAGCCTGGCTTGCGAAATCATTTTAGGTACTGGTCATGGGAACGAATATACCAAAAATCTTTGAAATCCGTTGACATTTGTGGAAATGAGCCCTGGGACGTCGTCTTTGCTATTTGGTAAATTTGACAAAAATAATAAACAAAGTCCAATAACTCCGGTAAAAATATCCGGCCAGACCTGGCTTGCGAACTCATTCTAGGTAATGGTCAGGTGAACTCATATACCAAATATCTTTGAAATCCGTTGAGATTTGTGGAAATGAGCCCTGGGACGTCGTCTATTTGCTATTTGGTAAATTCGACAAAAATAATAAATAAAGTCCAATAAGTCCGGTAAAAATATCCGGCCAGACCTGGCTTGCGAACTCATTCTAGGTAATGGTCAGGTGAACTCATATACCAAATATCTTTGAAATCTGTTGATATTTGTGGAAATTAGCCCTGGGACGTCGTCTATTTGCTATTTGGTAAATTCGACAAAAATAATAGACAAAGTCCAATAACTCCGGTAAAAATATCTGGCCAGACCTGACTTGCAAATTCTTTCTAGGTAATGGACAGGTGTACTCATATACCACAAATCTTTGAAATCCATTTACATTTGTTCAAGTTATGACTCTTACAAATTCGGGACGGACGGACGGAACCCATTACTATATCCCCCGCAAATTATAATTTGGCAGGGGATAAAAACAACAAAATGGTCGAGTCAACACACGTGTTACACATATTTTATGTTTAACGCGTGTGGAGATTTTTGTAGGTTACAACTTAAATCTGACTGTCTCGACATGATGATCCAGTCTACATCTGTGACCGTGCTATTTTATATACCAAATCAGTATATGCCTTTATTACATGCTACACATGTATACTAACTAAGTTATTAAACCTAACTCACTAATATACATTTTATAGCCGCATTGTAATCATTTCATTGCGCGTACTTGGTTCATTCCATTTCGCGCTATTCCGTTCTGCACATTCCCCGTTTCCTATGTCTCATTGCTGATCTGTATTTTGCTATTTACTATCTCTATCTACGCCCAATCTCTTACCCGCTTAAGTCTTCCTCTGTCTAGTTCAGCGCCCAGTATTAGATCTAACTAAGGTGTTTTAGCCAATCACAGGTAAGCTTATTTACCGCGCTTTCGCAGTCCGTATTTCGTCACCAAGGTGTACGCATCGCAATATCGTATAACACTCTCAGTGTTATCCTAATTTCTTCATGCTCGAAGAATGTTAATAAGTTTAAGAAGTAATACTACGTTATGACATCTGACCTATGCTTTCCAAAGGATGGTATGTAATATTTGTTATATGTTGTCACCCGTTATTATAGCTTGTATTTTAATAATATTGTCTTCGGTTTTGAAACTTTAGTGTTGTCACATTTGCATAAATATATTTGCCCCATAATGTAGGATTTAGGAAATCGCACGCTGCGTTCATAATATCCCTTTTATACCAGCAATATAGGTTTTATTTCTAACTGTTCGTCACAGTTAGGATTGTGTCAAATAGTTGTTTATATCGACAATAGGGAAGTTGGTTTTTGACACAATCACATTTCACATATTTATTAATATCCATACTGGATATTTATTCGGCAGCAACTACAACCTATGTATTTGTTCGCCAGGGTCCTGTAACTCCTGTTGGTTATTTCGTTGGTCATCTGGATCTCTCATCTTGATGTCTGATGTTTGATGTTGTTGGATGTCTAGCTGTCTGTAGATGTGTGTGATGTCATCCCTGTGTCGTGATGTTGGATTGTGTTCCGTTTGCATAAGTATTGAATAAATGCATGATGAAGACTTTTAAAGGTAGGCTCAGTTTACTATAGACCCTGCCAGATGTTTAGACTCAGAGCCCTACAAATGTTTGTGATAGCGACATGGTTCTCGTAAGACCCACCCCTGTGCTCTACCACAATGGCGCCCACGTGTATAGCTTTAATCTCTGAGTATAGTGTGGAACTTTGAAATTGGTGAGAAAATTGGAACTTGGTGAAATTTCGTGTTTTCAGTCTGAAAAATGACAATCAGGATTTCTGGAGATATTCAGCGTTGGACTGGAAGAGACAATAAGATTTGAAGTTTTATGCTAAAAAATGCATAAAAAACATAAATTCTGTTGAAAATTGATGAATTTTGTTGAAAATTTAAAATTTTCATGTTATTCAGTGAAATTTGTAAACACATTGTTTTGGTGTGGCTGTATTCCTTTAATATCATAATTATGTCTAAATTTTTGTATTGTCAGCTCTGTTTAGTCGTTTTTAGCGTTTGGGCAACGTCCAGGCATTAAATTCGATTTGTTACTCTGCCAATATATCTTTGTCCGGATTTTGGTAAATTGAAACCCGGTAAAGTTGTGTTTTCCGGAATTTGGTAGTCCGTGGTTTCGTTTTCGTTTCGTCACCGGATTACATTTTCTATTGGTCAGAACAGAAAGTAAACAGATAAGCACATGGTAGTTTGTTGTTGTATAGTCTGACCAACTTTAGTAGCCTTTAAAGCTAATTATTAGCTTTTGTTTAGGTGTAGTTAGGTATATAATATATATCCGTCCAGCCACACATTATGTATTGTATGCTGTCAAAGTTTTTCTTTGACTAAAACATTGTCAAAGAAGTGACATTTGTTGTATTAAATGTTCCAGTACTGAATGCATAGGCCAAATGTCAGCTTGTGAATTGCAAGGTGAATATCATTGCACATACCGGAGATTTTCTGAAACCGAAATTGGTCGAGAATTTTTCTAAATTTCTTGACATTCGGTCATCACTTTTTGGTGACGGTGTAATAAATACTTTTTATCTCCAACATTATGCAATGCAATTCTGACTTTGCATTAATAAGTTAGTAGTTTTCAGACCCGGTGTTGGACAAATTGTCCCAACTGGTTCTGGTAGTACAAGCAGGTGTTGTCATCTTGGTTTGTTGTGAGTCGTGACATGGTAAGTTGGTGTCGGAGTCTGCAGTTGTCTTCTGAGTCTCAGGTTAACGGTGAGTCAACCCTGACCCCTCCCCTGCCACACCCTCTTTCCCACTAAAATTTTTTTGTGAGCCAAGTACGCATCGCACTTGCTTTCATCTCATTTCATCAGATAGGTGCATGAGTTAATTAGGTTAATTAGGTGGAAGTTTAACTTAACCAAACTAATTAGTAGCAGTTGTCGGCAAGAAAACTTATAAATTTTCAGCCAGTCCACACTTAGCATGCAAGCGGAAGTAAAATTTGTATTAAAATTTTCAGACGATGGTGAATTGTGATTTGAGAATTTTGTAGTTGACGGTGGAGTATATAGCTCGAAAATAGGTAATTTTTCAGAGCAAGTTCGGAAAATAATTTTTCGAATCAACTTTCAGTTGACGGTGAACTTTAATGTTCATATGTGTTGTTGCGTCAACACGTGAATGATTATATTTCAGTTTTGTCGCCGGACGGCACAATTAACTTGAAATTAGGTGACTTATTGGTGATGTCGTGGAAAATTAATTTATTTTTCCATTGTTGAGTTTGTAGTGTGTGATTGATCAGGTTAGATCTGACTTTGAAATTTTTTCAGTTGACGTCAGATAGCGAGCGGAAATAGGTGATTTGAATATTAAATCGCAGAATAATTTTGAATTTTTATGCGACTTGTAGGTATTCGTTTGGTAGTCAAATTGACTTACAGGTGACTTACAGTGTTCTGAGTTACGGTGAAGTTGAGAAATTTTTATTTTTCAGAATTTTTCTTACGTAGTTGGACTTGGGAATTTTTCTTGAATAAAATTTTTTCCGCAGAATTATTTTTTTTCCCCGCAGGTTTAATTACACAATGAATTTTGTTTTTCAGTGATTTCTGAGTTGGTAGGCAGAAAATACTTAGGTTTTTCTGTATAAATTTCAGTGCGTCGGTTTTTCAGATATTGAGTTTAGCTTATTTTCATTTGACGTTTTCAGCGTTCAACAAGGTTATTTACTTTGACCTTTACACTTAGTGATTTTTTTTCCCCGAATTCTCTTGTAGGTTTCGACTTGAATTTTTTTTTTATTCCAGTTACATGTAGTTAAAGCGACACTTGTTTTTTTCCTCCGAGATATTTCTTAGAATTTGTAGGTCGATCGTGGTTGAAATATTTTCAAATTTTTCCTAGCTATTTGCGAGTTAGTGAAAGATGGCGTCACAGATTTCAGAGGAAGTTATGTTGAAGATACAGGCTGAGATATTGGAATTGACAGTTCGGATAGAGGAGTTGAAGAGAAATAGTGAAAATAGTTATGATAATAATTACAGCAATGATGATTATTACAGAAATGATAATTATAACAGTGGTTATAACTCTTACTCCAGACGGCGTGCACAGAGATATCGGAATAGGAATCACAGAAGGCAGTATCGGAGAGAAGCGATAATGTTCATTATTTTCAGAAGGAGGCAAATAATGTTTCAGATGTGAGAAATGATTATAGTAATCCCACAAATGATAGATTACAAGGAGAGTATGTATCTGGTAGATACACCGGATGTTGGAAATGTGGTGATGTGACGCATAAAGCGTTTGGTTGTAGGAAAGGTGGATACTATCGCTACTATGATAGAGATAAAAAATTTCGTCCACAGGATAGATCCCGGAGATATATTAACAAATCACAATTTGTTAATGATTCCAGTAAGGAACATTGTATAAATGGAAATGCTACGGAGTCAGATATTATTGTTTCAGGTTACAATACTAAGGCACTTGTTGATACAGGTTCGACTTGCTCCACAATTTGCGAGCAATTTTACAGCACTTTCTTGAAACATATTCCTTTGCAGCCCTTGTCTGTTATACTTAATATAGAGTGTGCTGATGGCAAGAAACTTCCTTATCTTGGATACATCCAGTGTCCTATTACAGTTCCTACCTTAGGACAAGATTCCGGCAAATAGTTCATTTTTCTTGTAGTGCCAAACAGTTCTTATAACATGTCAGTGCCAGTTTTGCTAGGAACTAATATTCTTTCAGAACTCATGCAGTTGTGCAAAGATGCACATGGTAACAGGTTTTTACAGAATGCAAACTTGTCATCATCTTGGTTTATGGCATTCAGATGCATGATTTCTAGGGAGAAAGAACTTGCTAAACACAACTTTGTTCTAGGTCATGTAAAGTCTGCTGAGAATACTCATGTTATTCTCCATCCTAATACTAAGAAAGTTGTTACTGGTTTTATTGATCATAAGATTCCTTACCAACCCACATGTGCTATTTTGCAGCCACTTCCAGATGATGAGCGGTTCAACATTTTAGAGATAGGTCCATATATTGTGAAATATGATTTCAAGAGCACTGATACTGTTGATGTTCACTTGTCAAATATTTCTTCTAGGACTATTAGTATAGCACCTAACTCTGTTATTTGTCAGGTACAGCCAGTCTCTGTTGAGCATGATATTGAAACCTCCCCAGGTTCAGAGACTACCTCTTCATTTCTTGATAAAATTACTATGGATGTTTCTTCCCTTGATGATGCAAAGGATATATCTGTTGCATTGAATCTTATCAAAGAATTTTCAGATGTTTTTTCACAGCATGATCTTGACTTAGGTTTTTACAGTGCAGTTAAGCATAGGATCGACATGTATGATTCTACACCTTTCAAGGATCGTCCGAGACGTTTACCTCCAAGCATGATTGATGAAGTGAGAAATCATCTGCACCAGTTGTTAGCTGCCGGCATTATACGCCGATCTCACAGTCCATATTCTTCTAATGTTGTTTTAGTTAGGAAGAAGGGTTCAAATGACCTTCGTATGTGTACAGATTTTAGAATTTTAAATAAATGCACTATTCCAGATAATTATGCACTCCCTAGGCCTGAAGACCTTTTTGATTACTTAGCAGGTGCCAAGTACTACTCAGTTCTCGACCTCAAATCTGGTTTTCATCAATTGGAGATTGCAGAGGAACACAAGGAGAGAACAGCTTTTACTGTTGGAGGTCTAGGTTTCTATGAATATAATAGACTTGCATTTGGTTTGAATAATAGTCCTTCTAGCTTTCAGAGAATGATGGAAGACTGTCTCGATGGTCTTAACAGGAAAATATGTAATATTTATGTTGATGACGTCATTGTATGGTCAAAATCTGTTCCAGAGATGTTGGAGCGACTTAGACTTGTTTTTGACAGGCTCAGAGAATGTGGTTTGAAACTGGCTCCAGCAAAGTGTAAATTTTTCATGCGCCGTGTCTCATATGTAGGCCATGTAGTTTCAGAGAAAGGTATCGAGACAGATCCTGCGAAAGTTGACAAAATTGTCAACTGGCCAGTTCCCAAGAACTCTGATCAATTGCGATCATTTCTTGGCTTTGCAGGTTACTACAGAAAATATTGTCCTAATTTTTCCAGGATTGCTAAGCCCTTGACAGATTTACTTCCCCCTACAAATACAAAGAAGCCAAAGAACAAGGTTAAATCCTCTTTTACAGGGAAATGGAAATGGGAGCATGAGCAGCAGTCTGCATTTGATACTTTGAAAGATCGTCTTTCTAATCCCCCCATTTTAGGTTACCCCGATTACAGCAGGCCCTTTGAGGTCCATACTGATGCGTCCCTTCATGGTTTAGGTTGTGTCCTTTACCAAGAGATCGAGGGCGTGAAGAGAGTTATTGCGTATGGCAGCCGAGGAACCACAGCAGCAGAAAAGAATTACCCGGCACATAAATTAGAATTTTTAGCTTTAAAGTGGGCAGTTACAGAAACGTTTTATGACTATTTATATGGTAATTATTTTGTAGTGTATACTGATAACAATCCCTTAACTTATGTTTTAACTTCAGCCAAATTAGATGCTACTGGACAGAGATGGTTATCAGCCTTAGGTTCTTTTAAATTTGATAATGTTTACAGACCCGGTAAATTTAATACCGATGCAGATGCCTTATCCAGGTTGGATACACCTTCTTCAGATATTATTACAAATGATTCAGTGCAAGTTATTTGTAATTCATTACAGGTTCAGCAACCTTTTGTTGAAAGTTTATGTTGCAGCACTGATGTTTTAAATTCTGTTCAAGATGATGTAGGCCATGATCTTGATGAAATGAATTATAGGGATTGGAGAAGATTGCAGGAAAGAGATGATGTATTGTCCGTATGGTTATCAGCCGTGAGAAGAAATAGTTGCTCAAAGAGAAAGTCCCTTCCCCCTTCTAAGCTTCATTCAGCATTTTTAAGACATTTTTCTAAGCTTAGGTTGCAGCGAGGAGTTCTTTATAGATAGTCCACTTTTAATGGTAAAACCACCACTCAGCTTGTTTTACCACATTCACAGATTTCTTTTGTTCTAAAATCATTACATAATGATATAGGACATCCAGGTCGTGACAGAACAGTTTCACTTGTGAAAGAAAGATTTTATTTTCCAGGTATCGACAGTGCTGTCGATGATTGGATAAAACATTGTCATAGATGTTTACGAGTGAAAACTAATCCGAATTTCAGAGCCCCTTTGGTATCCATTACTACTTCTCAACCTCTTGAACTTGTTTGTATTGATTTTCTTACTCTTGATTGTTCTAAAGGTGGTTACCAATATGTTCTTGTTATGACAGATCATTTTACTAAATATGCACAGGCTTATCCTACAAGGAACATGACTGCAAAGACTACTGCTGATGTATTGTTTAACAATTTCTTTATTCATTATGGTTATCCTCAACGTATTCATAGTGATCAAGGTGCTAATTTTGAATCTCAACTTATTTCTGAACTTTGTCAGCTTTGCAGCATCAAGAAGTCCAGAACTACTCCTTATCATCCGATGGGGAATGGTGTTACAGAGCGATTTAATCGCACACTTATTAGTATGTTAGGTACTCTTAATCCTGACCAGAAACATGACTGGAAATCACATATAGGTCCTCTTGTTCATGCTTACAATTGTACTAGGCATGAAACTACTGGTTTTGCTCCTTTTCAGTTGATGTTCGGAAGAGAACCACGGTTACCTCTTGATGTTTTATTCGGTCTGAATAAACCTGATTCTGATCAAACTTCTTATTGTGATTATGTTTCAGACCTTAGACAGAGACTTTCTGATTCTTACAGATTAGCATCCAAATCTATGTCCGGTGCTCAGAGTAGTAGTGCCAAATATTATAATCGAAAGCTTCGTGGTGCAACTATACATGTAGGTGATAGAGTCTTAGTAAAGACATTAGCTTTCGAAGGCAGACATAAATTGGCAGATAAATATGATTCTGAAGTATACACTGTTAAATCTCAACCTAATTCTGACATTCCTGTTTTTAATTTAGAAGATGACAGTGGAAAGCAAAGAACTTTACATAGGAACCACTTGTTGCCTATTGGTTCTTTACCCTTTGACTTTCCAGATGATGACACAGCCCTTAAATCTACTCTTGAACAGAGAGATGCTGATGCCCCAATTGTAGATCCTATTATCCCACCTGTACGGCCACCAGAGCCTAATGTGCGGAAACGTCGTATTTCAGGTACTGGTAGTGTTACTTCACGTGATGAAGTACGTGATAACCATATTAATGGTTCAGACCATATAGATGGTTCAGATGAAGAATCGGTGATATTGTTTGTTCCACAGGGCGTTGCAGGTATAAAATCTGCTCCTAATGCAGTGGACAGTTCAGCTCCATCTCGTCGGGGTGACGACTTTCCTGCGAGATTGGAAGCTGGTGGTATTTCTTCTTCCTGTGGTGACGACCGCACTCAAATAGATGAGTTCAGGGAAGTTAGAACTGATGTCGGTGATGACAGTAATGTTGATATTTCAGCTACACAGGTTTCGACAGGTCAACTTGAACTTCGTTCCACAGGTGATAGCAATGATGAGGCTGATGAGAATGATGATGAAGTTGTTGATATTGTCCGTGTACCTTTAGCATCTATTGCAGAAGATACTGTTGTTGTTGATGGTAATGTTGATGGTGCGAAAGCGAATGTTTCAGGTGATGATGGTGCCTCGAGTAATAGTCAGAGTGGAGATAGAGAAAGTATTTCTCTTTCAGATTCCATACCAAAACCAGTACCTAGAAAATCTAGCAGAGCAAAGAAACCTCCATCATGGATGGGTGATTATATTTCAAAAAATATTCAACCCATTTCAGGTGGAAAAGATGAATATAAGAATCAGCTTTTGCGTAAGCTTATGGAAAATCAGATCTGCACCAAGGTAGCTCCAGATGTTCTTCAGTCCATTCTGAAGACTATCTTGGATGAATAAGATTATCATTTTCAGTTCACTCACTTATATTCAGTGATTCCATATTACTGATATGTCAGTTTCAATGATGTGTGTATACATTGGACATAGGCATTGTCCTGTTGTGTAAGTTGTTTTTAAAATTGATTCTTTTATAAATTATGTATTGATATTATGTATTGTTAGGTATCACTTATCATCTTCGTACGATCAGAGATATTTCCACTTATTCCAGCTGACGATCCAGTGTAGAGCTACGACTCATATGAGGTACCAGTTTTCAAGGAATTCTATTTTTTTTTGTTATATACTCTGTGAGGTGATAAAGTGTTCCTTTCTATATATGATTATGATTTTAACATATTTGTGTTGATTGTTGTGTATTCATGATTGAAGTTCTCAGATAGACCAGCCAATGTGAATCAGTGGTGATTCCATTTCAGCGGTATTGTGTGATATATTCACGTTGTTTACTGTCTACGCCAGATAGTGAAGAGTCAGTTCAGTAACTGTTGATTAAGTGCAGCTATATAATGCTGATATTTGATTTCAGTTTTAAAGATAGGTCGGTGTCAAGGTTATCTCTGTGTATGAGAATGTTATAGATGATAATTTTCCATTATCAGTTGCAGAGTTTGAAAGTCAGTAGCGACATTTCCTTTCAGTATTGGTTTAAATGACTAGGGAGTCATTTTGTCAACAGAGGGGAGAGTGTGACCGTGCTATTTGATATACCAAATCAGTATATGCCTTTATTACATGCTACACATGTATACTAACTAAGTTATTAAACCTAACTCACTAATATACATTTTATAGCCGCATTGTAATCATTTCATTGCGCGTACTTGGTTCATTCCATTTCGCGCTATTCCGTTCTGCACATTCCCCGTTTCCTATGTCTCATTGCTGATCTGTATTTTGCTATTTACTATCTCTATCTACGCCCAATCTCTCACCCGCTTAAGTCTTCCTGTCTAGTTCAGCGCCCAGTATTAGATCTAACTAAGGTGTTTTAGCCAATCACAGGTAAGCTTATTTACCGCGCTTTCGCAGTCCGTATTTCGTCACCAAGGTGTACGCATCGCAATATCGTATAACACTCTCAGTGTTATCCTAATTTCTTCATGCTCGAAGAATGTTAATAAGTTTAAGAAGTAATACTACGTTATGACATCTGACCTATGCTTTCCAAAGGATGGTATGTAATATTTGTTATATGTTGTCACCCGTTATTATAGCTTGTATTTTAATAATATTGTCTTCGGTTTTGAAACTTTAGTGTTGTCACATTTGCATAAATATATTTGCCCCATAATGTAGGATTTAGGAAATCGCACGCTGCGTTCATAATATCCCTTTTATACCAGCAATATAGGTTTTATTTCTAACTGTTCGTCACAGTTAGGATTGTGTCAAATAGTTGTTTATATCGACAATAGGGAAGTTGGTTTTTGACACAATCACATTTCACATATTTATTAATATCCATACTGGATATTTATTCGGCAGCAACTACAACCTATGTATTTGTTCGCCAGGGTCCTGTAACTCCTGTTGGTTATTTCGTTGGTCATCTGGATCTCTCATCTTGATGTCTGATGTTTGATGTTGTTGGATGTCTAGCTGTCTGTAGATGTGTGTGATGTCATCCCTGTGTCGTGATGTTGGATTGTGTTCCGTTTGCATAAGTATTGAATAAATGCATGATGAAGACTTTTAAAGGTAGGCTCAGTTTACTATAGACCCTGCCAGATGTTTAGACTCAGAGCCCTACAAATGTTTGTGATAGCGACATGGTTCTCTTAAAACCCACCCCTGTGCTCTACCACACATCCATTTCAGGTACAGTTTACAAAGTGAATGTCGATAGATTATAGATAAAACAATGCATCATTCTTGTGTATATGGCCTCTCTAGCCAGATACAAAGGTTCTGTAAATAATTGAGGCATGTTAAAGGGACTCAATTCGATCAGACACTCCTACATTACTATTTATTTGGCTTCGGGGGTATAAAATATTTGATTCGAGTCGAGGAACCCACCCATCAAAGCTCAGAGTGCATGATCAGATATCGATTTTTGAAGTTTGTTATTTCTCGAGATAGTGGCCCAGAAACATGTGGTCAAACGGACGAAGGTTCAGATGAAGATGGATAACTGATAAGGTGTTTCTGGTCCACTATCTCAAGAAATATCTAAAATTGATATCTGATCACTCTGAGCTTTGGTGGGTGTCCTTCGACTTGAATCAAATATTTGTTACCCCCCCAAGCCAAAGAAATAGTCATTTAGGAGCGTCTGATCGGATTGAGTACCTTTAAATGGATGGGTGGCCTTCATTGTAGGTTATATACCCAAGAGAAAATGAGACCAAAATTACCAAATTTTGGTGTTATTTCACCATTTCAGTGAATTTCACTGAAATTTCGGTGAACTTAAATTTCACTAAAATTTCACTCAAATGATAAAATAGTTTTCAGTGAGATTTTGAGTACTTTTCAGTTTTAAATATAAAATTAATTCACTAAAAAATGATAAAACAGTTTTTGTCTGTTTTAGTCAGTGTCACTTTATTTTTCGTGTATGGCCTATTAATAATTTTTTAATATCATTTCTGCAAGACAGATAGAATCTCATTTAGGGCCTATAGTTAGGCTACCAACAACTATAGAGGAAGTGACAAAACTGGTGAAGAAACTACCTCCTAAATCGTGTTCACAAGATCCGGTACCGTCCAGTCTACTTAAGGGTTGTATTGACACCATAGGCCCGATGCTCACAGAAATAATAAACGCGTCTATCTCGGAGGGTGTCTTTCCCGACAGTCTGAAACATGCTATAGTGACGCCAATTCTAAAGAAACCATCACTCGACCAGGATTTGTTGAAAAATTATCGACCGGTTTCTAACCTGTCTTACCTGTCGAAACTGCTTGAGCGTATTGTTGTCAGGCGTCTAAATGCCCATCTAGACAAAAATTGTTTGCGAGAAATATATCAATCAGCATACACCTCGTTTAACAGTGCTGAAACGGCAATTACACGGGTCCAGAATGATATCCTATGTGCCATGGACTCTAAACAATGTGTGATGCTAACTCTACTGGATTTGTCTGCGGCATTTGATACCGTCAATCACAAAATTCTTTTACATCGCCTTGAAACACGAATAGGACTTTCGGGACCTGCGTTACGGTGGTTGCAGTCTTACCTCAGTAGTAGGACACAATCTGTTAAAATCGGGGAGGTAGAGTCAGAGAAAGTTCACCTTTACTGTGGAGTCCCACAGGGATGTTTTCTCGGACCGGTGTTGTTCCTTTGCTATGTTCTTGTTTTATTTTCTAAATAGCGAGGATTCCAACAAAAAATTAACTGCTATTAAGGAGGTTCGTGTGTACAGTTGTCATCCTTGTTTTCGTGAGACACAGGGATTTGTCGCAGCTCTCGACATTCCAGGTCTCGAGCGGGTGACAAATCCCAGTGTCTCACTCAATCCCGGGCGACAACTGTATATTATCAGTTATTCGTAAAACTTAAATTTGAGTTTTCAAATTTTTCATTTTTACTTCATTTCATTTTTACTTCATAATTTCGGTCCGAAATATTACAGATGCCAAAGCCCAGCTTCCTAATAATATTTCACCAAATACTATACTGAGCAATCCGCTAATACTAGAGCTGGTTGCCAAGTAACAGGAATTCATAAAGACCCAGGTGGAGCCATCATAGATCGATCTACAATGTACTCCAGTGGGTATGTCTTTCCCATGTTGGACCACCCATCCTGACAACTTTCTTGGCATATATACTAATATAATGAATTTTACAATTGACTATAGGGATCGCTCAAAAGAGAGAGACACTGGCATATTTGTTTGCACAACCATGGGATAAGTAATAGCATATTGGTGACTTGATATGCAAAATCCGATGAGTGTGATAATCAAGTCCGCTCTAATGTAATGAATGTCTGCTCTCTATTGGTCAAAACGTTCACTCACAATAGCATTTGCGCCCACATTTGGGCCTTCAAACCAGTGCACATCTACTGGAAAATTAAATCAATTGATATTATATATACTGTCGGATTGATAAGCATTAAAAGAAATGCCAAGTGTTTGTACATGTCCAACTGACTTGAATAAACATCATCATCAAAAAGCTCGTCGATAATGAACCAGTCTGTATTTAGAAATAACCACTTGTATTCGAAATGTTGAAACCAATGCTGACAGCATAAGGATGTATAAACAGAACTAGAGTACAATGCTGAAGTAAACAAATATGTACCCTGTCTGAAGTAATGTACATGTAAGTACAATCTTCCATAGTTATGATAACAAATCAACCTGTTATCCATAGTGGCCGCAACTGATATAGCAAATGGTTACATACACACAAATTTCATTCTATTCTTTACCCTGTATGCATTTTGACTTTTGTATCAGTATTGACGTTTTGGTTAAAATATCTAAATTAATTTTATCTTGTATTTTGAAACCAGACATGTCACAAAAACTTTGTGATTCTGGATAGCAGTATATATTATCTAATACTGTCTTTGTGTCTATTTGGAATACTATAATTAGTTTCAAAGAGATAGAGCCACACAATGTTCATTGTGTTGGCTTATCAAGGGCAGCGCAAATAACACAATCCATACAGAGCGACCCTTTTCTGTGTTTCCACCAGCATATCTGGAAAGGTACTGTCATGCCATTGCCGCCTGACATATCCCTGGATTAATTTCTTTAAATTTTAAACCCAGGATGTGCTACTGCTTTTGTCAGAATGATTATGATTCTGATGTATTTATGAAATGACGACTGAATAAGCACTTCGTACAGTTTAACACTCAGGTGAACATGTACATGTGGTCCTCTTTGAGTTTTGGAAGTACTGTTGTCACGATTCCTGATCAAAATGAGGTAACCCCCTTTCACATATACCTGTATACCAGTGTTTCCGCTATACCGGCAGGGGGTCCCCTTGACGACCCCGTTCCCCTCGCCAAGTTTTCCCCTCCTGCCATACCCCAGGACATACTGCATGTCTATAAAGGTATAAAGGTGTTTAAAACTTCTGAATTTTGTTGGAATAGTACTAAGGAATTTTAAAAGGTGAATTTATTTTATATCTTGTGAGTGTACACACTCTAAACGCGTTGTTATACAGAAAATTTAAACAGGAAGTGATCGTAACTGACATCGCTAGAAGCTATGCCTTTGAGGCTGGTTAGTTACGTTGCGGTTAGTACCCGGTTATGTTATGCAAAAGAGCAGTATTTTAATCGTACCTGTCATGTTTTATACCGCAAAATATACTGTTCACTTTGTAATAGCTAGAGCGAGAGAGAAATGTGGGAGTAGCCGCACCGGGCATCAAGGCATCTTACCACTGCCCACAACGAATACTCATCGGCCAGATATGTAATCAGCCTTCAATATTTACACTGCAGCTGCTAAAATATATTCCGATTACGTTATGCATCTGAAATATCTGCTGGGTCTACCACAGTGAGTCTTTTAACATTAACGAGCACGTTTAACTCGGGATCCAAATTACTGGTGTTCTGTACTTCGTAAATTAATTTATATCTAATAAATTTACTAGTTTTAAAGTTACAGGTACATGTATAAGGTTTGATAGCTTGGCACTTGGGCAGAAATGGAACAAAATAATCGGCCATTTCTAATCTCACACGATTCTATTGGCCGATATAACGAAAGTAGTTCAACCAGTGCTAAAACAGGCTTCTTTTACCTGGATTTCCCCCCTTGACGGCTACCGGCCCCATTCCCCTACCCCTTAGCGGAAACCCTGTGTATACACAACTGGTACCAGATGCAAGGGTTTTAAAATTTCGAAACATCGTTTTGAAAAGTAGTCTTAGACCCGAACATGCAGTCGCAACGAATTATTCTCGTGCGTTGGACAGCGTGATAATATGAAATGGACTATAGTATTTCTGATATAACTGTAGTTGGTTTCTGATGTTCTGCCTCCCGATATTGAGACACACTAATCGGATCTCGCTCTTCTGAACTTGTCGCCAAAGAGTTTAAAGTTCGGGTAGTCCAGCATGATACCCTCTGAACCCTTTTTCACACGATCATTTTTGGTTGGAAGTCGCCTGCGATTTTCAATGCTCACTCCGTTTCCTCAGCAGAATAGACTTGGAAAACCATCGCTGAATAAAAATCTGTACAGAAACTGTTTTTAAACAAGCTATCCCGTATTTGTGTAGATCGCATATCAACAAGGACGAGTTCTATTTACCCAACAATTTTTCCAAATCATGTTATCGCCTGTGATTAGAAAATCATTGCGCTCGTTTGGATCGGAACGAAGTGTACCAATGTATATCATTAGCACCAGCGATCGATGCTAATTATGATCCGCGAGGTGGTTATAATATAAACCTCCCCTAAACCTTGAAAGTAGCAGACCATGCACCTACGCGTAATGAGATCCCACTTAAAACTTATGGGTAAAATCGTACCATCATGTGTTTTTAATTGATTATAAAAACCACATGTTCATGTGCTGATAACGTAATCAAAGAAACATTACTTGAAAGTAATGATATCTATAAAGATTACGTATATGTGCATCCAGATCCACACTATAGGCCCTTGGTATAACTGTACACTACATGTCAATGACTATTGTGTCTAGCACATGCATACACAATGAGACTATGCTTATCATTTTTCCCATTGACTTTATAATGTCACCTCACTGAATCACCGAATAATGTTACTGCGTGGTAAACATGTAGTATAACAGACCAGTTGGAGACTTTTAACTATATAGATTGAGTTTTGTCAATAGACCAAATATATCACGCCCCTCTGGTGTTTGATTGGTTTATACGAGTCCATAAAATCTCGGTCGGTCCCTTTGGACACTGTGACCTGAACTATGTCTTCGCAGAGTCGTCTTCACAATCTCTAAGACTGGGTGTCTTTAGACTGGGTGTCTTTAGACTGGGTGTCTAAGTTTGTTGTTGTTTGTCTCGGAAGATGATTTTATTCACCATAATTTGTCGGCTTTGCATGGTTATAAGGCAATTATTCAATGTCCGAAAAGGAGTACATGACAAGTTAACAGCCTACCATATTAGCTGTATGTCTCTTGAGAGACGATTATGTTTATATACCATCATATAAATCGCCGGCCTTGCATGCCGCTATATATATATGGTGTATAATTACACCCACTTCATTCTCTATAGTAAATTCCCGTTGAGTTTATCAAAGCTAATGTAATTATATCGCATAATTACATTAGGTCGAGATTTTATCAGTGCAGCGAAAACGACCCAAAAGTATTAGCGCTCAATGATATTTGTAGCCAGTTGCATAGTAACCCGCAACGCTACTTTATTCGCAGTCGCTTCGCAATACACATTTTTTTTCACGAACGGCATGAAAGCCGACAAAAGAATAATAAATCAATATCCAATTAAATACAATGTCCCAATGAATTAAACATTTCCAATCTGTTTACAAAGTATAAATGTTGTCGTATATGCAACGTTTTATAACGAAATGCATGACTAAACAAACACAACTTTTTATTTTTCGTTTCATTTATTTACATTTTCCCACCAGGCATCACTTGGCATTTTGTAAGACCACAGGAGCTTGGAACTTGATCAATAATTGCCTTAATTAGCAATAAAAAATTGCTAATCAGCCTAATTAAGGCAGTTATCGATCAAGTTCCAAACTCCTGTGGTAAGACCATCACTTAGTCTTAGTGGTACCATATATACATTATATATTCTGCCATTTCTGGGCACTACAATTTATATTACTAGAGGATGAAATTTTTAATTACTGTTTACAAACGCCCCCAAACATTGTACCAGTCCCCGTGAGAAAACTGCAACAAAGTTTTTCCCTTCATCTCAGAGTAACGATATGTTACAAAGCGTTACGTGATTTATGAGATACCACAGAGACCGGCCCTACAAACTGAAACTTACAGAGTCCCCGTAAAAAATGCATCATCCAATGGTTCTTCGCCTCCTTTTATTCTAGCAATTACGAAGCATTATCGGTACATGTTACAAATGATATTAAGTCCCCAAAAGAAAACCGCAGCATATTTTTAAAACTCATCTCAATGCAGCGATATGTTACAAAGTGTTACGAGGCGTTATGTGATTTCAGAGATCCACAGAGACCGCTCGTAGACAGGTGTTACAAATGATATAAATTCCCTGTGAGAAAACTGCAGTATATTATAAGTTACAGGGCGAGTTGTTGCCGGATACGGTGCCATATGAGGCGAAGTGAGATTAATATCGGGCGAGGCGCTAGCTCGCAAGTTCCAAAGATATTAATCTCGCTGAGCCTCATATGTCACCGTAGCAGGCAACAACGAGCCCTGTAACGATTTTATTTATTTATATCACCCACATATCATGTTTTCCGTGTGAGAATTTGAATTACGAAGTTCATTACCTGCCAGTAAGTAAATTTGTTGTCTATGGCTATTAACTTATGTAACGTCACAGTGACGCGTCATGGGCGTTGAACGTCAACGCATTGAGTCAATGGCTAATCACCAGAAGCAGGACAACAAACTTGAGATTGATAGTTAATTTATGAGTGTTTAGAATTTATCAAATATATCACATGCAGGTTTTGGTATATGGTACTATGTCTTTAAATTAACAGAACTTGATTTCCGACAGATATCCCTTTTCTTGGTGCCAAAATACACTGAAAATATACACGAGGCGGCAGAGTTCCATGAAAAACAAAATGGCGGACATCGACCCCATATGGGAACCCTGAGGGGGGATATGGATTCCATATGGGACGGGCTGCAAAGATGACAACCCGATGTCTCCTGATATGCCTCTACCAACGGAGCGTTCTCATTGGTCGATCCAACCAGATGACATGATAATTATTCAACTCGTCTCAGTGTAGCGATAAATTATGTTACAAAGTGTACAAAGCATTACGTTAGTCGTTATGTGATTTCCGAGATACACAGAGACCAGGGTTGGGGTAATCATAATCAGTAATTGTAATCAAAGTAATCGATTACAAAATTTGGGGTAATCATCTGTAATGAGTAATCATGACATTTCTTGATTACAAGTAATCGTAATCGATTACTTTCAAATGTACCTGTAATCATGATTACATTATGATTACATTATGATTACTTTTAATAAAATATCCATATGGATGGCTATTGGATACTCATAGTCTCATACTGTGGTACTGTGGAGTGTGCAAAGATACATACAACATATTAGAAATTTAGTACAATTTTGTCATGTGTTATGTTAGTGGTACAGTGTGTATGTACATTCTGGCAGTGGACACAGATAACAACACACAATTGTTGAATACAGCATGAATGGTAATAAACTTGTGATACAGACAATGAAATGTTCTAATATGAATAAAATAGCTAGCCAACTTCAATTACGTATGATTAAATTGAATTGGGACTGCTGCAGACAATGGCTGTAAAGTCACACTTGTACAATAGGGCTAATTAACTGAACAAAGCAGGTGTGCTGTACATCGGTAGATCTAATTAGCTGGTTTGTCATTTACTGCATTCATGGAGTTAAGCCTAATTTAATCCTCATCAGGATTAACAACCAATGATCATCAAATAAATCTTAATGTTATCTTCATTGTGTTGGGTATTGAATCTAACAGAACATGCAAATAATTTATAATTGTTTCTGGTGATATTTTCATAAATATTATGCGTTAGTTTGAATGCATGTAAGAAAATTTAAAATATATTAAAAATTATTTACATAAATAAATACAAATAAAACATAATGTATTCCCAATACGTTGGTGCATAACTTCATGATGAAACCTTTCCAATACATGTAAATGTAAAAAAGTGTATATGTTTATTGCTTGCATCTTTCTATTGTTTCAGTCGTTTCTTGTTTCCATGTTATGCAGTGATGTCTTTATTCAATCAAATTTGATATGTTAATTTGAATTATTTCATTATTTATTCCTATGCGATAAAAATGGTTGGAAACTAATAATTGTAATCAGATGTAATAAAAAAGTAATCGATTACATTTACTAAAGTAATTGTAATCGTAATAGATTACATTGGAAAAAATGTAATCAGCAATCGTAATCATGTAAATCAAAAGTAATTGTAATCATAATCGATTACATTGGTATGTAATCGCCCCAACCCTGACAGAGACCGCTCATTGATGGGTGTTACAAATATAAGGTCCCTGTGAGAAAACCGCACGATATTTTTTCAACTCGTCTCAGTGTAGCAATAAATTATGTTACAAAGTGTATGCCTTTAGACTGTGTAATTACATTAGGAAACCGAGATTATTCCTTAAATATCTCCCTCGGCCATTATTCAGTTTCCGAATAGGAGAGTTCGACATTATAACGGCCTAACATTGCTGTATGTCTCTATAGGCTTGGTGTCTATAGACATTCGATATAAATATAAAACATGTTACTGTTTGCTTTCACACAAGTCAAAAGCACTGAATGTAAATCCTTTCGATGCCATGGCGTCGAAAAATCTTCGTAGAAAACAGAACTATTAAATAAATCCGTTACGAAAACAAAAGCCATATACAATCGGCAATAAAAATATTTTAGCCATGTTAAAACACACATCAAAAATAACAGGCGTGCGTCTTATATCTCCATAATAAGAAAGTGAGGATAGTGGAGTGGTCCACTCACAAGCTGTGGGGGATTAAATTGCTTTAATCTGATTTGATGGTTTCGCTACGCTCCACCACAGGCGAGTTGATTATGCTAGAAGGGGATAATTCTGACCGAAATATTATTAAGGAAGTTATGAAGTAAAAGTTGCAAATGAAGAACAAGAATGTGCACTATACAATAGCTTGAGTGAAAATTATGAATCCATATTTAATAGCGCGGTGGAAATATCAACTGAATCTATTTTAAATCCAACAACATATTGGGATACAAAATCTGTGATTTTATTAAACATGCCTTTGAATTACGAAAGAAGAATTCTCTCTGGGTGGCCGTGATGCAGCTTCGCTTCATCTGTGGCGATTTTGCCGTCCATCCATTTGATATGTTTTGTTTTGAACTCTTTTGACTCCTGTTGTAATTTTTAATTTTGGCTTTTCAATAATCAACAGTGAATCCTTACCGGACATACGTCTCCTTATTTTCTCCCATATCATTAGGGGCACGGGTCCATAAATAACGGTAAGGGGGCAACAGCACCCCTTCACCAATTTATGGACTCGACCACGTATGTTCTAGTAAACTGAACTACGACCCCTAGCGATAGCGTCTTTTTGTTTACAAAAAATTTTCTTTTCTTCGTATAACTTTCCAATTTACGATCAGTTTACATATCATTACACACAACAAACTTTCCCGTACGTATAACACATCCACAATAACTATTTTCAATCCGACAACAAAATTATTCACGTCCTACAGATAATTTTTGTTTAGGACTATTTCGCGTTCGCGCACATGAATTGCAGAAGAGAGAAGCGGAGACGCCGACCCCAGCATCTTTCCGGGTACCTCAGAATAGGAACAATAAAAAAATATTTTCTCCGGAAAAGAGCCTGTGTTTTTTCTTAATTTCCACCTCTTGACTTTATTAAAGATATAAAAATATAAGATGTAGGGCACATTACATGTATATGTCTTTCTCTTTCAGGGGGTTGGTGGCGCGTCTTTATCGCCCACCTTCCCAATGTTTGGCGATTTCGCCGTCCACCCATCTAATATATATTTTGGGACTTCTGTCTGTGTGTTAGCTATATGGCCGGGAAAACTACCACACGGATTTCGACCAAACTTCCTATCTATGGGTAAAAAACCACATGAAGTGTCATCGCATTGCTTCTGAGAAGCTCCGGGCACTCATTCTCCATTCCCACTGCAGCCGTCTTGGAATTGTGGGGGTTAATCGCGTGATAGTTAAAGACGGTTCGTATCCGCAGTGTATTTGATAAAGAGTGTGCTGTGTCCAGACAGGAGTGTGTTGTGTGATCATTATGTCTGTGTTCGTACTTAGGGGTTCCTAGGAATTGGGAGATTTTCATCGGGTCAGTTTTTCTGCCCCCCCCCCGAGGTGACCTTCACCTTGAAACGGGTACCCACAAATGGACTTCTGTCTGTTTGTTTGTCTGTTAGCTATGGCCGGGAAAACTGATGGACGGATTTCGATGAAATTTGATACCTACGGGTGATTTTGTCCGGGGAGTGTCAAATCGTGACTCCGACCTGACCTTGACCTTCAAAATGGTCAATTCAAGGTCAAAGCCTGGACGAAGTCGGGTCACCTGCTAGTCTAATATATATTTTGGGACTTCTGTCTGTGTGTCTGTCTCTGTGTGTGTTAGCTATGGCCGGGAAAACTGCCAGACGGATATTGACGAAATTTGATACCTACAGCCTAATACCTAGGGGTATTTCTTTCCAGGGATGGTTTTGGATGGGTCAAATTGTGACCCCGACCTGACCTTGACCTTCAAAAAGGTCAATTCAAGGTCAAATCGGGTAAAACGGACGGATTTCGACGAAATTTGATACCTAGAGTTACTTTTGTCCGGGGGGTGTTTTGGACGGGTAAAATCGTGACCCCGACCAGACCTTGACCTTCAAAATGGTCAATTCAAGGTCAAATCGCGAATTTTGACGGGATTTAGACGAAATTTGATACATAGGTTTACTTTTGTCCACGGAGTGTTTTGAATGGGTCAAATCGTGACCCCGACGTGACCTTGACCTTCAAAATGGTCAATTCAAGGTCAAATCGGGTAAAATCAGACGGATTTCGACGGGTACTTTTGTCAGGTACTTTTGTCCGGGAGTGTTTTGGATGGGTGTAATCGTGACCCCCCACTTGACCTTCAAAATCGACAATTCAAGGTCAAATCGCGCAATTCGCCGAAAAGCAGAGGGGAAACAGCCCGGACGAAGTCGGGTCCACCAACTCGATTCTTTTGAAGCTTGATACCTCTATCTCGGGACGGGTAGTTTGATGCGCTGATCAATTTCGTCACACCGGATGCCCATGTGGCATGACCTTGACCTTTAAATTGACCTTGAACCTGTATCTCGGTATCCGCTGGGCCGATTTCCACCATTTTCGGGGTGTTGGCGTAAAAAAACAACACAACAACTCTACCCCGTCAGGACGGGTACCCAGCTAGTTTGATATATTTTGTTTTGAATTCTTTTGACTCCTGTTGTAATTTTTAATTTTGGCTTTTCAATAATCAACAGTGAATCCTTACCGGACATACGTCTCCTTATTTTCTCCCATACCATTAGGGGCTCGGGTCCATAAAGTAGATAAGGACACTATAAACTAATATGAGCTCATTCTTGTCAGATAGTAATTTTGTATGTCTACATACAGCTACGTGTACATTATATTTGTTATGCTCCATATATATGTTCAAAATTTATTTATTTGTCTCTATTTGAATAATGCAAACATGTTTTAACATGGGCTTTTTCCAATAAAGATTGATATTGATTGATATATATTTCTATTAGATACTGCATGAAACAAGTATTATTTCCATCAGTAGGTATTTTGTGCTGGATGATCAAATTGTGTAACTTAGTCTGGCTTTGAAAGATAGTGTCCAAATTTTCCCAGTCACTGAAAATAGGGCTGAGGCTGAAATTCCGACCCATTTAAGTTGACCCCTCCTCCAACCCTCCCTGCATGTTTCCACAGGTTTAGTGATGATTTTCCTGAATTATTTCAGTGGATTTGTGGAGAAACTAACCTGTGTTAACTTCTCTGTTTCTCTTGCGATATCTCTGGCATTAATATCTGTGATATTGTCTAGTGATTCTGTGGAGAGAAGAACATAATTATATTGACATCATAGCGAGCCCGAAACGAGACACCTTGTTCACAAGCGATAAGCATATACGTGTACGTGACAAATTTCATGAAGATCCGACCAAAGCTACGACCTGTAGCCCGCGCCAAAGGATTAAGTCATGTAAAGAGTAAAAACCAAGATGGCTGCTGGTGACTCGTTCCCATCTACATGTCATAATTAACATCCATGATAAATTGCATGATGATCAGACGAATAGTACGACCTGTTGCCCGCGCAAATGGATTGAATTTTGAAATCCAAGATGGCCACCAGCAGCCATGCTTTTTGGCCGAATGACCCCAAAAGGACTCATTCCCATCTATATGTCATTGTTAACATCCATGACAAATTTCACGAAGTTACGACCAAAGCTACGACCTGTAGCCCGCGCCAAAGCATTTAGTCATGCAAAGAGTAAAATCCAAGATGGCTGCTGACGGCCATGTTTTTTGGCCGAACGACCCCAGAATGACTCGTTCCAATCTTCATGTCAATATTAACATCCATGACAATTTCATGATGATCAGACAAGCAGTACGCCCTGTAGCCCGCGCCAATGGATTGAATTTTGAAATCAAAGATGGCCACCAGTGGCCATGTTTTTTTGCCGAATAACCCCAAAATGACTCGTTCCCATCTACATGTCATTGTTAACATCCATGACAAATTTAATGAAGATCTGACCAAAGCTACGACTTGCAGCCCGCGCCAAAGGATTTAGTCATGCAAAGAGTAAAATCCAAGATGGCTGCTGACGGCCATGTTTTTTTGTCCGAATGACCCCAAAACGACTCGTTCCCATCTACATGTCATTGTTAACATCCATGACAAATTTCATGAAGATCTGACCAAAGCTACGACTTGTAGCCCGCGCCAAAGGATTTAGTCATGCAAAGAGTAAAATACAAGATGGCTGCTGACGGCCATGTTTTTTGGCCGAACGACCCCAGAATGACTCGTTCCCATCGACATGTCAATATTAACATCCATGACAAATTTCATGATGATCAGACCAGCAGTACGACCTGTAGACCGCACCAACGGATTGAATTTTGAAATCCAAGATGGCCACCAGCAGCCATGTTTTTTGGCCGAATAACCCCAAAATGATTCGTTCCCATCTACATGTCAATGTCAACATTCATGACAAATTTCATAAAGATCAGACAAAAGGTACAACCTGTAGCCCGCGCCAAAGAATTTAGTCATGCAAAGAGAAAATTCCAAGATGTCTGCTGGCGGCCATTTTTTTGGTCGAATGACCCCAAAACGACTCGTTCCCATCTACATGTCATTGTTAACATCCATGACATATTTCACGAAGATCTGACCAAAGCTACGACTTGTAGCCCGCGCCAAAGGATTTAGTCATGCAAAGAGTAAATCCAAGATGGCTGCTGATGGCCAAGAATGACTCGTTCCCATCTACATGTCAATATTAACATCCATGACAAATTTCATGATGATCAGACCAGCAGTACGACCTGTAGACCGCGCCAATGGATTGAATTTTGAAATCCAAGATGGCCACCAGCAGCCATGTTTTTTGGCCGAATAACCCCAAAATGACTCGTTCCCATCTACATGTCAATGTCAACATTCATGCCAAATTTCATAAACATCAGACAAAAGGTATGATCTGTACACCGTGCCAAAGGATTTAGTCATGCAAAGAGTAAAATCCAAGATAGCTGCTGGCGGCCATGTTTTTTGGCTGCACGACCCCAAAATGACTTGTTCCCATCTACATGTCATTGCTAACATCCATGACAAATTTCATGAACTTCCGACCAACGCAACGACCTGTAGCCCGCGCCAAAGGATTTAGTCATGCAAAGAGTAAAATCCAAGATGGCTGCTGGCGGCCATGTTTTTTGGCCGAACGACCCCAAAATCACTCGTTCCCATATACATGTCAATATTAACATCCATGACAAATTTCAAGATGATCAGACAAACAGTACGACCTGTAGCCCGCGCCAATGGATTGAATTTTGAAATCCAAGATGGCCACCAGCGGCCATGTTTTTTGGCCGAATGACCCCAAAATGACTCGTTCCCATCTACATGTCAATGTCAACATTCATGACAAATTTCATAAAGATTAGACCAAAGGTATGACCTGTAGCCCGCGCCAAAGGAAATTGTTGATGGACACACGCACACACGGACGACAGACGCCAAACCATGGCAATAGCTCAAACTTACAAAGTAAGTTGAGCTAAAAATGTCAGACAGACCTGTGTTTGTGCCTGACATTTTTCAGGTGGTGAGCAAAAAATTAAATTCAGGCTTGGGACGGACGAACGACGAGTGGTCAATATGTGTACCGTACTATGGTATGGGTACACATAAAGAAAGTGTCAATGACACTGTAACTCAACTTGGAAAGGGAATAATTTAATGTATTACAGTAAATGGAGGAAAGATGCTAATTGAAATGTCTAACCTGCGCCAAAGGATTCAGTGATGCAAAGAGTAAAATACAAGATGGCTGCTGGTGGCCATTTTTTTTGGCCAATTGACCCCAAAAGAACTCGTTCCCATCTACGTATATTTGTTAACATCCACGACAAATTTTATGAAGATCTGACCAAAGCTACGACCTACAAATTTCATGATGATCAGACGAACAGTACGACCTGTAGACCGCGCCAATGGATTGAATTTTGAAATCCAAAATGGCCGCTGGCAGCCTTTTTTTTTTGGCCGAATGACCCCACAATGATTCGTTCCCATCTACATGTCAATGTCAACATTCATGACAAATTGTCATAAAGATTAGACCAAAGGTACAACCTGTAGCCCGTGCCAAAGGATTTAGTCATGCAAAGAGTAAAATCCAAGATGGCTGCTGGCAACCATGTTTTTTGGCCGAACGACTCCAAAATCACTCGTTCCCATCTACATGTCAGTGTTAACATCCATGACTAATGCCAAAGGATTTAGTCATGCAAAGAGTAAAATGCTGGTGGCCATGTTTTTTGACCGAATGACCCCAAAACGACTCGTTCCCATCTACATGTCATTGTTATAATTCATAACAGATTTCATGACCATCTGACCAAAGCTACGACCTGTAGCCCGCACCAAAGGATTTAGTCATGCAAAGAGTAAAATCCAAGATGGCTGCTGGCGGCCATGTTTTTTGACCGAATGACCCCAAAACGACTCGATCCCATCTACATGTCATTGTTATCATTCATGATAAATTTCATGATGATCAGACGAACAGTACGACCTGTAGCCCGCGCCAATGGATTGAATTTTGAAATCCAAGATGGCCGCCAGCGGCCATGTTTTTTGGCCGAATGACCCCACAATGATTCGTTCCCATCTACATGTCAATGTCAACGTTCATTACAAATTTTATAAAGATTAGACCAAAGGCAACCTATAACCCGCGCCAAAGGATTTAGTCATGCAAAGAGTAAAATCCAAGATGGCTGCTGGCGGCCATGTTATTTGGCCGAACGACTCCAAAATCACTCGTTCCCATCTACATGTCAGTGTTAACATCCGTGACAAATTTCATAAACTTCCGACCAACACAACGACCTGTAGCCCGCGCCAAAGGATTTAGTCATGCAAAGAGTAAAATCCAAGATGGCTGCTGGCAGCCATGTTTTTTGGCCGAACGACCCCAAAATCACTCGTTCCCATCTACATGTCTTTATTAACATCAATGACAAATTTCATGATGATCAGGTGAACAGTACGATCTGTAGCCCGCGCCAATGGATTGAATCTTGAAATCCAAGATGGCTGCCAGCGGCCATGTTTTTTGGCCGAATGACCCCAAAATGACTCGTTCCCATCTACATGTCAATGTCAACATTCACGACAAATTTAATAACGAACCAAAGACGTTTGGGTCGTATATAGGCTATATCTGATTTTGTGACGTCACCAATTTTTAAGTAATACGACCCTTGGATTTTGAATTTTGGGGAGCAGAAATGTCGCACATAGGATCGGTGGGACTAAAGCATTATTGTCGTAAAACTTGAAACTATAGATATATTACTGTAGTCTATAGGCAGTAATAATATATAATGATTATATGTAAGATGATATTTATATATGTATTTTATCTTGGATTACGCTAGAATATGGTCATAACCAATAAATAATTTGAATTTGTATATTGTCGTAATCGGTTGTCAAGACCAACACAAATCAGTCGATGATTGTTTACAAATTAAAAAACATTTTCCCAGAAAACTAATACCAGTCGCATCAATGCCCATGTAGAGAATATCTTCAATTTTATATCGGTATTTTAGATAGATTCGTGCAATATTCATAAGTTTAAAGCAGAGTAACCCGGGCCCGGTCCTACTAAACAACGAACACAAACGAACACAAACGAACATAAACGAACACAGGTCCAAAAAGCGGAATAGAAGGGTGAAATTTGGTTTGTGTGTGCGTGTGGGTCCACTCTATGTGTATGTGGTGTTATTTCCAACTTTGATCACTTATTTTTGGAGTTATTAGCATTATTTGAATACAAAACTACTAAACAACGAACACAAACGAACATAAGATTAGCCATACTGCAAAGGTGTTAATTAACTACGGCTTACTCTGTCTCCTTGTTAATTGCACATCTGTGAGTTGCTTTTACTGCAAGGTGACTTGTCAGTTTTGTCACTGATGGCAATAAAAACACGGGAAACATCAGAGGTCGGCGGTATACGTATGAATTCATGTATGAATGTGATCCGAAGTACGAACTATTGTTTCGCACATAGTCACACATACATATGGTTCTTTCTAAGTTTAATTTCGTCGTTCGATTTTCCACTTCTCCTTAATAGAGGATATTATGTTCGTTATTTTTATCAGTCGAAAAAGTTGCAAATCAAAATTGTTCAACTTCCATCTTAAGATACTACAGGTAAGGTCAGTCCCGTCGAATTTTAGACATCGAATTGCAGCGACATGAAGTTGAACAAAATTTATGTAGTTCGATCGGTTGTTGTGTTTTATATGGAGATGACAGTTCGCCAGACTTGTGTCTGTTTTTTCCTATTTCAATGCGGAAGCGCAGTTGTTTTCTGATTTGAATTGGTGTAGCGAGAATATCTCAGACCACACGTATATATGTATATGTATTATGTTTTGGACCTTTTTCGTGTGTTGGAACCAGTCTGGCTTTCATGTTTTTGTTTTTGGTGCAATTGGTTATTAGGGAAATTCTGTTACGTGTATCTACCGAAAATATTCGCTCCTTCTTCGGAAAATAATAAATACTAGTTTAGAGTGCACCTATTAACCTTTTCCCAGGCTTGTCTGATACTGTGCGCGAGACAAAGCTCCAAACCTCTTTTTGTTCCTATTCCTTTGAGGTTTTACAGTTGAAATATAATATTATATGTTTAGTGTAAACATATTTTATTCCAATCAAAATAATAACATATTTAAACATTTGACAAACATTTTACAGTAAGACAGAATAATATAAATAATCGATTGATTGGAAATTATTGTTTCGTTCATTTTGAAAGAGACAACCATGCAAAATGGCAAAGAATAGTGACCACTCGCTCATATACTCTATAACACAATCCCCTCACAAACCGCGAGAGAAAATACAACATATTTCTTGATTAACTGCATGCTGTCGAATTTAACCACATAGGCCTACATAATATGGAGGAAAAATTCAGGCTAGAGAGTTCTGTCTCCATGTGCAATCTGATCCGGAAGCGAGACGATGGTTTCGTAAGCAAAAGGGTTCTATCTCTAAACACATTTTTCGTAGTGTCTATTATTATAAAACTGGCGAGTTTCTAGAACTGAGACTTCGGATATAATAATATTTTAGTTAGCTTTAACATTTTGAAACATGAAGACACACACTGAAAACGATTTACTTGGTAATTCCCGTCTCGAAATTTCAACATCGATTTCCCAACAAAATGATTAATGTTGGATAGAACCATCTGATTCTCACCCGACGATATATAAGGTCGATAAAAAGAGCAACTCAAATGTTTTGTTAGATATGCATTAAAACGCCGACCTCTGATGTTTCCCGTGTTTTATTGCCATCAGTGACAAAACTGACAATCACATTGCAGTAAAAACAACTCACAGATGTGCAAAGAGTAAGCCGTAGTTAATTAACACCTTTGCAATACGGCTAATCTTATGTTCGTTTGTGTTCGTTGTTTAGTAGTTTTGTATTCAAATAATGCTAATAACTCCAAAAATAAGTGATCAAAGTTGGAAATAACACCACATACACATAGAGTGGACCCACACGCACACACAAACCAAATTTCACCCTTCTATTCCGCTTTTTGGACCTGTGTTCGTTTATGTTCGTTTGTGTTCGTTTGTGTTCGTTGTTTAGTAGGACCCCCCCGGGCCAGGCTATTAACTTGGGGGTCGTCCTGTTCACCCGGCGGCTATTGTTTCGGGTAGGTGTTGGGGCAGGTGTGATAATCCTCAACATCACAGAGATGCCGACTATAGTTTTTATCATAATTGTTACTGGGAATTGGTGGCGATGGCTAATTTCGACGGCGATGAGCGGCCGGACGATGAGGATAATTGGGGTTTTTGGAAAATTCAAAACTCGAGGATTACAGCGCGTAGAGGGCTCATTTTGGTGTCTAACGAAAGGCCGATATTCGCCCTATCCACACATATTAACCCCGCCACTGAACGGACACCGGAAGTTGCATTATGAACGAAGAAATTCACATGTGATATATTTCAACAAATTTATTAAATATGGACTATAATCTCCGCCGGCCAAGTCGTTAATCTCTGCCTGCCGGGTAGACAGGATATACCCTTAACTTGTTTCGATCATCGACGAATATTTCGATTCAGTCAATCAGTGCTCGTCGATAAAATCTAAAATAAATCCGATAAATAAAATTTGATGATAACATATAGTTCCAAACGCATTGACAATTTAAACCCATAATATTCTGCAATTGTATGAAACAAACTACTTCTTTAATTGTATTGAGGTTTACTAATGTTATAAAATGTTGTATTTCTAACAACAACGGACGAAGAGATGTGAGTTTGTGCTATAAATTAATACGCAATCACAATTCACAAATAGTCCCGCCGCAGAAATAATTCGTGAACACGAGGTGCAATTTATGTGAATATCGGCATAAACCGAGCACAACAACCGACTGTGACTAGCAGGTAAGTTACGTCAGTATGTGTGCATATTTGTGAACTCCATCTGTCCATAATTTCTAAGCATAGATACTTTCAACGTGATGACAATTTTGCAAATGAAAACAACAGAAAACTTGGAAAATTCGATGCACCATCAAAACATCAATCATGATTCATGGGGGAACGGGACTACCCGCCCCCGAGACAACCCGCCCCTATGCTATTTTGGGGGCGGGTTGTCCCGATAAATGAGGGCGGGTTGTCCCGAAATTGTTAATAGTGATTATGTTCTTTTATGTTCTTTGATGATATATTATTAAAGATTTTGATCAACAAAACATGTGTTTATTCATTAATTATGTCAATGCGTGGACTGATAAATGAGGGCGGGTTGTCCCGAAATTGTTAATAGTGATTATGTTCTTTTATGTTCTTTGATGATATATTATTAAAGATTTTGATCAACAAAACATGTGTTTATTCATTAATTATGTCAATGCGTGGACTGAGATAAAGAATGACACGATGTTTTGACAACTGAACGGCACTTAAGGTAAATGAAGACTAATTAAAAGGGGTGCTTTCAAAACAAACATTTGATGCAAATGGTTCATTATCACAGTGTGTTATCACAAACGAGGGACCGTCGCCCTTAATTTCATTTGCAAGCCTTGCAAAGACAGGTAATTATTGTATACTTACGGTCTTGTGTTCTGTAAATCACTTTGTAATATTTTAATAAAATATATAGTAGATATATAGTAAATATATAATTATAATCAAAAAATAATAATCAAAATTATATCCAACAGGCCAGACACTTCTCGAAATTCTACCGACGACATCCTCGACTTAGCATCAATGATGGACTGCGACTCTGATACCATTGCCACTGACATGCTACGTGAAGAAGCCGATGATACGTCTCAACGACTATCCGATGCCATGGACGTTATCAACGACGACGATACTACCAATACCACCTCATCGCCTCAGCCATCATCAGACCAGACTTCTGACAACTTGAACCTAGACTTCGACCTGCCATGTGCATCGAATCGCCATCATACGTCAACCTGAACCAATGGAGACGTCGATAGTGGACCCTGATCCCAAAATTAATCATTGTTCGTTAAACTTATTAAATTTTGTTTTTAATCTTCGTTCATATTCATTCATTCCGTTTTTAAATTTCGTTCATTAAACTTCGTAATAAATAAACATATTATCGTTGATGCATTTTTGTGTTCATAAGTTATATTTATTATATTACATGTGTATTTATTGTTGTCCATGTTGTTATCAAATAAAAATCTATAAAAAAACAACCCAGTTTCGTTAAACAAACATCTCATAATCCCCTCACGCCTCCTAATTAGCGACGTACTGATTACCGCTAATTGATTTTTGGGGGCGGGTTGTCCGGGGGCGGGTTGTCTCAGAGTGAAAGGGGGCGGGTTGTCTCGGGGGCGGGTAGTCACGGACCCATTCATGGTAGGCCTATTATCAATGTCATTATGTTCAAAGTTCTACATGGTGATATTCAATCAGCAACCATTGATTAGATGCCAACAACAATCAATGAATCATTGCACTAAGTGAACGTTACATTAACTTGCTTAAGGGTACATTCAGACAACCACGATGCAATAGTAAGTGGACAGATTTCCGTCGTAGGAAGTAACTGGTAGCTGGACTGCGCATGTCCACGTCCAAATCGTAGGGCATAAAATAATATCAAGCTCTTGATTTTAGATGCTAAACCGTGGCATTCTTGGTTATCACCACTTGCGGCTTAATCGCAGTCATGTGTACATAAAAATCGAAGCTTGAAATGATAGCAGGCCAGTAGTCAATCACATGCTTTAGGAACAATCTATGATATCATAATGTATGCAACATCGCAAGCGTCCGAACAAACTATTGACGATCATGTCGGGCTTAGTTCCTCTACTTACGATTGAATCATGGTCGTCTGAATGTACACTACTAAGTAGGGTTGAAACGATTAATCGACTAGCTGTAGTTGACGCTGAAATGTCAGAACGTCGACTCTGAATTTTGCCGTCGACTAGTCGGAACATAGTGTATTAGTTACATGTATAACGTTTTCAAGATCGATTCCGGCATAAATGGTGTTAACTGCGCATAAGTTACTGTAAGAATAACGTTTGGTGGCACCCGGAATTGATAGTGTTATTAGTATAGACACACACGGTGACCCGACTATTAATTGAAAGAATGAAATTGATAACACAATGTCTCACTCGTCGTTTGAGATCAAAGACATCACTGCGACATGATGGCAATGATTGACGCGGCTTTATCGTTTGTCGGAGACCGCTTTGATCTAGACACTGAGTATATTTTAATTGATCTCGCACCGTCGGGTTATGATGCGACGCTGTGTGAAGGTCGCTTAAGGTGACGTCATTGGTGCTACCGTATTTTCACATGTAACACCATTGCTACAAGAACTACACTACCTTCCAATTCGTACACGTATAGACTACAAATGTGCGTCATTCTGTTATAAAAAATCAGAATCTAGTTCAAGCATTCTCCCTGTATTGCCTCAATATTTTGATAAACTTTTAAGTATGTATATTCCACCTATGAATCTGAGGTCAAGGCACAAGCTCTAATGGATATTCCATAAAAAAATTTGAAAACTTATGGCAATAGAGAATTTGATTCATATGCGCCAAATGTTTGGAACTCACTGAGACACGACACAAGATTTGCAAACTCTCTGACCGAATTCAAATCTTTGTTAAAGAGTGAATTATTCTGTGCTCACTATGGGGAAGTTATCTCAGATGTTGTTTAATTATTTTGATGTATGTGTATATCTAAGTATGTGGTGAGTATAGATGTCATTGTGTGTATATGATATCACGTGTGATAGAGGGTAGGGTACTAGTAGGAATGTAAGCGCTCTGAGCCATCTGGGATAAAGCGCTATAAAACATTTATTTATTATTATTATTATTATTATAAATGATACTGACATTAAGAACTGGCTATCGTATTCTACAACGTAGTCTATACTATAGGGTGTATTTAGTCGGAACATTAACATTTTACAGTGACACCGCTCGGCACGGTTTATTGGTGATCACGTGACTAAACGAAATCTCAAACGCTGATATTAAATTTAAAACCTGTATAAATGATCGTGTTTTTAATCATTATCCACCACATTACATTCAGTGTGTTGGATAAATATCAAGATGTTTACTGTATTATTTCCCAAATAAATTGGTGTCTATGCAGGGAAATGCGGTACGCAATAGACCATCATTGCATCAGTCATCAGTGTACGCCATGTACGATGAATTTTCCGTACCATGTTTGAAAGTTTTGATATCGGGTACCGACTAGTCGACGCAACGCGACTTTTGGGCCTCGACTAGTCGACTTTGAAATTCACTAGTCGTTTCAACACTACTACTAAGGCAACCATGCATGATTCAATTGTAAGTGCCACCACACACGCTGCGATTAAAATCGTAAGTGGGGAAAATCGCAGGAGGAAGCATCCAATGCGCATGCCCACGACATGGCCCACGTAGCCAAATCGTAGCGATCAAGCACTGTTTGATTTTACCAGGAAAATCGTGGCGTGACCTTGGCAACGCACGCGGTCGTAGCTGTCACATGACCACTGTCGCACTGGTCATGTTGTAAATACCACGAAAATTAAACATTCAAAAATGGCGCAACGTTTACAAACTTCTTGCACTTACAAAAACGAGGCCACATTGGTGGAGATGTGGCACGACAGGGAGTGCATGCCTATACCATATATCAGGCAAGGAGAAGAGGGCTGTCGCAATTGTTGAAATTCAAATGGGGCAGCTGAGCCTGTTGAGTTGACAGGTACAAAAATGTCAAAATAAAAACAATATTCAATTTCACTTGAACTTTCAACATCAAATTGTTAGTTTAGAAAATTTAGAAACATGCCATGCATATGTATTTAGTTGCATAATGTGGAGAATGTGGTCTAACGTTTTGCTATCATGTGATCGATCACGTGGATAAAATCGTAGCTGTAAACATCGCAGCACCATAGCGTCTGCGGGCAAGCTACTATTTCTCCACCTACGATTTTCTCCACTGACGATTTTAATCGTAGCGTCTGCGGTGGCACTAAGTGGAAGAATTTCCATCATAGGAAGTAACCATGCTAGATCACGTCAAATTCGCAATTAAAAAATATCAATATCAAGCACTGACATTTGTTTTTATATTCAAAATCGTGGCTTATGCTTGGATACTATACTTCCACTTGCAGTGTAATCACAGTTGTGTGTGTAGCGTTCACATTGTGAATCTGAATGTAGAAGGCCGATGACTGCAGTGCGGTTAGCGTTGCCACCGCGGCCGAAATGCAACTACACCGCAGCTCCACTGGCTAACTACAGTTAGGCCGCGGTATAACTGCCATTCAGCATGGTGTAGTTGCGACGGTGTACTTTCATCAAACTGAAAAAAGACAATACAAACCAGAAATCTAACCATGGTGTACATGCCATTCGACTGCGAGAGTAGTTGCCTTTCAGCTGCAGTGAACTTGCTGTTTGGCCGCAGTGTCTGAGTGTACTTGCTGTTCGGCCCGCGGTGCTCAACTGCTGTTACAAACTCTGACACCGCGGCCAAACGGCAAATTCACAGCGGTGCCAATGGACACTTGTTTTGTCCAGCAGGGTACACTAAGGTGACCATGATTCATTCGTAAGTGGAAGAATTTCCATCGTAGGAAGTAGCTGACGTCATAATCGCAAGAAAAAAAATAATGTCAATAATATCAAGCACTGTTTGATTTTAGATTCAAAATCGTGGCTTATCCTTGAATACTTCCACTTGCAATGTAATCGCAGTTGTGTGTATAGCTGTCGCATTGTAAATGTAGAAGGCCGATGACTTCTCTGCTCGAGAGGTCTAGATTTCTTGGTCATGGTCGTTAGACGCTTTGTGTGATCACCGAAGTTAAGCAATGTCGAAGCCGCTTGGATGTGTGACTAGCTTTGGGATTCTGGGTGCTGCCAACTTTCGGTGCGACTCCCGCATTTCTCTTTCTCGTTCTGTTACATGTGTACGTAAAAAATCATGTATGACGACCCCTCAGTCTACCGGTATCTATCAATAAACTATCCGTAATTTCGTCAGGTCCCGATGCCTCCACTTACGATTGTATCATGGTCGTCTGAATGTTCACTAACGACACAAAATAACTGCAAATTCAGATACCTGTACGGTAATCGACTACTACTTGACTAGTCGGACCCCTTCTAAGAGCTCCCATTTCTATGCACATACAGTATGACGTATAAAATGAGCAATGTGTCATCGCAGTTTTGAGTGTCCAATAAGTTTGCAAAGTTTTTGTCTTTATGGTGTAACTCTTTAGACAAGGCCGTTATTTCGTAAAAGTGATATTTAAAGAAATAAAGGGCATCTTAGAATTATCTCTCATTTTGAAAACATAAACCGCAGTGCTTATATTTTTTCGGCGAGAATCCAAATCTAGATTCTCGCAAATATTCTCACAATTTACCCTGTATTCTTGTGAAAAGGTATGTATGGATTCTAGCAAAATCAGATGAAATAGATCGGTATGCCATTGGGCGCCGTTGTATCTAATCCCATACTGTGCCGACTAGGTGACAATAATAATAAAAACAAAATTATCTATGCACAAATAGCATTGCGAATTGCGATACTAATATTAAACTTCTAAAAGCTCTAAATTGATCGAAGCAACTGTATGTTGAAAATTAAGTGTCGGCGCACACGGCCCCGATTGTGCCCGGTAAATCAGGCTGCCGGATAAATCGGGCCCGATAAAATCTGGAGTTCAGCGCGCACGAGTCCGATTTTCACTCTGGTCATATGCATGCTATGCATGTCACTGTAGTAAATAGTCAACTGGTGTACGTGGTCAGCCTATCTAGACATTTACTATATCTACCGGTAGTCCTGGTGATTTATATTCATATGAATTTCTAAAGACTAATATTTATTAATAATAAACTAAATAAATATATTAATAATAATATATTGAGGTCACGGGCAATACAGTTAATAGTGCCAATAGCCGTAAATTGGCGTAATCTACCTTTCCACAGCTGACTCCCTCTTGTTGCGATTATTATATACGGGCACCTACATGTATTTTCTGCACATAGGTCTACCAGCCGTTGTTTCTTGTCGATTGATCAGAATTCTTGATATAATTTTAGAATAGCGGTCGCTGCTAACTATTCCGATATTATGAATGATGTTTTGGTCATGTGACAAGCAAAACACCCGCGTTGCCATCGTCATGAGCCGGATTTTCCTGATGAAATCAAATTCAGTTGGATCGGTCCGATTAAATCGTATCCGACAAAAACTGGCCCAACCCAAAACAGGTGTCCCCAAATAATCTCTGGATCCATCCCTGTGGGAACGAGTCATTTTAGGGTTGTTCGACCAAAAAACATGGCCGTCAGCAGCCATTTTGAATTTTACTCTTTGCATGACTAAGTCCTTTGGCGCAGGCTACAGATCGTAGCTTTGGTCGGATCTTCATGAAATTTGTCGTGGATGTTAACAATGACCTGCAGATGGGAACGAGTCATTTTGGTGTCAATCTCCCGAAAAACATGGCCGCTGGTGGCCATCTTGAATTTAAAAATTAAATCCATTGGTGCGGTCTGCAGCTCGTACTGTTCGTCTGCCGGATCATCATGAAGTTTGTCGATGTTCATATTGACATGTGGCTAGGAACAAGTTCTTTTCGGGTTATGGCCATCAGCAGACATCTTGGATTTTACTCTTTGCATGACTAAATCCATTGGCATAGGCTACAGGTCATAATACCTTTAGTCAGATCATTACAAGTATGAGATTTGTCATGGCTATTGACATGTACAAATTGTACATGTAGATGGGAACGGGTCATTTTCGGTCATTCGGCCAAAAAACATGGCCACTGGTGGCCATCTTGGATTTCAAAATTCAATCCATTGGTGCTGACTACTAGTACAGATCGTACTATTCATCTGATCATCATAAAATTTGTCATGGATGTTAATATTGACATGTAAATGGGAACAAGTCTTTGGCACAGGCTACAGGTCGTACCTTTGGTCACATCATTATGGAATTTGTCATGGCTGTTGACATGTCATAGATGGGAATGAGTCATTTTAGGGTCGCTCGACCAAAAAACATGGCCACCAGGCCAGGGATGGATCCAGGGATTTTTCCGGCATATCCCGATGGCCGTAGGCCCGAGATGGGGGTAGGTACGGGAGGGGGTCACCCCATCCATTAGGTGCAGCATTAAAGATCCCGCATAAGAAAATCCGCTGGCTTACAAGGTCAAGATAAAGGCCAATGTACCGCTATTCTCAAAGTAATTGACCAGAAAAACGGGGTGATACCCCGGTCATGACCGCGGTGATACCGGTAATAAGCGGTAGCGGTATCGAGACGGTCATGGCGGTGGAGTTACGGTATTGGGCGATAATGATACCGCGGTCTTTTAGCGGGCACCGCATTAATTTTGTTGAATACCGCAGTGATTTTCATGGAACTCTTTGAGGGGAGGTATTTACTCACATATAATTGTTCGCGTTAACAAGCGGTATCAGTACCGCGGTATTGGAGGATACCGCGGTATAGTACCGCCATATTAACGGGGTGACACCACGTTATTGGTGGTCAATTACTTTAAGTATAACGGTATTATCTTATATATGCGAGGCTCCTTAGATGGGAGACTCTCATTTATATAAGAGAATGCATTGGCACAGGATTTTTGCAAAATTTCAAGAAGCCCCAGTCATGAAAGGGTTAAAATAGTTCTCACTGGACACTTGATTAAGCAAATAAAGGCTCTATATAAACTGTATATTGATGCATTGCATGTTGTTGAATTATATAGAAGATTTCCTTCAAAATATAGAAAATTCAGCTTTAATAAAACTATCCACTTGCAATTTGGGGACATTTAGGCCACCCGAGTTTGGGCGCCCAAACCTGTAACAGGTATCAAAAGAGCCCTGGATCCTTCCCTGCACCAGGCACCAGCGGCTATCTTGGATTTCAAAAATCAATCCATTAGCATGGGCTACAGGTCGTATCTTTGGTCAGATCATTATGAGATTTGTCATGGCTATTGACATGACGTAGATGGGAACGAGTCATTTTGGGGTCGTTCGGCCAAAAAACATGGCCACCAGGCACCAGCGGCCATCTTGGATTTAAAAAATCAATCCATTAGCATGGGCTACAGGTTGTATCTTTGTCGATCATCATTAAATTTGCCATGGATGTTAATTTTGACATGTAGATGGGAACGAGTCATTTTGGGGTCGTTCAGCCAAAAAACATGGCCATCAGCAGTCATCTTAGATTTTACTCTTTGTTTGAATACCGGTAAATCCTTTGGCACGGGCTAGATGTGTACATACCGGTACGCAGGTCCTACCTTTGGTCGGATCATTATGAAATTTGTAATGGCTGTTCCCCTGTTGACATTCACATGTAGATGGGATCGAGGCATTTTGGGGTCATTCGGAAAAAAACATGGCGGACAGCGGCCATCTTGGATTTAAAAATTCAATCTATTAGCATGGGCTGCAGGTCGTACTGTTAGTCTGATCATCATGAAATTTGTCATGGATGTTAATATTGACATGCAGATGGGAACGAGTAAGTTTGCGGTCGTTCGGCCAAAAAACATCTCTGCCAGCAGCCATCTTGGATTTTACTCTTTGCATGACTAAATTGCTTGGCACAAATAGAATTGACGTTATTACAGTAGTTGTGTTCAAGTATCTGTCTAGGGTTGCCACGATTAATCATACAGTATAATCAATGAATGCTAATAAAGCCAATAATCAATTAATCAATAATCATTTTCCGTAGTTAGCTACATGTACATGTTAGATGAGTCAAATACACATAATTAAGGATGTGCGCTATCCGTGAATTTAAAAATTTTTTTTATAAAAGTGGTTTTAATAAAAAAAAATTGTCATGTACTTGCGGTGCAAGGGCGGATCTACCATCCGGCGCCCTCAGTGCATGCCCCCTCTATTTTCGCCATAGCAAGAATTTTTTGGGATGTGTCCAGCCGCCATTTCTCTCCGAGCACCCGAAGTTTCTGCACTTAATATTGCTAACATACATGCATATGTACATGTATACAACAGTAATCTGATTCAAGTACAATTTTTTCAACTTTGGATTGTTGTATATCCATGTAGTGGTGAAACAAACATCCCGTGACGTGCACTATTTTCGTCATGCAGAAAAAACTAAGTCTGTCGACAGTTTGTTTCTGGGCATCAGAAAATATCTGGCCCTGCGCCAAGTTTTAGACACCCGAATTTTTTTTATAAACATAGTTATAGCAATTCTAAATGTGGTGTCAAATGTAAATTCCATCTATATATACAGCACTGCTCACAGTAAGCGACCTGCTTTAACGAGGTGTACATGCGTTAGTTCAGCGGCGTACATGCATTAATTCCGCAGTGTAATAACGCGTGATACCGCCGATTCGCGTTTGCACTACCTGTGGTACTGAGGTACCACCGGACCGTTCGCGTACCACTGCATTACCAACGGTAACGAATGCCGAACGGCAAATACACCGCGGTGCCAATGGACACTTGTTTTGTCCAGCGGGGTATATCGATATTTGATGTTTCGTTATTTCTATTCTTTCTGGCCCAGAACACAGTCAAAACTGCATTATTATTACCACTTAATTTTAGAGTTATCCATCCTTATCTGTTTCAATAGTGTTTTGGTGTACACATCTCGAGCAGATTACGACGTTAAGGGCAATTATTAGTACTCATCTCGAGAAAATAACAAATTTCAAAAATCAATATCTAATAACTCTGAGCTTTGTTTAATGGGTTCCTTGAATCGAATCAAATATTTTTTACCCCCCAAAGCCCAAGAAATAGTAATATAGGACCCTCTGATCGGATTGAGTACTAGTACCTTTAAGCATAAACCAAGTTTGATCTTTTATTCAATCTTAATGTAAATACATGTATGTACCTCGCTGGACAAAACAAGTTTCCATTGGCACCGCGGTGTATGTGCAGTTCGGCTGCGGTGTCCAGGGAAGGATACAGGGCTCTTTTGATACCTGTTACAGGTTTGGGCGCCCAAACTCTGGTGTCCTAAATGCCCCCAAATTGCAAGTGCATAGTTTTATTAAAGCTGAATTTTCTATATTTTGAAGGAAAATATTATATTATAATTCAACAACATGCAATGCAAATCATCAATATACAGTTGATATAGAGTCTTTATTTGCTTAATCAAGTGTCCAGTGAGAAATATTTTAACCCTTTCATGACTGGGGCTTCATGAAATTTTGCAAAATTGCTGTGCCAATGCATTCTCTTATAGAAATGAGAGCCTCCCATCTAAGGAGCCTCGCATATATAAGATAATACATTGGCCTTTATCGTGACCTTGTACATGTAAGCCAGTGCATTTTCTTATGCAGGCTCTTCGGCATATCATGGTCCCAAAACAGGTGTCCCCAAAAAATTCCTGGATCCATCCCTGGCGGTGTCAGAGTTTGTAACTGCAGTTGAGCACCGCGGCCTAACAGCAAGTACACTGCGGCCTAACAGCAAGTACACTGCGGCCAAACAGCAAGTTCACTGTGGCGAAAGGCAACTACTAGTACCCTCGCGGTCGAATGGCATGTACACCGTGGTTAGATTTCTGGTTTGTATTGTCTTTTTTCAGTTTGATGAAAGTACACCGTAGAAACTACATGTACACCATGCCGAATGACAATTACACCACGGCCCAACTGTAGTTAGCTTGTGGAGCTGCGGTGTAGTAGCATTTCGGCCGCGGTGGCAATGCTAACTGCACCGCAGTTAAGTGGACACTTGTTTTGTCCAGCAGGGTATTTCCACTGTGTTGTTCAAGTAATACTAGTACTTTCACCACAACATGATTGTAGTTCAGTATTTCTGCAACTGGATAAAAAATAAAAAATTCCCTACCCACCCGGGGGAGGGGGGGGGGGGGTCCAAAAAAAATTCCAGGCATGTATGATCATTTTAATTTTTTCCAGACGGGCTATTTTGGACACCCACCCTTTTTTTCCATTTCAGGAATTTTTTTCCGGTGAGTTTTGGACATCCACCCTGTAAATAGTTTATTGCATGAAATTTTAATAGAACAGTGCATAATGCAGATAACGATACTACTAGTATTTGAATTTATCATGTAAGAGTGTCTTTAATCAAGAAATGTGTCAACATAATCACATTTCTAGTGATAGGCAGATTGCCAAAGTTTTTATTAACATTCATTTTCATAATTTCATAGTACTAGTACAGTGTATATAGTCACATGATCTAGTCACATAATCACATTTGAGTATTCTACAGACTACATGGAACAACACATTTCAGAATATTTGATATTTTGATATTTGCTATGTCAGGGTTTCCGCTAGGGGGTAGGGGAATGGGGCCGGTAGCCATCAAGGGCAAAAATCCAGGTAAAAGTAGCCTGTTTTACTTTTAGCACTGGTTGAACTACTTTCGTTATATCGGCCAATAGAATCATGTGAGAGTAGAAATGGCAGACTGTTTTGTTACATTTGTGCCCGAGTGCCAAGCTAGATGTACAGAACACCAGTAATTTGGATCCCGAGTTAAACATGCCCATTAATGTTAAAAGACTCAATGGAAGAATCAGCAGATATTTTGGATGGATAACATAATCGGAATATATTAAGGCTGATTACATATCTGGCTGACGAGTATTCTTTGTGGGCAGTGGTAAGATGCCTTGATGCCTGGTGCGGCTACTCCCACATTTCTCTCTCGCTCTATTACAAAGTTAATAGTATATTTTGCGGTATAAAACATGACAGGTATGATTAAAATACTGCTCTTTTGCATAGCATAACCGGGTAACGTAACTACTAGTAACCAGCCTCAAAGGCATAGCTTCTAGCGATGTCAGTTCCGATCACTTCATGTTTCAATTTAACAACGCGTTTAGAGTGTGTACACTCACAAGATATAAAATAAATTCGCCTTTTAAAATTCTTTAGTACTACATGTACATGTATTCCAACAAAATTCAGAAGTTTTAAACATCTGTATACTTTATAGACATGCAGTATGTCCTGGGGTATTGCAGGAGGGGAAAACTTGGTGAGGGGAACTGGGCCGTCAAGGGAACCCCCTGCCGGTATAGCGGAAAACCCTGGCTATGTGATATATCGCTTGAACCAAATTGTTTTCATTTGCACCCCCCCCTATATATTCATAAAGCATGGTTCTACCCGTATATTCCAATCCCGGTATGAGAACATTCAGATATTTTAACCTGAAAAATTGCATAAAACCTAACATCTACATGTAGTGGTCTAACTCCAGACAAATGCACACGGCTACGGGCAAAAACCAGGAAAAGCCGGCTGACCATGGTTGTTTGGCTCAGTGTGAGAAAATTTGGAATTGTTGAGCATTTGGAAGGTGAATACAATCATGTCTTTCTATCCTGTAGAATATAGGTACCCTGTAGGAGAAGATACATGTACTCGAGCACATCTGTGCGTTTTTTTATTCCAAATGTATAGAACTGTCTTGTCACTGTTTCTGGTCATTATCATGTGACTTAATTTTTTTAATGATATAAATAAAACACATTATCTTTTTCAGTACCAAAATAAAAATAACGGTAATGATATAAAACATGATGGTACATGTATGTCAGCACTTGAAGGCTAACTGAATGTTTGCAAAGGGGAGGGGGCCTTGTGAGTAAGCCCAGTACCAACTTTATGAGTAAATACATGTACATGCACAAGCCCGCCCCCCAGGCTTACTGATTGGTGTACATGTATACAGTATGTAAAAGTACCCGTACCAAGGATTAGGGGTATATAGTGATACATGTACCTCAGTCTGCCTTTCCTTTCGGTGGGTCATTCTGTCTGTCCATAACTATCATTTCACAACACAGCTCAAAAATGGGAATTCCAATTTGGGTGTCCTTCGGCATGCTGGTGCATGTAGATCAGGATTGTGGATGTCCACATAATGGAGGTTTTGTTCAGACTTTTTCCCAGAGTTATGGCCCTTTACTGGACTTGTGTAGCGTCCATAACAAACATGCTGTATATCAGTGTAACTGGATTTGCAATTTGTGATGCGTTTTTCAATTTCTGCAAAGCAATTTACAATGAAAAAACATGTATTGGTAGAGAATGCTACCGGTATATAAAATCTACTCTGACCTCTGGCTGTGGATGTCTTTATTATTGGATTTTGTTGTCTTATGTCGTAGTGTTGGGGGAAAATGTTTTGTCCATTAATAATACCCCCTGCAACGCGGTTGTGGAGAAGGGGGTTTATACTCCAATCAGCTTGTCTGTGGACATAAATTTGTCTGGAGTTTTTCTCAGCTGTTTTCTGATCATTTTCCATGGAAGTTGGCACAGACATCCACAACATGGGGATCTGCGATTATGACATCTGTCAGACTTTTTTTGGTGGAGTTACATCCCCATTTTTCGACTTAGAAAATCTTTGCAAAATGTATAATTTTGTCCTACATTTTTAGCTCAACTTTACTTTGTAAAGTTTGAGCTATTGCCATGGCTTGGTATCCGTCGTCCGTGTGTGTGAGGGTGTGTGACTCGTCAACAATTTCCTTTAGCACGGGCTACAGGTTGTACCTTTGGTCAGATCATTATGAAATTTGTCATGGTGTTGACAGTATGAAAAAGATAGTGACCACTCGTCGTCTGTCTGTGTGTCCATGGACATTTATGCATGGTGCGATAACTCAAACATTTTCTATCTGATCGGAATTTTACATATGAATGTCTGAGCCCAAAAGACAGATCTATTTTTAACTGAGTTACCGGTATGGCCCTTTTTCTAAAAAATATTCACTCTATATTAAAAAACAAAACAAATTTTTTTAGATTGAATTCCTTGCTCAATTTATCAAAAAACCCACAATATCAATAAATGAATAAAAAAACAAAACTTTTTTGTTTAAATAATTAAAAAAAAAACAAATTTCCAAAATTAACAAAATATGAAAAACTAACACCATTACAACTCTGCCAAGGGTACCCGAGTCAGCACATCAAATTTTTTTTTAATCGGTAGAAAATACCCGTACATGTATTGTGTTGTGTACTGGTAAATTTGTTTTGAGCGACATTAAACCCAATTCACCAATTCCATCCCATGCCTTTGGACTACTGTAGCTATTAATACAATACGGCTATATGATTTTCAGATGTCTCTCATGCTAATGTGCAGATAAATACATGTTATCGCTGCAGTGAATTGATCTGGGGCGAAGTATCACGTCGAGTTGAAGAGGTCAGATCGCTGGATCAAACGAGCCGCCGCAGGCGTCGAGTTTGATCCAGCGATCTGACCTCTTCATCGAGACGTGATGCGAAGCCCAGATCAATTCACTGCAGCGATAACAGGTTTATTATATGACATGCTTTTTATTTAAAAAGCACATGCTTTTTATTTAAAAAGCACAATTTCTCTCATTAATTATGAAATGAAACCAATTCACACGCTCGCTGGTATCAAAAATAAAGAAAGAACTGTACTGCTTTTTCCGGTCATGCGCAGTATGCGAGATGAGGAAGGGTGGTATGATATCGGATCAAACTGCAGCTGATCCGATGGCCAGGACATGATCGCTATACAATAGCGGTATTGGGGAAAGAAAAACGATAGTCATATAATAAAGAAAGTTATTGTATCTAATTTAAAAAAACAGTTTCAACAATTCAGATCACATGCTGTTAAAAGTAGACTAGATCATCACTCTACAGATGGTCTGATGTTATTATACAAAAAATGTAAATGTTATTGGTTTAATAGTGATACCAGTCTTCAGCATAAACGATGCCTGTGATTTGTTGACCGCTGTGGTGTATAAATAATTCATACCAATGGGTCAGCAGTATGGTATCTTATCTTGATGGCTGGTGTTGGTAGAATGTGATACATTGTCATTGTAAACTTAAATTGCAATCTCTTGACCAAGCAGACCAAGTAATTATTCCATGGTCACCTTTTCACATTTAAGCCAAGGCTGTGGTGGTGCAGCGCATTACAGATCCTGTTCCAGTGCATTATCTTACATACGGTACATGTAAATGCGAGTGACCCATAAATTCCAATAAGTTGAGTTATGTACATGTATGGTCTATAATAATACGTAACAGTATGCTCTATAATTCAACATCAAAACTCTCCTTTATGTTTCCAATCATAGTAATTTACTATCGCGAAGGAATGGGTTAACATCTGCCGATCATGATCGGCCTCTCATTTGCTCAATAGGTTTTATGATTGGGGTTAGGGTTTTGTACCTGCAATGGGAATCTGTTATTTTATTATTTTAACTAAATGTTTACTGACATGTGAACCATCTTAGTGTTTTAAAAAAGGGGGTATCCTTAGTCCCATTGGGACAGTCACACCTCTAATGTTTACCAGAGTTACGGCCCTTGTTTGAGTTAGAAATTTGTGTCTGAAAGAATATTTAAGCTTGTAACTCGGGGTGTTAATTATAGGGTGTTCTTGTACGTTTAGCATAGGTTGGTGGAAAGGATCCCCAAATACCAGTTTCATATTTGCCAGTTACAACCCTTCCTTGACTTGGAAATTTGTGATTGAGGATTCAGATGGTTCGGAGGTACAGTGTATATGTGGAGACCTTCGTTTGACCCCGTCCTTCACAGGGCAAGTTTTGTCTGCACTCTTTTCGGAGTTATAGCCCTTTGCCAGAGTTATGACCTTGTATTAAACTGAGAGATGTTCCCCATTACTTTATTTTCGCTCTAAATAGTAAATACACCCAACCTTGAGTGTTCCCTGTCTTATATTCCACTATAGTACAAGAAATCTCAATCATGCCGCGATTATACTGAACAAATGACAGAAATATTTTGATCCGACAAGAGTACATGTAAAATCATGTTTACATTATTCATGATTTTCATTAACTCATTTTCAACACTTTGATTCTTGTAAAAGCTCCTGACTTGCTGTAGAAATTCTAAAGCATTTGCCTAAAGTGATATCTTATCAGTTGTATGTATTTCAATTACTGCTACTGCAAATGAGAATTATGAATATTGAATTGCAATTTCTTTTCATTCCTGGTGGTAGTTTACCTTTTATTGTGAAAATATGACAGAATATATAACAACAATAGTCACTATAGTCTACACACTGCAAGGTGAGTGAAATTATGAATTATTGACAAAATTGAAAATCATGTATTTCTATCAACTGGCAATGAGTTTGTGCTATAAATTAGTACACAAGAACTTGAACATGAAATTGTGTGGGACTGGTTGAATTGACCTGCGATATGATGGATCACATCCACCCTCAAGCTACTTTTGCCATTTAACCCTTTCATACTGGTGCAGCATTAAATATAATGTGCCTGTGCACACTCGTATACATGCAGATGTATACATGTACAAATATATGCATGTCTCTCATGGTGAGCCTCGCATATAAAAGTGCACTGGTTTACAATGTTAAGGCAAATGTTGTTTGGCCAATGTCTTTTCTTATATATGCGAGGCTCCCAATGGGAGACTCCCATATATAAGTGTGCATTGGACCAAGTTTTTCGCAAAAATTCATTGAGCTCCAGTCATGATAAGGTTAATGGCATTTTTCTGATGTGCAGGGGTAGATATGCTTGAGACCCCGTCACAGTTTAATTCACACCAGTTTCTCAGCTTCTGTTATTTTACGGAGTTCGAACTCATAGTCCTGATAGATGTACATGTACCGGTATATGGTGATTTATGAGCTGAGTTTAGAACCACATAATTGGTGGGAGGGGTTCTGGTTTTGCCCCACCTAACTTTGGTATTCAGTGGAAAATCTGTTGTATAACTAGACCAACAAATGGCCACATTTAAAATATTTCTAACTTTATGAAATTGAGGTAGCAGTTGTAAAATGATTCAATCATGTGAGATTGAAGCCACAGGAATATCCATGTTGGTCGGTTGATAATGGTTTATCGTCATTTCAGCCGCTATGCCATGTCACAACAGCAGTTTTACTGGTTGAATGACCACATAAATAGTTAAAGGTACTCAACCCGTAAAGAGGGTCCCCATCTCAACAGATTCCAACAACAACAATCCGATCAGAGGGTCCTATATTACTATTGCTCTGGCAAATATTTGAGTCGAGGAACCCATCAAACAAAGCTCAGAGTTATTAGATATTGATTTTTGAAATTTGTTATTATTCTCGAGATGAGTACTTATAACTGCCGTAATCTGCTCTGGATGTGTACTCAAAATCTATTCAAACAGACAAGGATGGATAACTCTAAAATCAAGTGGTAATTTTAACGCAATTTTTACTGAGTTCTGGGCCAGATAGTATTCCCGATAATGAAAAATAATAGATTTCTAAAATCGATATCTAACAAATCTGAGCTTTGATGGGTGACTTCCTCGACTCGAATCAAATATTTTTGACCCCCGAAGCCATTGAAATAGTAATTGAGAGGAGTTTTATCGGGTTGAGTACCTTTAATCGCCCAACCCCACCAAACGGGCACCCATGTTGTTCAGCTTTGGTTCGTTAATTAAGCTAGCTTATGTTCATATTAAAGATTAGACCAAAGGTACAACCTGTAGCCCGCGCCAAAGGAATTAGTCATACAAAGAGTAAAATCCAAGATGGCTGCTGACGGCCATGTTTTTCGGCCGAACGACTCCAAAATCACTCGTTCCCATCTACATGTCATTGTTAACATCCGTGACAAATTTCATGATGTTCCGATCGAAGCTACGACCTGTAGCCCGCGCCAAAGGATTTAGCCATGCAAAGAGTAAAATCCAAGATGGCTGCTGGTGGCCATGTTTATTGGCCGAACAACCCCAAAATGACTCGTTCCCATCTACATGTCAATATTAACATCCATGACAAATTTCATGATGATCAGAAGAACAGTACGACCTGTAGCCCGCGCCAATGGATTGAATTTTGAAATCTAAGATGGCCGCCATCGGCCATGTTTTTTGGCCGAATGACCCCACAATGATTCATTCCCATCTACATGTCAATGTCAACATTCTTGACAAATTTCATAAAGATTAGACCAAAGGTACAACCTGTAGCCCGCGCCAAAGGATTTAGTCATGCAAAGAGTAAAATCCAAGATGGCTGCTGGCGGCCATGTTTTTTGGCCGAACGACTCCAAAATCACTCGATCCCATCTACATGACAGTGTTAACATCCATGACTAATTTCATAAACTTGCGACCAAAACAACGACCTGTAGCCCGCGCCAAAGGATTTAGTCATGCAAAGAGTAAAATACAAGATGGCTGCTGACGGCCATGTTTTTTGGCTGCACGACCCCAAAATCACTCGTTCCCATATACATGTCAATATTAACATCCATGACAAATTTCAAGATGATCAGACAAACAGTACGACCTGTAGCCCGCGCCAATGGATTGAATTTTGAAATCCAAGATGGACACCAGCGGCCATGTTTTTTGGCCGAATGACCCCAAAATGACTCGTTCCCATCTACATGTCAATGTCAACATTCATGACAAATTTCATAAAGATCAGACCAAAGGTATGACCTGTAGCCCGCGCCAAAGGAAATTGTTGATGGACACACGCACACACGGACGACAGACGCCAAACCATGGCAATAGCTCAAACTTACAAAGTAAGTTGAGCTAAAAATGTCAGACAGACCCGTGTTTGTGCCTGACATTTTTCAGGTGGTGAGCAAAAAATTAAATTCAGGCTTGGGACGGACGAACGACGAGTGGTCAATATGTGTACCGTACTATGGTATGGGTACACATAATGAAAGTGTCAATGACACTGTAGCTCAACTTAGGTAGGGGAATAATTTAATGGTTGACAGTAAATGGAGGAATAGGAAAGGTGCTAATTGAAATGTCTAACCTGCGCCAAAGGATTCAGTGATGCAAAGAGTAAAATACAAGATGGCTGCTGGTTTGGCCAATTGACCCCAAAAGAACTCGTTCCCATCTACGTATATTTGTTAACATCCACGACAAATTTTATGAAGATCTGACCAAAGCTACGACCTACAAATTTCATGATGATCAGACGAACAGTACGACCTGTAGACATCGCCAATGGATTGAATTTTGAAATCCAAAATCGCCGCTGGCAGCCTTTTTTTTTTGGCCGAATGACCCCACAATGATTCGTTCCCATCTACATGTCAATGTCAACATTCATGACAAATTGTCATAAAGATTAGACCAAAGGTACAACCTGTAGCCCGTGCCAAAGGATTTAGTCATGCAAAGAGTAAAATCCAAGATGGCTGCTGGCGGCCATGTTTTTCGGCCGAACGACTCCAAAATCACTCGTTCCCATCTGCATGTCAGTGTTAACATCCATGACAAATTTAATACAGATCCAGACCAAAGGTATGACCTGTAGCCCACGCCAAAGGATTTAGTCATGCAAAGAGTAAAATGCTGGTGGCCATGTTTTTTGACCGAATGACCCCAAAACGACTCGTTCCCATCTACATGTCATTGTTATAATTCATAACAGATTTCATGACCATCTGACCAAAGCTACAACCTGTAGCCCGCACCAAAGGATTTAGTCATGCAAAGAGTAAAATCCAAGATGGCTGCTGGCGGCCATGTTTTTGACCGAATGACCCCAAAACGACTCGATCCCATCTACATGTCATTGTTATCATTCATGATAAATTTCATGATGATCAGACGAACAGTACGACCTGTAGCCCGCGCCAATGGATTGAATTTTGAAATCCAAGATGGCCGCCAGCGGCCATGTTTTTTGGCCGAATGACCCCACAATGATTCGTTCCCATCTACATGTCAATGTCAACGTTCATTACAAATTTTATAAAGATTAGACCAAAGGCAACCTATAACCCGCGCAAAAGGATTTAGTCATGCAAAGAGTAAAATCCAAGATGGCTGCTGGCGGCCATTTTTGTTGGCCGAACGACTCCAAAATCACTCGTTCCCATCTACATGTCAGTGTTAACATCCATGACAAATTTCATGATGATCAGACGAACAGTACGACCTGTAGCCCGCGCCAATGGATTGAATTTTGAAATCCAAGATGGCCGCCAGCGGCCATGTTTTTTGGCCGAATGACCCCACAATGATTCGTTCCCATCTGCATGTCAATGTCAACATTCATGACAAATTTCATAAAGATTAGACCAAAGGTACAACCTGTAGCCCGCGCCAAAGGATTTAGTCATGCAAAGAGTAAAATCCAAGATGGCTGCTGGCGGCCATGTTTTTTGTCCGAACAACTCCAAAATCACTCGTTCCCATCTACATGCCAGTGTTAACATCCATGACAAATTTCATAAACTTGCGACCAAAACAACGACCTGTAGACGGCGCCAAAGGATTTAGTCATGCAAAGAGTACAATACAAGATGGCTGCTGGCAACCATGTTTTTTGGCCGAACGACCCCAAAATCACTCGTTCCCATCTACATGTCATTGTTAACATTCATGACAAATTTCATGATGTTCTGATCAAAGCTACGACCTGTAGCCCGCACCAAAGGATTTAGTCATGCAAAGAGTAAAATCCAAGATGGCTGCTGGCGGCCATGTTTTTTGGCCGAATGACCCCACAATGATTCGTTCCCATCTGCATGTCAATGTTAACATTCATGACAAATTTCATGATGTTCTGATCAAAGCTACGACCTGTAGCCCGCGCCAAAGGATTTAGTCATGCAAAGAGTAAAATCCAAGATGGCTGCTGGCAGCCATGTTTTTTGGCCGAACGACACCAAAATCACTCATTCCCATCTACATGTCATTATTAACATCAATGACAAATTTTATGATAATCAGGTGAACAGTACGGTCTGTAGCCCGCGCCAATAGATTGAATCTTGAAATCCAAGATGGCTGCCAGCGGCCATGTTTTTTGGCCGAATGACCCCAAAATGACTCGTTCCCATCTACATGTCAATGTCAACATTCTTGACAAATTTCATAAAGATCAGACCAAAGGTACGACCTGTAGCCCGGGCCAAAGGATTTAGTCATGCAAAGAGTAAAATCCAAGATGGCTGCTGGCGGCCATGTTTTTCGGCGGAACGACTCCAAAATCACTCGTTCCCATCTACATGTCATTGTTAACATCCATGACAAATTTCATAAACTTGCGACCAAAACAACGACCTGTAGACGGCGCCAAAGGATTTAGTCATGCAAAGAGTACAATACAAGATGGCTGCTGGCAGCCATGTTTTTTGGCCGAACGACCCCAAAATCACTCGTTCCCATCTATATGTCATTGTTAACATTCTTGACAAATTTCATGATGTTCTGATCAAAGCTACGACCTGTAGCCCGCGCCAAAGGATTTAGTCATGCAAAGAGTAAAATCCAAGATGGCTGCTGGCAGCCATGTTTTTTGGCCGAACGACACCAAAATCACTCATTCCCATCTACATGTCATTATTAACATCAACGGTCTGTAGCCCGCGCCAATAGATTGAATCTTGAAATCCAAGATGGCTGCCAGCGGCCATGTTTTTAGGCCGAATGACCCCAAAATGACTCGTTCCCATCTACATGTCAATGTCAACATTCATGACAAATTTCATAAAGATCAGACCAAAGGTACGACCTGTAGCCCGGGCCAAAGGATTTAGTCATGCAAAGAGTAAAATCCAAGATGGCTGCTGGCGGCCATGTTTTTCGGCCGAACGACTCCAAAATCACTCGTTCCCATCTACATGTCATTGTTAACATCCATGACAAATTTCATGATGTTCCGATCGAAGCTACGACCTGTAGCCCGCGCCAAAGGATTTAGTCATGCAAAGAGTAAAATCCAAGATGGCTGCTGGTGGCCATGTTTATTGGCCGAACAACCCCAAAATGACTCGTTCCCATCTACTTGTCAATATTAACATCCATCACAAATTTCATGATGATCAGACGAACAGTACGACCTGTAGCCCGCGCCAATGGATTGAATTTTGAAATCTAAGATGGCCGCCAGCGGCCATGTTTTTTGGCAGAATAAGCCCACAATGATTCGTTCCCATCTACATGTCAATGTCAACATTCATGACAAATTTCATAAAGATTAGAACAAAGGTACAACCTGTAGCCCGCGCCAAAGGATTTAGTCATGCAAAGAGTAAAATCCAAGATGGCTGCTGGCGGCCATGTTTTTTGGCCGAACAACTCCAAAATCACTCGTTCCCATCTACATGACAGTGTTAACATCCATGACAAATTTCATAAACTTCCGACCAAAACAACGACCTGTAGCCCGCGCCAAAGCATTTAGTCATGCAAAGAGTAAAATCCAAGATGACTGCTGGCAGCCATGTTTTTTGGCCGAACGACCCCAAAATCACTCGTTCCCATCTACATATCATTATTAACATCAATGACAAATTTCATGATGATCAGATGAACAGAACGACCTGTAGGCCGCGCCAATGGATTGAATCTTGAAATCCAAGATGGCTGCCAGCGGCCATGTTTTTTGGCCGAATGACCCCAAAATGACTCGTTCCCATCTACATGTCAATGTCAACATTCATGACAAATTTCATGAAGATCAGACCAAAGGTACAACCTGTAGCCCGCGCCAAAGGAAATTGTTGACGGACACACGGACGACGGACGCCAAACCATGGCAATAGCTCTAACTTACAAAAGTAAGTTGAGCTAAAAATGATATTTTTGGTTGCTAAATCGCACTTTTTGGCAAAACCACAACAGCCACGATCTCCGTGTGGAGTCTGCTTGTGTAGCCACCAGTCCATCTAATGAAAGTGTCAATGAAAATGTAGCTAAACTTGGAAAGGGAATAATTTAATGTATTACAGTCAATGGAGCGATTAGGAATGTGGAAAGTTGAATGTCTAATACTATATAGACATGAAGAGAAAAGTAAAATCCAAGATGGCTGCTGGTGGCCATGTTTTCGGCCGAATGACCCCAAAATGAGTTGTTCCCATCTACATGTCATCGTTAACATCCATGACAAATTTTATGACGATCAGACTAAAGGTACGACCTGTAGCCCATGCTAAAGAATTTAGTCATACAAAGAGTAAAATCCACGATGGCTTCTGACGGCCATGTTTTTTGGCCGAATGACCCCAAAATGAGTCGTTCCCATCTACATGTCATTATTAACATTCACGACAAATTTTATGATGATCAGACTAAAGATACGACATGTAGCCCGTGCTAAAGAATTTAGTCATACAAAGAGTAAAATCCAAGATGGCTGCTGGCGGCCATGTTTTTTGGCCAAATGACCCCAAATTACTCGTTCCAATCTACATGTCAATATTAACATCCATGACAAATTTCATGATGATCAGAAGAACAGTACGACCTGTGGCCCATGCTAATGGATTAAATTTTGAAATCCAAGATGGCCGCTGGTGGCCATGTTTTTTGACCGAATGACCCCAAAATGACTCGTTCCCATCTACATGTCATTGTTAACCTGTTAACCTGTGGCCCGTGCTAATGGATTAAATTTTGAAATCAAAGATGGCAGCTGGCGGCCATGTTTTTTGTCCAAATGACCCCAAAATGACTCGTTCCCATCTACATCCAATTTCAAGCCATGACAAATTTCATGATGATCAGACTAAACGTACGACCTGTAGCCCGTGCTAAAGGATTTAGTCATACAAAGAGTAAAATCCAAGATCGCTGCTGGCGGCCATGTTTTTTGCCCGAATGACCCAAAAATGACTCGTTCCCATCTACATCTCATTGTTAACATCCATGACACATTTTATGATGATCTGACCAAAGGTACGACCTGTAGCCCGTGTCAAAGGATTTAGTCATGCAAAGAGTAAAATTTAAGATGGCTGCCGGCGGCCATATTTTTTGGCCGAATGACCCCAAAATTACTCGTTCCCATCTACATGTCAATATTAACATCCATGACAAATTTCATGACAATAAGATGAACAGTACGGCCTGTAGCCCGTGCTAATTGATTGAATTTTGAAATCCAAGATGGCCACTGGCGGCCATGTTTTTTTTCCGAATGACCCCAAAATGACTCGTTCCCATCTACATGTCAACATCCATGACAAATTTCATAATAATTGGACCAAAGGTACGAACTGTAGCCCGTGCTAAAGGAAATTGTTGACGCATCACACACGCACACACACACGCACACACGGATGACTGATACCAAGCCATGGCGATAGCTCAAACTTTACAAAGTAAAGTTGAGCTAAAAATTACAAAACTCTGCCACATATTGTGCAAACACGCACATAATCAACCTATAATGTGCAAATAGGTTCATATTGGATTATTTCATTCTGAAATAAGCAGATAATAGACTGATGATACCGGGCCTGTTTGGTGGCAGTCTAGACAGTTTGACCTACATTCTCTGCAGTACTACCGTTGGTGTTTGACCTATATTCTCCGCCCACGCGTCGGTCTATTTGTATCGGTTGGACATGTCCGGACATGACCCGCTGGTTATATCCAGATTTCTCCATATGAATGGTATATTATCTACATGTATATCACGTGATGATCTCGGTGGGGTAGCTTCAGTCTTGAATATTAAAGGGATACTGGTCTCTCACGGGGGATGATTATTAAAGTGACACTCACTATGGATGAATGTTAAAGTAACACATGGCGCACACTGTGGGATAATGTTAAAGTGACACTCGCATTGAAAACTTCCAAAAAGTTCAAAAAGGTCAAAAAGTTCAAAAAGTTCAAAAAGTTCAAAAAGTTCAAAAAGTTCAAAAAGTTCAAAAATTTCAAAAACTTACAAAATTTCAAAAATTTCGAAAAACTTCAAAAACTTCAAAAACTTCACAAATTTCACAAATTTCACAAATTTCAAAAAACTTCAAAAATTAAACAAAATTCAGGATTTAGTCATAAATGTGACCCGCTATATCAAATCCAGTCGGAAGTCGGGATTTTTTTTATCCTGTGCCAATGCATTCTCTTATATATGCGAGTCGACCAGCCGCCCGCGGCGGCGGCGGCGGCGGCGGCGGCGGCGGCGGTTCAGGATGTAGTCAAAAATATGGCTTGTTTCCATTCATCGGAAAGCTATGGGGGTACGGTGGTGAGCGCCACTGAAAAAAGCAAGTGAGCGAGGGAAAAAAGAGAAAAATAACATGACAAGTAGTACATAGTACAATTTATGGCGGCGGCGGCGGCGGCTGTAATGCGCATGTCAACGCCGCGCCGCCGGCGGCGGCGGCAACTACATAATCCTATGGCATGCAAAGAAATTGGCGGCGGCGGTTAAGGATTTAGTCAGTGATGATACTGTTGTTGTTGTTGTTGTTGGTGTTGTTGGTGTTGTTGTTGTTGTTGTGGCTGATGATACTGTTGTTGTTGTTGTTGTTGTTGTTCTGAAGGCGTGTGTTTAACTTTGATATGACGCTTCAAACTATCTTGCCAAGCTTAGACACTTAAGCACTCTTCACATTGATACTTCATTTTCCTATATAATCAGTGAAATCGAGCGTTCTTCTATGCACCTATATTTATATAGAACAGAAACAAGCGTAACGTGGTGGACTAGTTAACTAGTTCAGGCTGTCGTTCACAACGTCTCTTAGTGTTGTTTGTACTGGATACAAATTTATCACATTGGCTACAATACAACCTACCTATCCAAATGTCAATGCAATTATGAGTGAATTCAATATGAGAGTATATATATAAGCATTTGTATCGACATCTCGTGAATCTATCGAAATATCTTACTTCTCTTTCCAAATTGCGTAATAATTATGTTGAGGTTCAGTGGGTACGTCCGATATATCCAGCTGAAGGCAGAATGGACAATTGCTTCCTCTGATGTACAGTTAGTTTGAATCAGTAAACATATGCACATGATTGTGTCTGTGCAACTTGAAACAATACAATTAAAATCTGGTCGTTTTCGGCGGCGGCCGTAATGCGCATGTCAACGCCGCGCCGCCGGCGGCGGCGGCGGCGGCGGCGGCGGTTAAGGATTTAGTCACAAATATGGCTTGTTTCCATTCATCGGAAAACTATGGGGGTAAGGTGGTGAGCGCCACCGAAAAAAGCAAGTGAGCGAGGGAGAAAAGAGAAAAATAACATGACAAGTGGTACATAGTACAATTTATTATATTAACTATTCACTGTCACTTTCGTCCGAATTGTCATCACTTTCGTCAGATGTGTCATTTGTTTCGTCCATGAACTTTTCTAGCAATGGTCTGTACTTTAATATATATATATATATATATACACACAATTGATATTAATATGTTTGCCAATAATTTACACATCCATGAGTCGATCTGAAAACATTATGGTTCATTGTCAACATTTTTGACGAGTAGTTGTCAATATTTAGACATTCCTGGAAGAAATTATCCCAACTGCCTTCCCGTTCGACCCATTGGTCAGTGTATAATGTCACGATAGTGTGTGCCCATTGCACAATTTCGCTGACCAATGAGAAGTCGTTGTCTTTGTATGCTTTTAAACACATTTTTCCTGTGAACAGGAATGCAGCCATTATTCTCTCCCATGTGTAGGGGCCATCTTCCCGAAATATATTGTCCAACAAGTCACTAAATATATAGGGAAAATGATCCCTATCGTAATTGTCCAATTTCCCTGTCAGCTCATTTAACAGCCACATGTTATAATTTTCCAGCTGTTGAAGTATTCTTCTTGTGCAGTCACGTATTTCATCTAACTCTGATAAATAAAAGTTATTAGTGTCTGGGTAATGAAAGCCGTTTCTCAGAATGATATGCCTGACATAACTTTTCATCAAATATTTCGTAACTGCGCCAACTTCCATACTGTTCAATTTCTTGAGCTGTGTATCCATTATTATTTTTTTCCCTTCTACGTCAGACATAAAATATCAACAGTCCCTTTATTATGTTGAGTCAGCTAACCAATCAAAATGCATGATATTAACGTGTTCCGACATGTTTCATTTCTAATTTTAGATGTTAAATGTGCCGACATTGTTCTTTGTTGTTGTAAAAAAATTGGCGCGGCGGCAGTGAGGGGGTGATGGGGGCCGCACGCGCGCCAATTTTTTTACAACAACAAAGAACAATGTCGGCACATTTAACATCTAAAATTAGAAATGAAACATGTCGGAACACGTTAATATCATGCATTTTGATTGGTTAGCTGACTCAACATAATAAAGGGACTGTTGATATTTTATGTCTGACGTAGAAGGGAAAAAAATAATAATGGATACACAGCTCAAGAAATTGAACAGTATGGAAGTTGGCGCAGTTACGAAATATTTGATGAAAAGTTATGTCAGGCATATCATTCTGAGAAACGGCTTTCATTACCCAGACACTAATAACTTTTATTTATCAGAGTTAGATGAAATACGTGACTGCACAAGAAGAATACTTCAACAGCTGGAAAATTATAACATGTGGCTGTTAAATGAGCTGACAGGGAAATTGGACAATTACGATAGGGATCATTTTCCCTATATATTTAGTGACTTGTTGGACAATATATTTCGGGAAGATGGCCCCTACACATGGGAGAAAATAATGGCTGCATTCCTGTTCACAGGAAAAATGTGTTTAAAAGCATACAAAGACAACGACTTCTCATTGGTCAGCGAAATTGTGCAATGGGCACACACTATCGTGACATTATACACTGACCAATGGGTCGAACGGGAAGGCAGTTGGGATAATTTCTTCCAGGAATGTCTAAATATTGACAACTACTCGTCAAAAATGTTGACAATGAACCATAATGTTTTCAGATCGATTCATGGATGTGTAAATTATTGGCAAACATATTAATATCAATTGTGTGTATATATATATATATATATATATTAAAGTACAGACCATTGCTAGAAAAGTTCATGGACGAAACAAATGACACATCTGACGAAAGTGATGACAATTCGGACGAAAGTGACAGTGAATAGTTAATATAATAAATTGTACTATGTACCACTTGTCATGTTATTTTTCTCTTTTCTCCCTCGCTCACTTGCTTTTTTCGGTGGCGCTCACCACCTTACCCCCATAGTTTTCCGATGAATGGAAACAAGCCATATTTGTGACTAAATCCTTAACCGCCGCCGCCGCCGCCGCCGGCGGCGCGGCGTTGACATGCGCATTACGGCCGCCGCCGAAAACGACCAGATTTTAATTGTATTGTTTCAAGTTGCACAGACACAATCATGTGCATATGTTTACTGATTCAAACTAACTGTACATCAGAGGAAGCAATTGTCCATTCTGCCTTCAGCTGGATATATCGGACGTACCCACTGAACCTCAACATAATTATTACGCAATTTGGAAAGAGAAGTAAGATATTTCGATAGATTCACGAGATGTCGATACAAATGCTTATATATATACTCTCATATTGAATTCACTCATAATTGCATTGACATTTGGATAGGTAGGTTGTATTGTAGCCAATGTGATAAATTTGTATCCAGTACAAACAACACTAAGAGACGTTGTGAACGACAGCCTGAACTAGTTAACTAGTCCACCACGTTACGCTTGTTTCTGTTCTATATAAATATAGGTGCATAGAAGAACGCTCGATTTCACTGATTATATAGGAAAATGAAGTATCAATGTGAAGAGTGCTTAAGTGTCTAAGCTTGGCAAGATAGTTTGAAGCGTCATATCAAAGTTAAACACACGCCTTCAGAACAACAACAACAACAACAACAGTATCATCAGCCACAACAACAACAACAACACCAACAACACCAACAACAACAACAACAACATTATCATCACTGACTAAATCCTTAACCGCCGCCGCCAATTTCTTTGCATGCCATAGGATTATGTAGTTGCCGCCGCCGCCGGCGGCGCGGCGTTGACATGCGCATTACAGCCGCCGCCGCCGCCGCCGCCGCCGCCGCCGCCGCCATAAATTGTACTATGTACTACTTGTCATGTTATTTTTCTCTTTTTTCCCTCGCTCACTTGCTTTTTTCAGTGGCGCTCACCACCGTACCCCCATAGCTTTCCGATGAATGGAAACAAGCCATATTTTTGACTACATCCTGAACCGCCGCCGCCGCCGCCGCCGCCGCCGCGGGCGGCTGGTCGACTCGCATATATAAGAGAATGCATTGGCACAGGATAAAAAAAATCCCGACTTCCGACTGGATTTGATATAGCGGGTCACATTTATGACTAAATCCTGAATTTTGTTTAATTTTTGAAGTTTTTTGAAATTTGTGAAATTTGTGAAATTTGTGAAGTTTTTGAAGTTTTTGAAGTTTTTCGAAATTTTTGAAATTTTGTAAGTTTTTGAAATTTTTGAACTTTTTGAAATTTTTGAACTTTTTGAACTTTTTGAACTTTTTGAACTTTTTGAACTTTTTGAACTTTTTGACCTTTTTGAACTTTTTGGAAGTTTTCAATGCGAGTGTCACTTTAACATTATCCCACAGTGTGCGCCATGTGTTACTTTAACATTCATCCATAGTGAGTGTCACTTTAATAATCATCCCCCGTGAGAGACCAGTATCCCTTTAATATTCAAGACTGAAGCTACCCCACCGAGATCATCACGTGATATACATGTAGATAATATACCATTCATATGGAGAAATCTGGATATAACCAGCGGGTCATGTCCGGACATGTCCAACCGATACAAATAGACCGACGCGTGGGCGGAGAATATAGGTCAAACACCAACGGTAGTACTGCAGAGAATGTAGGTCAAACTGTCTAGACTGCCACCAAACAGGCCCGGTATCATCAATGGACTCATATACGATATTCCCCCTTACAATTCTGCAGTGTACACTCCACTCTGAAGTGTGGTTGCAGTGTAGTTACAGTGTACACTGCAGCCACACTTTAACTGGAGTGTATTTGAAGTGTACACTGTAACCACACTTCAAATCCAAGGTGTAGTTGCAGTGTACACTGCAGTCACACTGCATGGACATCATTTACAGAGACCATGAACAAAACTACACTGCAGCTACACTGCAGGGACTTGTTTGAATGGCAGCACAAAAAGGCTACACTGCAACTACACTGCTGGGACTTGTTCGAATGCACACACAGAAAGACTACACTGCAACTACACTGCTGGGACTTGTGAGACATCTTGTTGAATAATAGAAATATGTAGTGAAGACTGGATGAGAAGGATTTTTTCCATATTGGCATGAACAACCCTTACATTAATTTTTCTGAGTGTACACTTTCATTGTAAGTGTAGTTCAGGTATACACTTATAGTATACCAGTAGCTTTTGTTTTTTTAATTCAGTACACTTGTACCACACCCACTTTTTTCGAACTGTGCACTTATTTTGGAAGTGTAGTATAAGTGTTGTAATAAGTGTACACTTGCTGCACACTTTTGAGACTTTGAAAATCTTTGGGCATGCTGCCCACACTTACAGCTACACTTATGGTACTTTGAAAAGTTCTATCTACACACTTATGAAACTTTTACTTTTTAAATGTTTGGGAACACAGCCCACACTTATAGGTACACTTATGGAACATTGGAAAATATTGTCAACACTTATACCATGTGACACTTTAAAATCGAACTTTGATATGGGTATGTTCAAGAATACTGCTCACATCCTCGCACGTTTTGTACTATATATGCCATCTTATATTAAATATGAACTTTTTCAAATTTGAAATTATTTTGTTTTTCTGTTATTTATATTCTGATAGTAATAAATTTTATGAATCTTGTGTGCTAAAATAAAGATATATGATTCATTAACTGCAAAATGTTTGTCATAGAAACAATGAAAATTGGTTGCCATCACGTATATTGAAATTGGCGGAAAGCTTCAATGATTGTGTTTCCAAACACACCTGTAGTCAAAAAATGGCCATTCCAGTATAGAAATTTTGCATGATACATGGTAGTTTGACGGCGCAGATCAGAAGTATAATAAAATCGTTTCTAAACCAGCTGTCTAAACCAGTAATTATGACATGCAATACTCTAAATATAATAATTGAACTCTAAACACAGGTCTCCTTTTTTACCCCACCCCAATTTGGGGTTGGGGTCAATTTTTGTTCTGCATGGGGATCTGTGGCTCCGAATGGTAAGGTCGATTTCGGAATTGATCCGTGCCCCGTCGAGAAAAAGACGAGCGAAAAAAACACACACACAAACAAAACAAAACTATTTACCCGGCCGGGGACTCTTTTCATATTCACTGTAATTAAATCTTTAAAATGATGGGGCAAAGGAATTCAAGTAATGGTCATTTATAGATATTTTAGTAAACGCCGTTGATATATCGTCGATCAACACGCGCATTCATGATGCATTAAATAGATTATCAAAATTCGTATGTGGACGGGCGTATGGCTGGGATTTAACCGGGTTACATTTGATATAATTATATCCGCCCATTGTCTAATTTGAGGTCTCTAGCCCGCGCCAAAGGATTTAGTCATGCAAAGAGTAAAATCCAAGATGGCTGCTGGCAGCCATGTTTTTTGGCCGAACGACACCAAAATCACTCATTCCCATCTACATGTCATTATTAACATCAATGACAAATTTCATGATGATCAATTGAACAGTACGGTCTGTAGCCCGCGCCAATAGATTGAATCTTGAAATCCAAGATGGCTGCCAGCGGCCATGTTTTTTGGCCGAATGACCCCAAAATGACTCGTTCCCATCTACATGTCAATGTCAACATTCATGACAAATTTCATAAAGATCAGACCAAAGGTACGACCTGTAGCCCGGGCCAAAGGATTTAGTCATGCAAAGAGTAAAATCCAAGATGGCTGCTGGCGGCCATGTTTTTCGGCCGAACGACTCCAAAATCACTCGTTCCCATCTACATGTCATTGTTAACATCCATGACAAATTTCATGATGTTCCGACCGAAGCTACGACCTGTAGCCCGCGCCAAAGGATTTAGTCATGCAAAGAGTAAAATCCAAGATGGCTGCTGGTGGCCATGTTTATTGGCCGAACAACCCCAAAATGACTCGTTCCCATCTACATGTCAATATTAACATCCATGACAAATTTCATGATGATCAGACGAACAGTACGACCTGTAGCCCGCGCCAATGGATTGAATTTTGAAATCTAAGATGGCCGCCATCGGCCATGTTTTTTGGCCGAATGACCCCACAATGATTCGTTCCCATCTACATGTCAATGTCAACATTCATGACAAATTTCATAAAGATTAGTCCAAAGGTACAACCTGTAGCCCGCGCCAAAGGATTTAGTCATGCAAAGAGTAAAATCCAAGATGGCTGCTGGCGGCCATGTTTTTTGGCCGAACAACTCCAAAATCACTCGTTCCCATCTACATGACAGTGTTAACATCCATGACAAATTTCATAAACTTGCGACCAAAACAACGACCTGTAGCCCGCGCCAAAGGATTTAGTCATGCAAAGAGTAAAATCCAAGATGGCTGCTGGCAGCCATGTTTTTTGGCCGAACGATCCCAAAATGACTCGTTCCCATCTACATGTCATTGTTAACATCCATGACAAATTTCATGATGTTCTGATCAAAGCTACGACCTGTAGCCCGCACCAAAGGATTTAGTCATGCAAAGAGTAAAATCCAAGATGGCTGCTGGCGGCCATGTTTATTGGCCGAACGACCCCAAAATGACTGGTTCCCATCTACATGTCATTATTAACATCAATGACAAATTTCATGATGATCAGGTGAACAGTACGGTCTGTATCCCGCGCCAATAGATTGAATTTTGAAATTTAAGATGGCCACCAGCGGCCATGTTTTTTGGCCGAATGACCCCACAATGATTCGTTCCCATCTACATGTCAATGTCAACATACATGACAAATTTCATAAAGATTAGACCAAAGGTACAACCTGTAGCCCGCGCCAAAGGATTTAGTCATGCAAAGAGTAAAATCCAAGATGGCTGCTGGCAGCCATGTTTTTTGGCCGAACGACACCAAAATCACTCGTTCCCATCTACATGTCATTATTAACATCAATGACAAATTTCATGATGATCAAGTGAACAGTACGATCTGTAGCCCGCGCCAATAGATTGAATCTTGAAATCCAAGATGGCTGCCAGCGGCCATGTTTTTCGGCCGAATGACCCCAAAATGACTCGTTCCCATCTACATGTCAATGTCAACATTCATGACAAATTTCATAAAGATCAGACCAAAGGTACGACCTGTAGCCCGGGCCAAAGGATTTAGTCATGCAAAGAGTAAAATCCAAGATGGCTGCTGGCGGCCATGTTTTTCGGCCGAACGACTCCAAAATCACTCGTTCCCATCTACATGTCATTGTTAACATCCATGACAAATTTCATGATGTTCCGATCGAAGCTACGACCTGTAGCCCGCCGCCAAAGGATTTAGTCATGCAAAGAGTAAAATCCAAGATGGCTGCTGGTGGCCATGTTTATTGGCCGAACAACCCCAAAATGACTCTTTCCCATCTACTTGTCAATATTAACATCCATGACAAATTTCATGATGATCAGACGAACAGAACGACCTGTAGGCCGCGCCAATGGATTGAATCTTGAAATCCAAGATGGCTGCCAGCGGCCATGTTTTTTGGCCGAATGACCCCAAAATGACTCGTTCCCATCTACATGTCAATGTCAACATTCATGACAAATTTCATGAAGATCAGACCAAAGGTACAACCTGTAGCCCGCGCCAAAGGAAATTGTTGACGGACACACGGACGACGGACGCCAAACCATGGCAATAGCTCAAACTTACAAAAGTAAGTTGAGCTAAAAATGATATTTTTGGTTGCTAAATCGCACTTTTTGGCAAAACCACAACAGCCACGATCTCCGTGTGGAGTCTGCTTGTGTAGCCACCAGTCCATCTAATGAAAGTGTCAATGAAAATGTAGCTAAACTTGGAAAGGGAATAATTTAATGTATTACAGTCAATGGAGCGATTAGGAATGTGGAAAGTTGAATGTCTAATACTATATAGACATGAAGAGAAAAGTAAAATCCAAGATGGCTGCTGGTGGCCATGTTTTCGGCCGAATGACCCCAAAATGAGTTGTTCCCATCTACATGTCATCGTTAACATCCATGACAAATTTTATGACGATCAGACTAAAGGTACGACCTGTAGCCCATGCTAAAGAATTTAGTCATACAAAGAGTAAAATCCACGATGGCTTCTGACGGCCATGTTTTTTGGCCGAATGACTCCAAAATGACTCGTTCCCATCTACATGTCATTATTAACATTCATGACAAATTTTATGATGATCAGACTAAAGGTACGACATGTAGCCCGTGCTAAAGAATTTAGTCATACAAAGAGTAAAATCCAAGATGGCTGCTGGCGGCCATGTTTTTTGGCCAAACGACCCCAAATTACTCGTTCCAATCTACATGTCAATATTAACATCCATGACAAATTTCATGATGATCAGAAGAACAGTACGACCTGTGGCCCATGCTAATGGATTAAATTTTGAAATCCAAGATGGCCGCTGGTGGCCATGTTTTTTGTCCGCATGACCCCAAAATGACTCGTTCCCATTTACATTCCAATTTCAACAGCCGTGACAAATTTTATGATGATCAGAGTAAAGGTACGACCTGTAGCCCGTGCTAAAGGATTTAGTCAGACAAAGAGTAAAATCAAAGATGGCTGCTGGCGGCCATGTTTTTTGACCGAATGACCCCAAAATGACTCGTTCCCATCTACATGTCATTGTTAACATCCATCACAAATTTTATGATGATCAGACTAAAGGTACGACCTGTAGCCCGTGCTAAAGAATTTAGTAATACAAAGAGTAAAATCCAAGATGGCTGCTGGCGGCCATGTTTTTTGACCGAATGACCCCAAAATTAATCGTTCCCATCTACATGTCAATATTAACATCCATGACATATTTCATGATGATCAGACGAACAGTACGACCTGTGGCCCGTGCTAATGGATTAAATTTTGAAATCAAAGATGGCAGCTGGCAGCCATGTTTTTTGTCCAAATGACCCCAAAATGACTCGTTCCCATCTACATCCAATTTCAAGCCATGACAAATTTCATGATGATCAGACTAAACGTACGACCTGTAGCCCGTGCTAAAGGATTTAGTCATACAAAGAGTAAAATCCAAGATCGCTGCTGGCGGCCATGTTTTTTGCCCGAATGACCCAAAAATGACTCGTTCCCATCTACATCTCATTGTTAACATCCATGACACATTTTATGATGATCTGACCAAAGGTACGACCTGTAGCCCGTGTCAAAGGATTTAGTCATGCAAAGAGTAAAATTTAAGATGGCTGCCGGCGGCCATCTTTTTTGGCCGAATGACCCCAAAATTACTCGTTCCCATCTACATGTCAATATTAACATCCATGACAAATTTCATGACAATAAGATGAACAGTACGGCCTGTAGCCCGTGCTAATTGATTGAATTTTGAAATCCAAGATGGCCACTGGCGGCCATGTTTTTTTTCCGAATGACCCCAAAATGACTCGTTCCCATCTACATGTCAACATCCATGACAAATTTCATAATAATTGGACCAAAGGTACGAACTGTAGCCCGTGCTAAAGGAAATTGTTGACGCATCACACACGCACACACGGATGACTGATACCAAGCCATGGCGATAGCTCAAACTTTACAAAGTAAAGTTGAGCTAAAAATTACAAAACTCTGCAACATATTGTGCAAACACGCACATAATCAACCTATAATGTGCAAATAGGTTCATATTGGATTATTTCATTCTGAAATAAGCAGATAATGGACTCATATACGATATTCCCCCTTACAATTCTGCAGTGTACACTCCACTCTGAAGTGTGGTTGCAGTGTAGTTACAGTGTACACTGCAGCCACACTTTAACTGGAATGTATTTGAAGTGTACACTGTAACCACACTTCAAATCCAAGGTGTAGTTGCAGTGTACACTGCAGTCACACTGCATGGACTTCATTTAAAGAGACCATGAACAAAACTACACTGCAGCTACACTGCAGGGACTTGTTTGAATGGCAGCACAAAAAGGCTACACTGCAACTACACTGCTGGGACTTGTTCGAATGCACACACAGAAAGACTACACTGCAACTACACTGCTGGGACTTGTGAGACATCTTGTTGAATAATAGAAATATGTAGTGAATGACTGGATGAGAAGGATTTTTTCCATATTGGCATGAACAACCCTTACATTAATTTTTCTGAGTGTACACTTTCATTGTAAGTGTAGTTCAGGTATACACTTATAGTATACCTGTAGCTTTTGTTTTTTTAATTCAGTACACTTGTACCACACCCACTTTTTTCGAACTGTGCACTTATTTTGGAAGTGTAGTATAAGTGTTGTAATAAGTGTACACTTGCTGCACACTTTTGAGACTTTGAAAATCTTTGGGCATGCTGCCCACACTTACAGCTACACGTATGGTACTTTGAAAAGTTATATCTACACACTTATGAAACTTTTACTTTTTAAATGTTTGGGAACACAGCCCACACTTATAGGTACACTTATGGAACATTGGAAAATATTGTCAACACTTATACCATGTGACACTTTAAAATCGAACTTTGATATGGGTATGTTCAAGAATACTGCTCACATCCTCGCACGTTTTGTACTATATATGCCATCTTATATTAAATATGAACTTTTTCAAATTTGAAATTATTTTGTTTTTCTGTTATTTATATTCTGATAGTAATAAATTTTATGAATCTTGTGTGCTAAAATAAAGATATATGATTCATTAACTGCAAAATGTTTGTCATAGAAATAATGAAAATTGGTTGCCATCACGTATATTGAAATTGGCGGAAAGCTTCAATGATTGTGTTTCCAAACACACCTGTAGTCAAAAAATGGCCATTCCAGTATAGAAATTTTGCATGATACATGGTAGTTTGACGGCGCAGATCAGAAGTATAATAAAATCGTTTCTAAACCAGCTGTCTAAACCAGTAATTATGACATGCAATACTCTAAATATAATAATTGAACTCTAAACACAGGTCTCCTTTTTTACCCCACCCCAATTTGGGGTTGGGGTCAATTTTTGTTCTGCATGGGGATCTGTGGCTCCGAATGGTAAGGTCGATTTCGGAATTGATCCGTGCCCCGTCGAGAAAAAGACGAGCGAAAAAAACACACACACAAACAAAACAAAACTATTTACCCGGCCGGGGACTCTTTTCATATTCACTGTAATTAAATCTTTAAAATGATGGGGCAAAGGAATTCAAGTAATGGTCATTTATAGATATTTTAGTAAACGCCGTTGATATATCGTCGATCAACACGCGCATTCATGATGCATTAAATAGATTATCAAAATTCGTATGTGGACGGGCGTATGGCTGGGATTTAACCGGGTTACATTTGATATAATTATATCCGCCCATTGTCTAATTTGAGGTCTCTATCACCATGCACTCAATTAGAAAAGGTGACATTCGTTTTTGTCAGACATGCCGAACAGGATACGAAAGAGTGAATTTATTATCGTCGCGCGCGCGCTCTCTCTCTCCGTTACACGACAGCATATGGTTAATTAATCCCAACAATTAATTTATGCGAAAATAATTTTTGATTACCGGATAGGGCTATGTTTATTCTATATATCTCTGAGTATTTCGAGTAAAATTCCCAAATAGAATTATTTTTATCGGATTGTTTTATGGTTTTTATAGTTAGCGTAATTTCGTGACCTGTTCGACTATTTTGTCGCATAAAATCAATAAAATAACGATGAACAGTTACAAATTGTGTTTAACATTCTCGGAGAAATATATGTACTTGCTATCTGTTTTAAATCTAACGCAAAATCTATCAAAAATAACAAAGTTTAACTTTAAATACGCGTGATTGTCGACCCACTGTAAATCTCCCAAAGTATATATGCATGCCGCCCACGTGTTTGTTTGGGTAATTTATATCCCACGATGCATCATTCTCGCTAAGCGTAAACATTGTTATCTGATGTCATCATTTTATTGGGAAATCCATATCTAAAGCAGGTGATAGCCTAGAACTGAGAATACGATACAGGAATGTGTTTTTTTTTAAAGATGTCGCAGCTGATTGTATATGGGATAGTCCTATATATCGGTATTTAAGATGAACACTTATAGGCCTAACTGAATTATACTTATCACAGAGTTGTTTACACGTATGCCGACGTAGACAAAATTCGACAGTGCCACCAAAACTGCCAAAAGGAGGTTCCGTTTACCTTCTAACAGGCTCAAAAGACGCTACGTGTTCACGTAAGAATAATCTTTAAAATTGCTAAACCTTCATATTTTGCTTAATAAACATAAGCCATTGTTTGTTGTCATTCCCACTACTTGCCCTTTGATCTTCATGTGACCCACCACTGACTTAATCCAATTAGCTGCCAACAATAGCAATTAACACCTAATTAGCGACTCGGCGGCTGGCTCGGCTGATCCTACAACTTTTAAATAGTGTGCTGGAGAACGCAAAATGTCGATAAAAGTTGAAATATAAGACTTACAAATTAAATTTAAAATTTGTTTATTTGTAATTGGCATAGCTTACCACAAACCAAAATTCATCATTATTGGAATTATATTTATAACGACATTAAACAAAATTGAAAATCCCAAATACACCTTTTACTGGGCTCGATCTCGGACTCGGACTACAACTTTTAGTGTGACCCACGTCACTATATGCGCAGACCGCATTCCGGTTAATTTTCGAATTTAAATTCATCTGTGTTTTTATTTGACAACGTCTTTCATTTCACGCAAATGATGGCGAGAAAACCTCAGAAAAGCTAAAACAATTCAACAGTTTGGCGAAAAGAAGACAGGAACTACACTAGAGGTAGAAAAACAGGTGGTAGGAGGCTGAATTCGGCAAATAGGCGAAGTTTGTTCCCAATCCTGCACTGCTGCAGAATACTGAATAGTCGGAATACGATCATAACGATGGCATTGAAAAATTAAATGGAAGTCACACTGGACGCATACATATTATAACCGATGGAAACGTGCACTAAATTTAGACACAACTTGTGTGATGGCTGTCGTCTAGCTGATTAGGTGATTGATCTCTCGCATGTGTCACTGTCATTGGACTAATGTTTAATTTGTCAAGACTCGGATCACGGATTCAATTTAAATCATCTTGAAGTTGACGTCTTGTCCAAATGCTTGTGCTACAGGACAAAACTAATTTTGGCGGAGGGATAGACTGGGCACACAGAGCACATTGGAATTTGAATCTCTGACATCCAGAGTGCTCTCATCCGAGTCTTCTCCAGTCACCAGTGTTGGACCATGCCTGCTGCAGCCGTGAAAATGAATTGGTCGGGAGTGGACAAACAAACCTAATTTTAATTTTGGCCTTACCAAACTTTCATTTTTAGAAAATGTAGGCACGCAGAGTCCAGCTCGCTGGGTTTTGGCGGAATTGGCCACGTGCGCGGTTTCTATCAAGATAAAATAAACAGCGGAAATACATTCAGAAATACCGTGTAAATTGAATTAGTTTACTCACGATCGATGTCCAGTGAATCTCTTTGATGGTTTAACACTGCTTAATCAACTATCAAAGCACAAGTGAATGTTACACACTATGTTTTTATATAATATTGTACATGCCTTGTAATTCATAATTATTAATAAGGCATCAATTTAATTCTCCGATTCCATAAATATCAACATCTCCCGGGCACGTGGTCTCGCTTTGATTTTCCAGGAATTTATGTGACATCATAAGCCATACATAGAAATCGTTCAAATGTATTTTTAGCTTCGAATCATTCAGTCTCAGACAGATAAATGTAGTGCATTCGACACGTCACACCGTGACCTCAAATAACTTAAACTGCCAATCATCGTGGCATGAGGGACTCACCTTTTGATGTATGCCGACAATGAATGTTGGTTTCGGAGAATTCATTTGATATTTGGCTACAACATTCAAGGTGTTTCTTTATACTTGTACGCTCTCTGTATTTGGCCCAGCGAGGAAATTTTTACGAGAAAATTATTTTCTGAAGTGATCAAAGGCCGTTTTTATCTATTAAACAGAGTCCTTCGCTCAAATGGCCCCCGCTTACGATCGGCAAATGTGTATGTACAATTTATAATTACGTTAGTAGATGTGGTGCAACCGTGTGTCCGTCTGAAACCTGGATTTTGTGGTGTTGTTGTGATATTTCTGTCACATTTACGTTCTAAAAATAGCATTTTTCGTCTTTTCGAAAACAACTTCCGATTTAATGTTTGTACGGTTTATACACTGTGATTATATATTCTGTCAATCGTAAAACTATTTGTGTGCGGTGACGTCATACTGCAGGGTTTTTCTGCAGGAGATATTTATAGCGGCGAAATACGAATGGTAGCGAAAACTTTCACCCGGAACGCGTAGCTTGTTCAATAGTCTGTATTAGTCCAACAACTGATGACCGCAGCTATAGAACAGAGTTTTAGCCAACGTGTTATAAAATATAATTGAGTTTTTGGTGGGAAATGTGAACATGTGCGTAGTTGATTATTGTGAGCACTTGGGGACCCAAGCGGGACAACGTTACTATTATTGACCGTACTTTGACAAAATCTCCATATTGGGGGGGGGGGTGTGGTACGTGTTCGTGTTTATCCTCCATGCATGTAATATGGCTCAAATGAATGGTGTTCTCACTATGAATTCCCGGACCCGCAGCCGGCCTGGCGGAAAACCTGGTTAAAGGGGAGTGGGATTATTATATAACATTTTTTTTTAAATATATGAAATACTCTTCTATTGAATACCGGTAGCTTTCTTTGCAAATATTCTGATTATTCCCAACAAATTTTAGTCTGAAAATTCCTATCACAACCTGCTACATCACCACATGCTACATCTTTGCAAATTGTTATCACAAAATGTCTTGCACAGAGAGGCACAGACAACAATTTAAAAGATGAAGCCCTCAAATGTTTTCTTGAATTAGTACTTAGAGCCTTCCCTATTCTGATAAAATGTATTTTTGATGATTATCTTGTTGCAATATTGATTCAAAAATAAAATTTATATGAATGGTTAAAAGCATCTTCATCTTCACTACTCCCCCACCCATATAACTACACTGCATATACACTGCCAGTATCTACACTGCAACTACACTGTAAGCACACTGCAAATACACTGCCAGCCCCACACTGTAAGTACACTGCAGCCACACTGCAGAAACCCTGCCATTCTCTACACTGCATCTACACTGTAGGTACACTGCAGCCACACTGCCATTCTCTACACTGCATCTACACTGTAGGTACACTGTATGTACACTCCCATAGCTCATTTAAATATTTGAAACACACTGCAAGTACACCTCAGGTACACTGTAAGTACACTGCATGTACACTGTAAGCACACTGCCATTTCCTACATTGCGGCTGCAGTGTACACTGTATAGAGCTTATCTCTCTACACTGCAATTACACTGTAAGTACACTGCGAAAATGTAAGGGGGCCGTTTTATGACGCGGGTGATGAAAACACATTTTAAAGAGTGTACACCTGATAAGTCGTGAGTTGGTTTATTTGTGTCATTGTCCGCAGATAAGGAACTTGTCATGAAGTCATTATGAGTTTGATAATGTGACTATAACACTCTCATTTTCAGTTCATTATCGACTCAAAATGAGGCATTTCTCAGCAAATTATCTAACTAAAACAAATTATATTATAAGCAGATAATGTGCGGGTTTTTGGGAGAGCAGGCTGCACTGTTCCATCTAAAAATCCAATCCTCGTGCCAATAGGTTGAAATTGGGCCTAACTATTCACATAGGTTGATCTTGGACTTATTTTTCTGAAATAAGCATATATTAGGCTTATATCCGATGAATGGGGCAGGTCACACTAAAAACACATTATTTTAAGAGCGTGCAAAAGTTGTATCGATGAAAAAGTTAAATAAATAGTGCCAATATGGGCTTATTTTGAAGTACATACAAAGCTTATTTTGAATGCCGTGTTTTATGCCTGTATATAGACAGGATGTAGTGCTTCTTTTCACGAAAACAGACAGTTCTTGTAAAATAAGCACAATACGGGCTTATTTTATAATTGCGCAAAATAAGCTCATACTGGCATTATTTGAAAACACAAATACGTTCTACATGAGCCTAATTACCATTGTTATTAAAACAGCCCTATATGGGACTATTTAAATATGAAATAAGCCCATAGTGTTCTTATTTTCACGAGAACACGCTGGAAAATAACACAAATAGGCCAACTCATGACTTACTAGATGTACATTCTTTTTATTGCGTTTTTACTGCGTCCCGCCATCCAGTCCACTATGGGCTTATTTATAATCAATTAAGTCCAATATGAACATGTGTGTATATTTCGGTCCAATATGAACCTATTTGTATATTTTGAAAAATCACAAACTATGTCAATCATATACATGTATACGCCCGTACAGCTGTTAAAAAAATGAAAGTGTCAATGACACTGTAGCTCAACTTGGAAAGGGAATAATTTCTTGTTTTACAGTCAATGGAGCGATTAGTAATGTGAAAAGTTGAAATGTCTAAGTGATATTATTCAACATGAAGAGACATATAAAAGTAAAATCCAAGATGGTATGGTGATGATCGGCTGATGGAAGTGGATTGTAGGGTGTGCCAAAGGATTTAGTCATGCAAAGAGTAAAATCCAAGATGGCTGCTTGCAGACGTGTTTTATGGCCGAATGACCCCAAAATGACTCGTTCCCATCTACATGTCAATATTAACATCCATACAAATTTCATGATAATCAGGTGAACAGTTCGGCTTGCTGTCCGTGCTAATGGATTGAATTTTGAAATCCAAGATGTCGCTGGCGGCCATGTTTTCTTGCCGAATGACCCCAAAATGATTCGTTTTCCATCTACATGTCAATGTCAACTCCAACTTCATAATGATCCGACCAAAGGTACGACCTGTAGCCCATGCCAAAGCATTTAGTCATGCAAAAAGTAAAATCCAAGATGGCTGTTGGCGGCCATGTTTTATGGCCGAATGACCCCAAAATGACTCGTTCAAAATTCATGATGATCAGACAAAAATTCCAGCCTGTAGCCCGTTCTAATGGATTGAATTTTGAAATCCAAAATGGTTTTTTTGCCGAATGATGCCAAAATGACTCGTTCCCATCTACAAGTCAATATCAAGAGCTATGACAAATTTCATAATGATCCGACCAAAGGTACGACGTGTAGCCCATGCCAAAGGATTTAGTCGTGCAAAAAGTTTTATGTTTTATGGCCGAATGACCCCAAAATCACTCATTCCCATATACATGTCAATGTTAACAGCCATGAAATATTTCATGATGATCCAACAAAATGTACGACCTGTAAACCGTGCCAAAGGATTTAGTCATGCAAAGAGTAAAATCCAAGATGGCGGCCATGTTTTTTTTGGCCGAATGACCCTAAAATGACTCGTTCCCATCTACATGTCAATATTAACATAAATGACAAGTTTCATGATGATCAGACAACAGTACGGCCTGTAGCCCGTGCTAATGGAATCAGGGAGCTAAATGTGTTTTAGAGTCGGGGAGCGAGTACACCGTGGAATGCTAAAGGTGAAGGTAACTGAAGAATGACCTTCACCTGATACATGCGACACGTTATTAAGGGATGACATCGCGTTTATTTGATTTGTACATAATATCTAAATAATTTAAACTGGTGAATGAATGGGGGAATGGATATTTGTGAGCGGGAAATTTATTTAACTAGCTGCTGTAGTCCTGGGTTTTTCCAGATCAAATTTGGCTGTGAGATAGCCCTGTCGTAGACTTGGGGATTTATTTTAAAAAGTAAACAGTCATGACCTATGATTTTTCTTGCATTTTCGTGATCAACTGGTGTCAATCTAGCTGGGTAAACATCACTGGTATGGCCTGCAGGCTTCATTTCAGTGAATTTGGCCAAAACGTTAACACTGTCGCCTATGGGAAACCATTTAGTTCAGTGATTCCTAATGGATTGAAATTTTAAATCAAAGATGGCTGTTGGCAGCCATGTTTTTTTGCCAAATGACCCCAAAATGACTCGTTCCCAATTACATGTCAATGTTAACAACCATGACAAATTTCATGATGATCAGACGAACACTCCCACCTGTAGCCAGTGCTAATGTATTGAATTTTAATAATAATCTCAATTTTGTCCAAAATGCAGGAATTCCTGAGTTTCACATTGTCAACTGGCACTATTTTAGTTACCTTGGTCGTATTTAAATTCGCTCAGCAATATTTTTGCTCAGTTTTAAATTCACGCATTTTGAATTCGCCCGAATTTGAAGCTATCAAATATATTTAGGTAAACGTGTGTATCTGATGAAAGTTTCAGTTCTTAATCGTTCATGAAGGTATATGTGTAGGTTAAAGATCATCATGACAAAATTGAACATCAAAGTTCTGTTAATCAAGTTGCATACAACATGTACATGCACTTGTATTCCAATAAGCTTTTCAGCGGTGTATGATATGATTTTGAACAGCTCCTGGTATACCGGTCTCACCCATTTAATGCAATTTTCCAAATGGCTGCCGCACATAGTATATTCAATGTTATTACTCTTAAGAATTTTAGAATGCCAACTAGTATACTATAATGGTATTCTATATTTTTGGTGGAAACTGGACATTTGCAAACTTTATTTAATTCAGGAGCTGATAGTGTAACCTGTTGGCTAATCAGTCTTTCCCTTCATTACAAAACTGAGGGCGTTTCATGTACCATCCAAGTGAGTACCAAATTCACATGGTAGCCAACTCCTGACCAGTGTGTGACCAACAGGTTCTGGATATAACAGAGACACAGACACTAATCAGGAGGTATCGACGAGGTATTAGGATGGCCCAGCAACTGAAAACGCCCCAGTTTTGGCGTCTGAGGACAATTACTCGGAATGGCTGAATGATTTTCATGTTTGGCAGTTATTCACTGATCTTGATAAGAAGAAACAAGGTCCTGCTGTTTATCTTACACTGACTGGTCGTGCGAGGGTATGTGTTCGCGAAATTACACCAGTTGAGTTGGGAACAGACAAAGGAGTGAAATTAATAACAAATAAACTTGATTCTCTATTTCTAAATGATTTGAATACAAGGTCATATCTGGCATTCAAGGAATTTTATGACTACAAACGACCTTCCGTGTATCCATAACAGATTTCATAGTGCGGTTTGAATATATGTATCACAAACTGCATCTGTTTAGTATGAAGTTGCCGGAGGGAGTCAAGGCTTTCTTCTTGTTTAATGCAGCAAATGTGTCTGAGGAGAATGACTGGTTTGGTTATTATTTTTTATCTTCGTATTGTGCTGCATTTCCGGTAGGGATCTGCGATCGGGGATTTTGCATCGAATCAAATCTCGATATCAAATCTCCTTCCTGATATCGACATCGAATTGAATCTCGAATCGAATCAGTGAGAATTTGGCGAGAGCAATTGTTGGTGAGCTAAATTATGACAACATGAAGGAAAAGATTCAGAAGATTTTCGGTGATCCTGCTAGTTCAGAGAACGCAGCAGCTTGTGCTCCGAGTGTAAAATCCGAACCAGTTTATGAGACTGAGCATGCGAATCAGACTTATGGTCAACGACGAAACTGGCGTGGACGTGGTAGAGGAGGAAGAGGTACCGGTACATCATATAGGAAGGACATCAATCCTGTTGGTAAAGACGGAAAGATGTTGAGGTGTTTCAACTGTGAATCGACAAAGCACCTTTCAAATAATTGTCCTCATCCTCATACATATGAAGTTCACATCACACTCTTTAATTCAGGATCTGATAAATGCATGCCGACTATGATTAAAGAGACACTTGGGATGGCTGTGTTAGACAGTGCGTGCACAAAGACTGTGACAGGTGAACTCTGGATGGATGCGTTTATGGAGACATTGTCTATCGAAGAAAAAAGTTCGGTAGTGGAAAACATGTCTGAGGTAAAATTTCATTTTGGAGATGGTAGAGAAGTGACTTCCGAAATGACCATAACATTTCCAGTGTGTATAGGAAGCAAGAAACTGATGGAACAAACAAGTGTTGTAAAGAACGATATTCCATTGTTATTGAGTCGCGAATCCATGAAAAAAGCGGGAATGACTTTGAATTTCGATAATGACACTGTTGCAGTTTTTGGTGATACTGTGAAATTGGTAACGACTACATCAGGACATTACTGTTTACCGCTAACGAACTGTTTGATTGACGATAATGTGTGCAGTAATGTGATTCTTCATAGAACAAATGTTGCAAAACTTTCCCCAGCTGAGAAACGGATCAAAGCATTAAAGTTACATAAACAGTTATCTCATGCATCAAAGGAAAAACTCTGTAAATTAGTTAAACAAAGTCAGAACTTTCATGATAATGACTTCCTGAAGGCGATCAAAGAATGTTGTGATAACTGTGACGTTTGTGAAAAAGTTTAAGAGAGCACCACTGCGTCCCATAGTAGCTATGCCGTTAGCTGATAACTTTAATCATTACTTTAATCATTACAATATCGGAGATGCCCCAGAGGTTACTGGCCAAATATAATAGTGTAATGTACAATACATTTCTTATAATTAATATTGTGTGAATATCAAAGAAGATTCCTTTTTTCATCATATAATGTACATGTATCTACTGTTCAGTCCTGAACATTTATATGAATCTGGGCTGGTGCTAAGCTTGTAGTTCCACCCACCAGTCAACTGATTTCTCTGCATCGCACCTGTATGTTGAAAGTCATTGGAGTAAATAAAAGCTTGCTATAGGCTGGACGCATGCAAGGACAGGGTGAATTTTTGAAGAATCTAGCAAGTCATGGTTGTAATGTAACATGTTTTCAGGCAGATGTTGGGTTAAATCAGTCAAACTATAGATATGTTTGATAATGAAGAGGTACATGTAAATAAGAAAACTCTGCTTATGCATTTGTCGAGTCATTGGGCATATATGAAAAATGTACAGACACTATTTTCGACATAAATGAGTACTGGATCATGTGTATTATGCCAGGTTCTGTAGATATAGGCTTATTTGCTTGGTTCTTTAATTGCCTGTAAGTATGCAAACTGATTTCTCCTATCTTAGTGACTTGACCTGTAGAGTTGAGACCTGTCTGGATGTCAAAATCCCAAATTCCATTCCAGTTATTATATAAATTAGGCATATCATGCACACGAGGCTGTTGTGAAAAAAACTGAACGGAAAATTTATACTTTTTTTTACCGCATTATTCCCAAAAAATTATGATTCATGTTGCTTCATTTCTTGAATTTCTGTTAAAATACACAAACCCATATTTTTACAATTGAGGGTCAAAGCAACTAAAATAAGGTTGGAAATAGTGTTTTTCTTCAAATCATGGTAGCGTGAAAAATTTTCACATCACAACTAGTAGCTGTTTCTATGGAAAAAATGAATCAATGTGAGAATGTAGGACAATAAGTGAAGAAGGCCTGCTGTGAGATGTACAAAGCTTAAATTTGTTTACTATACTCATGCCTGTATCTTGTGTGTATTGTGTCATTGTGCATGTAGCCACGGCTGACCATTATTATAGTTTCGCGCTATGGTGATTGTTTGGTGGGATCATCATTTGCTGACCTCGGGTGTTAGATTGGCATTGAGATTAACAGTTGTATTGCTGAGTCAATGAAGCTGTTGGATCACATTCGGGGACGTGGCTGGATTGTCTACAGTGGGGGGATTTCAGACTGCACTCCCCCATGAACCCTGAACCAGACCATACTCACAAGTTTGTTTGTATCCACATGCAAGGCCCCCCCACCTTAGGCCTTGATTGTCATCAGTAGTTTTTGACAGGCCACCGGTCTGGGGTAGAAACACAATCCATTGGGCTGACCGACCATGGTTCGGCCAGGTGTGAAAAAAGTTTTTAATCTGAACATGAAAATTGCTAAGTCATAGCACCTGGACCGGTTTCAAGTTTTCCAAGGGTTGGAAATTTCCAACCTGTCACCCCCTAAGGTTGGAAAATTTCAACCAATGACCATTTCAATCCAAAATATTTACTTAAAATAGTAACATGTGCAAATGTTGGTTTAAAACAACAAATTCCGCACTGATAAATTGTTGGAAAATCAAACAATGAGAATAATTTAAACCTCTTGTTGTGCCAGTTATGCAATTTCGAACTGTTGGAAATATTGACCTAAGTTGGAGATGAAACACCACCCACCCCACCCCTGTCACCACGTTGCTGGTCACATTTCATGAAAATTGGTCAATTGCAAAATTATATGTTCTTTTCCTTGGCTATTGCACATTATTTTTCACTTTCGGAGTTTTTATTTCATATATGGTTACATAGTCCTTAAATACAGCCAATGCAAATGACCATGACCCTGCATTCTAATCTCAAGGCCACGGCATGCCTTATAAGACAGTGATTGTGTTACAAACTGATACGAATGACCGATCATCCAAAAATGTGACATATCGATATGCCAGCAATGTCTTGTGGTTACAAAAGAACAAATGAGATTTTTGCATGTGTATATCCCCTGAATACACATTGTGTATAATAAGCAAGCTTCGTACATCTCGCCGCTGAAGTTTTGCTATAGATGAAGCCCAAACCTGGCTGCTGAATCTCAAATACATGAACAGATCCAGTTCTAGGTTAAACATAGCCTTGATACTTGTGTAATTATACCCCATGTCATTCACCCAAACTGATACAATGTTGTTAAGTTGAAAGTGTCAGTGACACTGTAGCTCAACTTGGAAAGGAGTTTATTTTTTGCTGAGCAATGAATAGAATGATGATAAAGAAGAAGGAAAGCCAAAATGTTACAGTAAAGGTCTTGTATTTTGTAGATAAAATTATTATCATTTCACCAATAAATGTAGGCTGCAGAGTATGCTGATAGTTTCAAATTTGAAATCCAAGATGGCTTTTGGCAGCCATGATTTATAACGAATTTCAGAAATAATTGATGGCTCCAATCTAGAAGTCACCCCGATGGTCCATATGCAGTTTGGTGATGATCGGATGAGGGATGTGGCCTGTAGGGTGGGCCGAACGAATTAGTCATGCAAAGAATAAAATCCAAGATGGCCACTGGCATCCATTTATTTCTACGAATTTTGGAAAATGAAAGTGTCAATGACAACTTAGGTAGAGGAATAATTTAATGGTTGACAGTAAATGGAGGAATAGGAAAGGTGCTAATTGAAATGTCTAACCTGCGCCAAACGATTTAGTGATGCAAAGAGTAAAATACAAGATGGCTGCTGGTGGCCATTTTTTTTGGCCAATTGACCCAAAAAGGACTCGTTCCCATCTACGTATAATTGTTAACATCCATGACAAATTTTATGAAGATTTGACCAAAGCTACGACCTACAAATTTCATGATGATCAGACGAACAGTACGACCTGTAGACCGCGCCAATGGATTGAATTTTGAAATCCAAGATGGCCGCTGGCAGCCATGTTTTTTGGCCGAATGACCCCACAGTGATTCGTTCCCATCTTAGTGTCAATGTCAACATTCATGACAAATTTCATAAAGATTAGACCAAAGGTACAACCTGTAGCCCGTGCCAAAGGATTTAGTCATGCAGAGAGTAAAATCCAAGATGGCTGCTGGCGGCCATGTTTTTTGCCGAACGACTCCAAAATCACTCGTTCCCATCTACATGTCGGTGTTAACATCCATGACAAATTTAATAAAGATCAGACCAAAGGTATGACCTGTAGCCCACGCCAAAGGATTTAGTCATGCAAAGAGTAAAATGCTGGTGGCCATGTTTTTTGACCGAATGACCCCAAAACGACTCGTTCCCATCTACATGTCATTGTTATAATTCATTACAAATTTCATGACCATCTGACCAAAGCTACGACCTGTAGCCCGCACCAAAGGATTTAGTCATGCAAAAAGTAAAATCCAAGATGGCTGCTGGCGGCCATGTTTTTTGACCGAATGACCCCAAAACGACTCGATCTCATCTACATGTCATTGTTATCATTCATGACAAATTTCATGATGATCAGACGAACAGTACGACCTGTAGCCCGCGCCAATGGATTGAATTTTGAAATCCAAGATGGCCGCCAGCGGCCATGTTTTTTGGCCGAATGACCCCACAATGATTCGTTCCCATCTACATGTCAATGTCAACGTTCATGACAAATTATATAAAGATTAGACCAAAGGCAACCTATAGCCAGCGCCAAAGGATTTAGTCATGCAAAGAGTAAAATCCAAGATGGCTGCTGTGACCTCAAAATTACTCGTTCCCATCTACATGTCATTATTAACATTCTCGACAAATTTTATAATGATCCGACTAAAGGTACGACCTGTAGCCCGTGCTAAAGATTTAGTCATACAAAGAGTAAAATCAAAGATGGCTGCTGGCGGCCATGTTTTTCGACCGAATGACCCCAAAATTGCTCGTTCCCATCTAAATTTTGAAATCCAAGATGGCCGCTGGCGGCCATGTTTTTTGGCCATGTTTTTCGACCGAATGACCCCAAAATTACTCGTTCCCATCTAAATTTTGAAATCCAAGATGGCCGCTGGCGGCCATGTTTTTTGTCCGAATGACCCCCAAATGACTCATTCCCATCTACATTCCAATTTCAACAGCCATGACAAATTTTATGATGATCAGACTAAAGGTACGACCTGTAGCCTGTGATAAAGGATTTAGTCATACAAAGAGTAAAATCCAAGATGGCTGCTGGCGGCCATGTTTTTCGACCGAATGACCCCAAAATTACTCGTTCCCATCTACATGTCAATATTATCATCCATGACAAATTTCATGATGATAAGACAAACAGTACTACCTGTAGCCCGTGCTAATGGATTACATTTTGAAATCCAAGATGGCCGCTGGCGGCCATGTTTTTTGTCCGAATGACCCCAAAATGACTCATTCCCATCTACATTCAAATTTCAACAGCCATGATGGCGGCCATGTTTTTTGGCCATGTTTTTCGACCGAATGACCCCAAAATTACTCATTCCCATCTAAATTTTGAAATCCAAGATGGCCGCTGGCGGCCATGTTTTTTTGTCCGAATGACCCCAAAATGACTCATTCCCATCTACATTCCAATTTCAACAGCCATGACAAATTTTATGATGATCAGACTAAAGGTACGACCTGTAACTCGTGCTAAAGGATCTAGTCATACAAAGAGTAAAATCCAAGATGGCTGCTGGCGGCCTTGTTTTTTGGCCGAATGACCCCAAAATGACTACATGTCATTATTAACATTCTTGACAAATTTTATGATGATCAGACTAAAAGTACGACCTGTAGCCCGTGCTAAAGGATTTAGTCATACAAAGAGTAAAATCCAAGATGGCGGCCATGTTTTTCGACCGAATGACCCCAAAATGAATCATTCCCATCTGCATTCCAATTTCAACAGCCATGACAAATGTTATGATGATCAGACTAAAGGTACGACCTGTAGCTCGTGCTAAATAATTTAGTCATACAAAGAGTAAAATCCAAGAAGGTTGCTGGCGGCCATGTTTTTCGACCGAATGACCCCAAAATTACTCGTTCCCATCTACATGTCAATATTATCATCCATGACAAATTTCATGATGATCAGACGAACAGTACGACCTGTGGCCCATGCTAATGGATTAAATTTTGAATTCCAAGATGGCCGCTGGCGGCCATGTTTTTTGTCCGAATGACGCGAAAATGACTCGTTCCCATTTACATTCCAATTTCAACAGCCATGACAAATTTTATGATGATCAGACAAAAGGTACGACCTGTAGCCCGTGCTAAAGGATTTAGTCATACAAAGAGTAAAATCGAAGATGGCCGCTGGCAGCCATGTTTTTTGGGCGTGTGACCTCAAAATTACTCGTTCCCATCTACATGTCATTATTAACATTCTCGACAAATTTTATAATGATCCGACTAAAGGTACGACCTGTAGCCCGTGCTAAAGATTTAGTCATACAAAGAGTAAAATCAAAGATGGCTGCTGGCGGCCATGTTTTTCGACCGAATGACACCAAAATTACTCGTTCCCATCTAAATTTTGAAATCCAAGATGGCCGCTGGCGGCCATGTTTTTTGGCCATGTTTTTCGACCGAATGACCCCAAAATTACTCGTTCCCATCTAAATTTTGAAATCCAAGATGGCCGCTGGCGGCCATGTTTTTTGTCCGAATGACCCCAAAATGACTCATTCCCATCTACATTCCAATTTCAACAGCCATGACAAATTTTATGATGATCAGACTAAAGGTACGACCTGTAGCCTGTGCTAAAGGATTTAGTCATACAAAGAGTAAAATCCAAGATGGCTGCTGGCGGCCATGTTTTTCGACCGAATGACCCCAAAATTACTCGTTCCCATCTATATGTCAATATTATCATCCATAACAAATTTCATGATGATAAGACAAACAGTACTACCTGTAGCCCGTGCTAATGGATTACATTTTGAAATCCAAGATGGCCGCTGGCGGCCATGTTTTTTGTCCGAATAACCCCAAAATGACTCATTCCCATCTACATTCAAATTTCAACAGCCATGACAAATTTTATGATGATCAGACTAAAGGTACGACCTGTAACCCGTGCTAAAGGATCTAGTCATACAAAGAGTAAAATCCAAGATGGCTGCTGGCGGCCTTGTTTTTTGGCCGAATGACCCCAAAATGACTACATGTCATTATTAACATTCTTGACAAATTTTATGATGATCAGACTAAAAGTACGACCTGTAGCCCGTGCTAAAGGATTTAGTCATACAAAGAGTAAAATCCAAGATGGCGGCCATGTTTTTCGACCGAATGACCCCAAAATGAATCATTCCCATCTGCATTCCAATTTCAACAGCCATGACAAATGTTATGATGATCAGACTAAAGGTACGACCTGTAGCTCGTGCTAAATAATTTAGTCATACAAAGAGTAAAATCCAAGATGGTTGCTGGCGGCCATGTTTTTGGGCCGAATGACCCCAAAATTACTCGTTTCCATCTACATGTCAATATTATCATCCATGACAAATTTCATGATGATAAGACGAACAGTACAACCTGTGGCCCGTGCTAATGGATTAAATTTTGAAATCCAAGATGGCCACTGGCGGCCATGTTTTTTGTCCGAATGACCCCAAAATGACTCATTCCCATCTACATGTCATTATTAACAGCCATGACAAATTTTATGATGATCAGACAAAAGGTACGACCTGTAGCCTGTGCTAAAGGATTTAGTCATACAAAGAGTAAAATCGAAGATGGCGCTGGCAGCCATGTTTTTTGGGCGCGTGACCTCAAAATTACTCGTTCCCATCTACATGTCATTATTAACATTCTCGACAAATTTTATAATGATCCGACTAAAGGTACGACCTGTAGCCCGTGCTAAAGATTTAGTCATACAAAGAGTAAAATCGAAGATGGCTGCTGGCAGCCATGTTTTTTGGGCGTGTGATTCCAAAATTACTCGTTCCCATCTACATGTCATTATTAACATTCTCGACAAATTTTATAATGATCCGACTAAAGGTACGACCTGTAGCCCGTGCTAAAGATTTAGTCATACAAAGAGTAAAATCAAAGATGGCTGCTGGCGGCCATGTTTTTCGACCGAATGACCCCAAAATTACTCGTTTCCATCTAAATTTTGAAATCCAAGATGGCCGCTGGCGGCCATGTTTTTTGGCCATGTTTTTCGACCGAATGACCCCAAAATTACTCGTTCCCATCTAAATTTTGAAATCCAAGATGGCCGCTGGCGGCCATGTTTTTTGTCCGAATGACCCCAAAATGACTCATTCCCATCTACATTCCAATTTCAACAGCCATGACATATTTTATGATGATCAGTCTAAAGGTACGACCTGTAGCCTGTGCTAAAGGATTTAGTCATACAAAGAGTAAAATCCAAGATGGCTGCTGGCGGCCATGTTTTTCGACCGAATGACCCCAAAATTACTCGTTCCCATCTACATGTCAATATTATCATCCATGACAAATTTCATGATGATAAGACAAACAGTACTACCTGTAGCCCGTGCTAATGGATTACATATTGAAATCCAAGATGGCCGCTGGCGGCCATGTTTTTTGTCCGAATGACCCCAAAATGACTCATTCCCATCTACATTCAAATTTCAACAGCCATGACAAATTTTATGATGATCAGACTAAAGGTACGACCTGTAGCCCGTGCTAAAGGATCTAGTCATACAAAGAGTAAAATCCAAGATGGCTGCTGGCGGCCATGTTTTTTGGCCGAATGACCCCAAAATGACTACATGTCATTATTAACATTCTTGACAAATTTTATGATGATCAGACTAAAAGTACGACCTGTAGCCCGTGCTAAAGGATTTAGTCATACAAAGAGTAAAATCCAAGATGGCTGCTGGCGGCCATGTTTTTCGACCGAATAACCCCAAAATGAATCATTCCCATCTGCATTCCAATTTCAACAGCCATGACAAATTTTATGATGATCAGACTAAAGGTACGACATGTAGCCCGTGCTAAAGAATTTAGTCATACAAAGAGTAAAATCCAAGATGGTTGCTGGCGGCCATGTTTTTTGTCCGAATGACCCCAAAATGACTCATTCCCATCTACATGTCATTATTAACATTCTTGACAAATTTTATGATGATCAGACAAAAAGTACCGTGCTAAAGAATTTAGTCATACAAAGAGTAAAATCCAAGATGGTTGCTGGCGGCCATGTTTTTGGGCCGAATGACCCCAAAATTACTCATTCCCATCTACATGTCAATATTAACATGCATGACAAATTTCATGATGATCAGACAAACAGTACGGCCTGTAGCCCGTGCTAATGGATTAAATTTTGAAATCCAAGATGGCCACTGCCGGCCATGTTTTTTTTCCGAATGACCCCAAAATTAATCATTCTGGTCTAAATGTTGATGTCAACAGCTATGACAAATTTCATAATGATCTGACCAAAGGTACGACCTGTAGCCTGCATTGTTGATGCCTTACGTACACACGTACACACACACACACGGACGACCGACGACAAAGCCATGGCAATAGCTCAAACTTTACAAAGTAAAGTTGAGCTAAATATACTATGAGATGGACATTTTGAGTTGATAATGTGCTGCAAATAAGAGCATTTTAGTCGCATTATCGACGCACAATGTGGCGATTCTAAGCAGATTATATGCGACAATGACACAAATATGATTGATTATACAGTGCGTTGCTGAATTGACATGTGTGAGGTGTATATGCAAGAATGAATGGAATGAGTGGTCGTGTGTGCGGGTTTTTCTATATCTGGAAGGACTGATTGGCCAGTGGTGAGGTGCATATGTATACCTGGAGTGACTCTATGGTCTAGGGTGGGCTTCATATATATACATCGAGTGGTTATATGACTGTGTGTGGAATATGTATACAGGTAGTGACTGTATGGTCAATGGTGAGATGAGTACGTTTACAAGTATTGACTGTATGATCATCAATGTAATGAATATCTATGCAGGGAGTGACTAAATGGTCATGTATCAGGTGTATGAGTATGTCTGGTGTTCCTCCTTGGCGACTCGTGGCGGTATGGTCATGTGTAGGTTATGCGGGTATACAATCGTGTTGCTATATGGTCATGGGCAATGTGTATGTGTATATAGCTATATGGCCATGGATGATGTGCATATGTACACATAGAGTGACTATACTGACATGGCTGGGGTGTATTAGTATATCTTTAGTGACTATTCGGCTATGGTGTGACAAATAGGGATACATTGAGTGACATGGCCATATATGTATACCATACACATTACCCGTAAGTTCCGTAACCATAAAATCACTCACTATTTATCCACACACCCCATCCATGATCATACAGATGGCCAGCCGATAAAATCTTGATGTCGGATACCTGAATTTACAAAATCCGCAAAGAAAAAAACTGTACACGCCAAAACACGCATCCGTGACCTGGCGGCCGGACTATCAGGTATGAAATTTTTAACTGTTTAACTTTTGATCAAAGTAGGGGTCAAACCTCCACCCCTCTACACTCCCTCCCCATTGCCTCAAACATTGCCCTCACCCAGGCTGTCTAGAAATCAATATTATTATACCAGTACCAAACAGCATAGAGAGTTAAATCTCTTATCTCTGCCCCTATTAGAACAAATTTGAATCCCCATCTATGAGATCCATTCATCTAGTAATATCAATATACCTCCCAAATCCCCCAATATTTCTTTGAACGAGATCACGATCGGCAGATGTTTAACCCATACCTTGGCGATAGCGATCTTCTTATGAGTGCAAGAATTTCAACAATTCACAGCGTACTATTATTTATTAGTTTCATAGTGGTATGACAGACCAGATTCGATAGTAAATAACTGTTTTCTAAATTATATTATTTACTATCAGAAATAATGGGTTTGTTGCATACAAACTAGAAATATGGCCAGATGTCATTTAGAGGCAACATTATACAAAATAATAATTAAATTACTCCATTGTTCATTAAGTCACAGTAACAATACAGCTAGTACCCCAACCACTTTTTAAATACATGGCCTACAGGCTCAGACGACTTTAACCTGTTAATTAATGAATGGCACAAAGAGGTGTTAAAAGAATCCCTGCCAATTAACCATAAAGGATTCAATTAACTTGATTATCAAATGAGCCTCTGGCATTGGGAGGTGACAATGATTTATATATTGACCAACCACTGCCTTCTTAAAAAAGAAATAAATACTTATATTTTCCAATGATAAAGACAGTTAGTTGATGTGAGGACATAGACTTGGATGCGAGGAGTGCAGCAGGCAGTGCAACATGGAAATAGAGAACCATAATTCGAAGTTAAGTAATATAGACATATTCAATACTTATCACCTATTCAAGAATGTAAACGTAACATGATGGTCTAATTGTTAACTAGTATATATATCAACATTAGTGCTAGTTGCAGGTTTTTATCATTTATATTACCTATCTCAATCTCATTTCAATATGTATGAATTATTACTCCAGATTGATTATCATTTCACATTGTCTAGCTTGGTAGAGATGTGTCGCATGTGAACATTAGAATGAAGCATTGTATAACGTCCTATTACTAAAATGGGTCCCCAGGATGTTTCTGAACATGATATTTCATATATATCTCATATGAGTAGGCTAAGATGGAGCCAAGTACATGGGCTAATGCCTCTGGGAAGAACAGTGATTCCCACCATAATATAGCCTGAAACCACATACTTGGCAATACAAGTACCTGCCAAAATGCAGCAGTATAAAATTATATTTCAATAATGTTAGCCATTCATGGCGGTGTACAATATGCTACTTCAGCAAATCTAGCCACATGCGGCGGTGTAATATGAATTACATGTTCATGATTCTAGCCAAATATACATGACTACATAAAGTATTCCACTTCGGTCAACCTAACTATAGTCGACAGTGACATTTCAATAATTAAACTTATACATTGCTAATAACCATGATCAACTGCGTCATACATACCATGTTAGTATTCATAATGAGGTGTACTACTCGTTATTTCATATATATATTACTCGATGCTTAAAAGGAATAACGTAGGTGAATTATACCATTCTAATGTATGTTATATTGATACCCTGTTACTTTAATTTATTGTTTATGTTCATCTCATCATAACATATGCATCAGGGTACACATTATACATATTAGAATATAGAAGTGAATCCAGAACAGGTGTTGTTGCTATTACTTTCTGAAGATCCCCGGTCCTTTCATAGTTTACTAAAGCTCTATTGCTAATTCCCCACATTTTATAAATTAACAATCCAAATTCATATATAGAGTGAATTGGAGTTCGTGATAGTGGAATCAGACTTATTGAGCAACTTGCTCATTTAAACACAATAGGAACATGGATATGACATTCGATTTCAACCTATTATGTCACTCTAACAGAGATACATGTACATGTATGTGTAATATATTGATAAAGATAATTATACCCAACCACAGTCAGACAGATGCACCATAGCTGTTAAAGATATAATAGTTACAATGTTAAGTAAATAACATCATAATAACTCTATTTATCTATTTCTTACAATGGAACCTGAGTCATAACAGATTATCTTGTTGTGTTAGCTGCATAGTAAAAGTTATGGGACGATTGAGATTAGAGACCAACAAACACCTGAACATCTATATAAGTGAGGGGTGTATAGACCTTGATATTAAATATGATTGATAATGGTTGGATATAAAATATTTTAATACAGAATTATCAGATAACTAAAGGAGAGATATGAGAAGGGTCAAATTGAAAATATTAGAGTCATAACATTGGATCGCATACAGAATACCTATGGTTAATTTTATTCTAAGCTGATCACTGGAAAGATACAATGTCTGTAAAAGCAGAAATATTATTAAATGTTGGGTTAATATTCTCAAAACCATTCAATCAATACCAAAATCTATACATGTGAAGAATGTGTAACGATCAACCTGAATGAGATTATAAAAGTGATTGGGTGAAAAATATTTGACCAATAAGTCGATCAGCTTCAAGAATACCAGAACCATTATTATTATCCTGCAGCCCAAATTCAATAGACGGAATTTCAAAATAAGATATTTCCTCAAATGATGAATATTCAATTGGTGGCTTATAGAAATTCTTAGTGAACCTCGCCCAAGGCGAAAGAGATAATTTAAAATCAGCCTATCAGCTATGATGTGTCTATGGAATAGGTTAATTTTAATCCTGAAATACATGCAAGTGAAAAGTGGATCATGATCAACCTGGACATAGAATAGGAGAATGAACATATAATGTGTGGAGAGGGTTAATCATTTTCAATGACATCATATGATGGAACTAATGTGTGGATTAATTTTTTTCTCAAGATGAGACTAATATTATCCATCATGACATGGGGTGTGGGATGGAAAAATTTCACCCTCGGGGCCAGATATTTGGGCCGGACACGAGGCTTGCCGAGTGTCCGGACCAAATATCTGGCCCCGAGGGTGAGATTTTTCCATCCCACACCCCAGATCATGATGGATCATTTTTCTCCCAACCCAAGAGCCTCATTCCGATTTTTTGTTTTATACCAATCTTTGGCACATTCCAGTAGCTTTGTAACGGTATATCTGTGGAGACATATGATGCGATATTCGTGATTAACTGGTATGATTTCGGTATATACTGTAAAAACAAAGCGCGTTATCCGTGCGCGCAGGGTTAATACGTTAGAGTGAAATCGACACGGTCTTGTGAAAACGACACGGATACGTCACATCGTTGCACCTGCATAAATTCCGAGAAACGTGCGTATTGATATGAAGTATACACAACTGGACTAATCGTGTTTGTCATCGGAAATGACCATATCGATACCATTAGAAAAGGAAACATGTGAATATATGACAGACAAATGTTAGTTAGACGCATTCGACGATGACAACTGTTCGAATGTGGAATTATTTCGTTCGTCATTTGTGAAGCAGCTATTGTTTACCTGTTACGAAATGTGGTGCCAGTTTCGCTTGGGGTCTTCCGTTTTATGGAATATGTTCGCAAATTAGTCGTTTATATTTCATGTTATATATGCAACTCTGTGTCTGGAAGTGAGGTTATGTTGAAGGTTTTCGTGACTAACAGTTGAGGCTTATCTCCATTTGTGTTAGCGTCCACGAATTCGTCCGTATTTATTTACTTGAAACGTGAAGCGTAACTGGTTAGTCGCCATTGTTTTGATCTGTTTTTGTTCACACAAAACATGATGACGGATTGTTAAATTAGTTCCGGCTCTTAATTAAATATGTAAAGCAGTCACGTGGGTGGTGTGAGATAGATGGTCACGTGTTATGTGAGACAGGGAAATCTCACACAGCTATCTCACACTGGCTGCCTGTGCTAAAGTGTGTAGGGGGTGGGAGAAAACAGTGTCTCTGTAAACAACAATTCTCTAAACAGCCATGCTCTAGAACATCTCTACAAATGGACAATGGACTATTTGTATTAATGCCATGAACATGTTTCAATGGGGATTAAATTACTATTGCACACAAACTGGAATAAAGAGTCATCTATCACTTAAATTTGACAGCTCTGGGAGCAGCCAGTGGTTTAGCAGTTAATATTCAGTGTCATTCTCTGATTCCAATAAAGCAGATTACTGTGTAAAGTCATTTGTCGTAAACTCTCACAGGGCATATAGGTAGTAAATTACTTGAATTATAAAGGGCCATAACTCTGTTAAAATAAATCGGATCAAACCCAAATTTGAACTTGATCTGTATTTTGGGGTGAGGACCACATGTACCAAATTTGGTGTAGATCAGATGAAAAATGTTTTGAGTCATAGCAGCTTGCGTGAGTTCAAAGTAAACATAAGTGTGAAAAGGGTTAATTAAATAATACCAAAAACCATACAGATGAAGACTGTGTTAAGAAAAACCTAGGTAAGAAATATGAGGCAGATCAGAAGAAATTTTTTCGACTTATTACATTGGATAGCATGTGTGTGAAGGGTTAATTATTTTCTAAACTGATCAACTAGTCGATACCAAAAACTATACAGGTGAGGGGTGTGTCATTATAAACCTACATATCAAATATGAAAACAATCGGACAAAAAATACTTTGGTTACAGCATCTATCAGATAGCTCATGCCTATGTGCGGATGCAAAGTGTTAATAATTTCTAAACCGATCAACCGATCGATACCAAAAACTATACAGGTGAGAAGTGTGTCATCATAAACATGCACATAAAATCTGAACCGGATAGCAATTGTCTACGGACAGACGGACGGACGGACGAACGACGGATGGTTGATCCGGACGTCGGCATTATGTGTACCATACATGGTATGGGTACACATAAAAATCAGGGTATGATTTCACCTGGATAAGTGGTGGTTAAGAAACTAATATTGGAACAGCCGAGTCTGTATTTAGTGTATCTGACCTTTGCAGATGAATTTAATGACAGTATTCCGCAAGGTGGACTAACATCACCGAAGTCACCCTCTGGGGACCTCATTTCCTAAAAATGACCCCATTTGAACAAATCTGAACCCTGGTCACCCAAGGCCCCTCAATACCAAATATAAGCTATATAGGCCCAATGGTTCTTGAGAAAAAACTGTTTTAAGAATTACTATGGAGGGAAATAGTTATGGCCCTGGCTTCGCACCTACATGTATTTGATATGATGAACTTAATTGAACAAATCTGATTGTGTGACACCTCGGGAACATGCACACTGAAATATATAAACACATTCCGTCTTTAATTTGGAGATGAAAACAATTGTTGATAGACGGATTGATAGACATACAGGCAGACGGATGGAAGCCTGACAGATAGAAGACAAATTTAATCCAATATATACTCCCCAATTTTCTTTGAAAAATAGTGGTATGGTTTCATCTGGATAAGTGGTGGTTAAGAAAATAATATGAAATGGCCAAGCCTGAATTTAGTATGTCTGACATTTGCAGAATTAGGTCCCCAAAAGGTGAATTTAATGACAATATTCCGTAAGGCGGGCTAGCATCACCGAATTCATCCTCAATCTGATTAGGCCTCAATGGCCAATAAAAACAGATTGAAGTCCTACAGTTGAAGTTGGTGATACACACCCATTGAGCACCTCAATTATGCATTTTATCTTCTGCAAATTAGGGGGACATTGGAACTGAACAGGTTGAAAAAAATAACTAAAACAAACTTTCAATTTGATACTTAGGCTACTTCCCAGAAGATGAATTAGGTCCCTGGATGGGTGTATTTGGTGATGCTAGCCTGCTGTATGGGGTAGCAACACTAAATTCACCATATGGGGACCTCATTCTGCAAATGTCAGACACACTATTTCCAGACTATTTCCAGATATGTTTACATAAACCAGCCAGATGACATCTATTATTCTAATCTAAATTAATGACCAGTGTCTTTGCAGATATATGTGCTTCTGTGGTAAGAAGAGGTATTAATTAAATTGGGAGATGATATGGCTTGGAAGGCATGTTGGTTGGTGGCATGTGGGTCTGGGCCATGTAAGAGGGGTGGGTGGGGGAGGGTGGAATGTTTCCATAATTACATTAAAGAGTTAAGTTTCATATCTCTGCAGATGTTATAATGGCGTCACTTTTTTCAAATTTTATAACATGTTTAAAAAATAATTTGTTTGTTAGTTAAATTGAGAAAGGTTGCCCTGAAAATTCAAAAAATCTAAATTTGTTTTTTTTAGGTATGTCACTGGCTCCGCCCACATTTGACCCAGTGACCTCATTTGAACAAATGTGAACCACAGTCCCCGAAGGACCTTTTGTACCAAATATGAACCCAATCGGCCCAATGAAATTCGAGAAGAAGTCGCTGTAATAATTACTATGGTAGAAAAGAGTTATGGTCCTAGCTTCGCAACTATTTGACCGGATAACCTCATTTGAACAAATCTGAATACCAGTCACCTAGGGAACATCCACACCAAATATGAATCCGTTTGGCCTTATGGTCCCAGAGGAGAAGATGTTCAAAGAATTGTTGACGGATGGACGGACAGACGGATGGATGGACGGACGGACGAGGAGTGATGACTATAGTTCCACCCGAGACTTTGTCTCAAGTTTAGCTAAAAATTATTGAGTTAAATTGTGCTATTATTACACCAAACTTTCTTTGAGAATAGGTCACAAATATGCCATGGGGGGTCCACTTTATATTCTTCCCTCACCCTGACCCAACCAATCCCACCCAGTTCTTGTTTAATTCTGGCTTGTATATAGCTTGAATTGAGAATGTTTTGAAGGTATCACTGCTGCAGTTGAATGGAGAAGACTGGATGCAAGTTGTTAATGTAAGACCCTGTGTTCAATGAATGAAACCTGAGAGATACTGTCAGGCCGCCCCACATGCCTAAATATAACTGCCCCTATCTTCTGACTGAAAATCCGGGATACATGCATCGATCCTGCCATGTGTGCCCCCGACCCTTGATTGAAACTTCTTACTTTGTAATTTTTAAGGGCAGTAAGATTTTATACAGATATCATGCCCCAATTCTGACAGCATGCCGATATGTCCTGTGCCCATATTTTGTTAGAGCCTGTCTGATTTAACGTGCACAAGCCCATGTATATTCAAAATAGAATGACATGTGTGTGTCAGAGCCATATTGCATGAGTTTTTTTGGACATATAATGGTACAAGTGACTGTGACATAACAAACATGTGCGATAAAGCAAAACTGACATACAATTGTATTGCTGTTTTTATTACACATCTTGAACATCGACATTGACTGCACAAGGGACCCTGACGTATTAAAGAAATACAAGGTGGTGTTGCCAGTGTGCAAAAATTCACAAGGAGATCCCAAAGAGGAGTCCAAAATAAAGTCCTAATGTCAATTTTCAGCAATATAACTAGTCAAATAAAGCATGCCGAATCATGATACTTGCGATATGTTTTATTATATGGGAAAATTATAACATGGTATAAATATCAGGTCTAATGAAAAAAAATTAAAATATTTACCTACCTACTTCCAAAATCAAGGGTCGGGAGTGGACAAACACAAATATTTTTAATAGTGGCCCTATTTTGTCCAACACTAAGTGTTTTAGGAGGAACGTTCAAATGATTTTACATATTAAACACTAATAGTATTCATTGTTGTTCACTATTTGTGCCAAAAAGAAACCATTTAAAAATGGACTAAAATACCCCAAAACAGTCCAAAATAGCATTTTTTGGAAAAGAGTCAATACTAAGGATTCATAGGGCCATAAGGCCCATATCATGTGTTTAGCAACTCCAGCACAGTGTATTTAACCGAGTACACTTAAGAGCTTATGAGAAATACAGGCGCATATAGATATCAATTTATTGAGTTGTATGACCTCAAATATGGTATTTCATCACACCAGTTCTGCGTCATACAAGACTTCTCGATCAGAGATGCATGAAGTAATCATTTTTTGTGCACAATATAGTGAGGAAACTAATACAACAGCAAGATGTCCCTTCATTATTCTCTAGTTTTTAAAATACTAGACCGTAAAGTTCTGTAATCATGATTGTGAACTCAACAAAATGGATATATAAATGGAAGGACATGTGAAATGAAGTTTTTTATAAACATCCTTGAAAAGCTATAAATTGAGTCTTTTACCAAATTTTAACAAATTGAATTAAATTTTTTTACCAATTTTGCCTTTCTGATTTTTAGTATGTTGTTTATCATTGGTTAATAGACATAATCCTGCTAAGAAATATTTTGTTGCAATTAGTTTGAAGTTTGGCACTTTTTTCTCATAAATGCACCGGACTATTTCCACATATTACACAGATATGTTAGAGCTCATTTGGTAAATACATATAAAAAAAAATTTGTATTTATTTTTGTTTGTTTTATCATCAGGCATCAAAATAAAAATGTCTAATGCAGCGATTTTTATTGAATGGAATAGAAACCAACTTAATCCGGGGGTGGGGGGGAAAAAGTCCAGATACAGGAACATGGCGAGTGGGTGGTTCGAGGTCGTAAAAAATGTGTGATGCAATTTTTTTCAATCAACATATTTATTAAAGATTAATTAAGCTATTGTAATTATATTACTTAGTTTCGTACTGTGCTTCCATGTACCTGTTGCATGATTTCTGAGAGTGATGTGACAATATTAGTGACAAGAGAACACTGTATGCATCACCAGGTTACATGTAGCCCAGCTCTGTAGCTATTGATTTGGCTTATATTTTATCTCTTTCGCTGCCACTCAGCACCACAGGCAGATTCCTCACTGCCAAGTAAACCATATATGGTATGGATAGTGTATCTCAAGTATTGCTTGGAATAATTTGGTGAAACTTCATATATTATTAGACAAATTCATCGCAAGTTCAGAGCCACGGATAACACCACCATAGGTCCAAAGAGGTCACATGACTCTAATGGCTATATTTGATGCTTATTCATGCTATATGGGTGCTACGATGCTATCAATGCATTAATTGGTAATTCTCAGCATTTATTTCTCACTTTACCTTCATTAGTTTCAGGGAGGGCCCCATACCCGGCCAAAATATGCTATACACACACCCATATTTGAAGATGTCAAGTCACCATGGTGATTACCATGCACTTCTGTGTGTGGTCACATTCCATGTACATACATGTATATGTACGGGTAATGCATTAAAATTTCAACATATTGCAAATGTCTTTGTCTTATGTTGATGAACTTTTAACTTATGTTGATGAACTTATAACTATGTTTAGACGTGTTTAAAGTCATTAAGAATGTACCAGCTCCGTCCTGTAGACGGCTACATATATAAAACATAAACCCATTCTGAATGACAAAATGTGACATCTGCATGTCAACAATATAAAATTATAACTGTTTGTATTACTGTCTGTTATAATAATGCTTATATAATTATACTCGGCTATGAAAGGAAACGTAGTGCGCGTGGTATGTTTGTGAATGATCGAATGTCTTCCTTTAGTATGTGTTAGTGTAAGTGTGTGTATCGATTTCGAGAGAGAGAGAGTGTCATACACACTATGATACGTGCCGTGTGTAAATCGTATATTCAATACTTGTATAAGAGTTGGAATGTTTTACTGAGTGAGATTGATTCTGGATTATTTACATTTACTGTATGTACACACGCACCGTTAGAATAGAGGTGAATGTTACAGGACTAAGATGAATCCCTGTGGGCGACACATAATCCCTGTGGGTTACACATAATCTCTATGGGCTACACATAATCCCTGTGGGTTACACATAATCCCTGTGGGTTACACATAATCCCTGTGGGCGACACATAACACATATATTTATATATTCACTCACAAATATATCAATGTTGGCAAAAAGATGGGAAGCAGAAACCTGGGAACTGTATTTTTATGATTTTGCTTCTGATTATGATAATACGATTCCACTGTTATGGGTTGTATTAATACGGTGGAATATGCTAATTAGTAATTTATAGAAAGAAAGAACTAGATTGGTATATATTTTCATATTATTATGATTTATTTACTAATTCTTGTGGGTCCCAAAAAGTTGACCTGGAACAAAAAACCCTGTATCAGCAAATTTGTCATGCCCCCCTCCCCCATCACCTGGGTTAACCATAAAATGTGAGTTTGTTGACCAGACTATACATATCTATGGACATGTTGGTGAAGACATAAAAAATATTATTTTTTTTAATAACATATGAGGCATCCAATTAGAAACACCTAACACGACCCTTTTTATGCGGCGGGGCATGAGAACCAAAACCCTTTTATGGTCTCATATCTTCATTCAATCTCACAAATGTTCTCTCATTCTGTCTCTCACTGTACATTATATCACCTACATACAGCAGTCACACGCATCACACACAATTACATTAAATTCATCGTTATACAATAGAGAGTGAGGGGGAGGGGAGGAGAGGTGAGGGGGGAGGGGAATAAAATGTGGGTGATTAGAAATAAATGATCGACCGAGGAATGATTCGTTACTTAATAACTTTATGGTTTGTGAAAATAAATCAAAGTTTGTTTGTAAAGTTAATAAATTAAGAGAAACACTCACCAGCGGGAATAACTCGCAGCGACCAGAGTGTGATGAGGAGCTCTCTTATAACATCAGTGTTTAACTACATTAGACCGAGAGAAGAGTGCATTATACCGGGTTCTATCATGATGTGCTTCTATTATAGCATTCCATCGGTCATCACTGTGACGAGGGACATCAGATCCATATAGAGGCCTCCATTCATTGTCCATGCTCGCTGTATTTCCGATGTCATGGAATATGTTATGGGTCGCCTCCTGATCCAGACACAGAGCGTAGACAGCGATAATCTCGAGGACGCGGTTACTAAGCTCATCAAAGCTCCATGATTCCGATTTCCCATCATGCTTCAGATAGAATAAGATGAGTTTGATATGGTATGAAGGGAAGGCTGACTTCGGACACTCACAGTGACGCTGTTTATAATCCGCGAGGAAATAATGAGCGAGACATTTAGTGAGCTGGTACGCCATTCCTGCACCGGTCCCGGACAAATCATGCATCACCCTCGACTCGGCGAATGTTGTTGTTAATAGGAATCGAGTCCCGACATGGTTAATGATGTAGAATGCTAATGGTGGTTGTTCTCCGAGTGATTGTACGAGTCGATTACATCGTGATGAAGTCAGACTCTCGTCCCTCATCCCGACCGATATATCAAGCTTCATTACTGAGTCGTTGAGTTTAAATGTTACAGCTGTGGCTTTATGGTAGGTGCAATCCTTGATGTATTTAAGGCCGGGTATTATCTCCACATTACGTCTCAGTGAGTTTACTATGAGTCTCCTTAGTGTGAGCCCTGCTCCGAATACTCCACGCCACCCCTTTACCCATTCAGCTTCCTCTACGTTATCCTTAATATAATTTACACATGACTCGCTGACTGGGAAGTTATACATATTACTCTTCACCGGGAACCATGTTTCGTGGTGATTATACAGACACGGCAGAAATATTACAAAATCAGCCTCATCCATTTTAATAGTTTTGGTCTTTTCAGCGACGGACCCGAGAAGGACGGCTGCACTCTGATTAAATATGTCTGGATACTCCGCCCTCAGATCCTTCAGCCCCCGCTCCATTAACCTCTCTATATGAAGCATGATAATACGACTGTCGGGTCGAGAGGTCACCTCGCAGTCTGATTTAATAAAGGAGCATAACATCTGGTGTAACATGCTCCCGGTATCTGGTGACGTACAACTCACCACCCGCCGTGCCATCTCTCTTATCGCCGGGTCAATATCAGCGTCGCGACTGTCTAATGTTTCCATGAGAACCGTCAGTACATGAGTGTTAGCTGACGATTCATTCATCAGGTCGTGTTGTGGCATGAAGCTTGTGGGACTAGATCTCCAGCACAGATCACCTGAAATATAGAAACAAACATCAGAATATTAAAAAAATTTCAGGAATATCTATATAATCGTGTTCTATATAATTATTTAATAAAGTATTAGATATTTTACCATTCACATATAATCTATCATTAACATCATCAAGTGATGCAGCCTTATATCTGCTAAATATTAAAATAACAGACAAGGCTGCAATGTTTCATGTAATAATAATAAAGCTGTTCAAAATATCAAGCACCGCCACATTCAGTATTTTATTACAATTTATCATATTATGACAAAAAAGTAAGAAAATGAATTTGAAGAAAAATATGATTTTTTTTTTCAAATTTGTTTTATTTTATTTTTTCAAAGTTTTTTTTATCTACTAAAGCGGTATTTCTTACCAACTTGTCAGTACGTTTTGAACATTAAATCCAAAATAAATGAACTCTTAAAAATATATCTCTAATATGTGAAGAGTGACTATCATGTAACAGAGACATAAAACATTGAAGTAAATTATTCTCTGATCCTCAGTCTGCTGTACTTATTATAACTCCACAACAATTTAAAGGCCCTGGCAGCTGGCCTGGAAAAAACTAAGGTTCCCATGTTAAAATGGAGAGATGTCAATTTATAGACAACAATAACAATTGATTTTAACTAAAACAGACTTCATTAAATGGCTGGTATCTAACTTATCAAGATCAAGCTTAATGTCTTTGGTAGTTTCATGATGTTTATTCACATGAATTAGCCAAAAACATAACGAATTATAGAACAATTCATATTTATCCATGTTGCATTTTAATGTCTTTAATGTGAGGAACTCAACAAGCCTTAAATAGATAGGAATTCTTTGTATTATTTGGTTATTTTTCCCATTGATTTTAAGCACATTTGTTGAACACCTGCATCATGACTCTAAGTGAATTCATGTTCATTTCATCTTTGGGGGAGACGGACTGTGTTAGTTTCCAGTCTGACACTGTGTAACTTTCAGTGCTAACACCTGCTTACTGTGAAGACTTCAGATAGAAAACTGGGCCAACATTAAATCCTTACACTTTGTATGATGTTGAGAAATGTGCTGTCAACCAGGGGAGGGGGGGGGCGGTCGGAGGGGGGCAAGAAAAAAACTCCAGGATAAAAGGTTTAAATGTTTTTATTTTTTTATTTTTGGGACCCACCATCCTGGGAATGCATATTTTCCTGTCTGATCTCAGACACCCACCCCTCCAACACAAGTTTTTTCAAGGGCAAATGGGTACCCACCCTTTAATAAAAAAAACAGTGAAATTAGCAGGATAAGGCAAACAAAAGGTGTGAAATATTATAAATAATTAACCATCCGGATATAAAGTCACTCAAGTTATCTCAATGAAAGGCACCAGAAATCCTGGGAATGCATATTTTCCTGTCTGATCTCAGACACCCACCCCTCCAACACAAGTTTTTTCAAGGGCAAATGGGTACCCACCCTTTAATAAAAAAAACAGTGAAATTAGCAGGATAAGGCAAACAAAAGGTGTGAAATATTATAAATAATTAACCATCCGGATATAAAGTCACTCAAGTTATCTCAATGAAAGGCACCAGAAATCTCAGAAAATCACAAAACCCTCATTATAATAATTTTATTAATAAACTTGTGTCAAATAATTAAGGTTCAGGATCCATACCCACGGTTGTTTAATTATATAATTTTCTATCTGCAGTCTGTTCTATTAACCAATAACAAGTAATTGAAGAACACACTGAAAAAATACATGAATACTTTGCACATGGCAGAAATACAGGGGTTTGTAATGCACTCGCTGCTAGGCCACACCCCCCCCCCAATTTGCACGGCCATTATGGGCTGTATCTACTAGTAAATATGAGACTCGCGTATACAACCATGATGTAAAGTAGGTGCATATATAACCCTTCCTGAAATTTTGTAAAACCCTGTGCCAGTGCATTCTGTTATATATGTGAGTTGCCCATAGGAAGCCTCGCATATATAAGGGAATACATTTACCTAAGAATATTAACCTTGACCTTGTAAGCCTGTGCATTCTCTTATATATGCGAGGCTCCCTATGCGTGACGCATTTATATAAGAGAATGCACTGGCACAAGATCTGTAATGCTGCATCAGTGCAGCTCCCATCATGAGAGGGTTAAGGATGTACCTTGAGGGCTGTGTAGGTTTGGATGGGGGAGGGGTGGCAGTGGATCGCATTAGTAGCCCCTGTGACATAAACAGTAATCTCAAAATAAAATGTTATCATCTCAAAGTTGAATACTTGTTTTGTTATGTTCAATCACTCAGCTTTTCATTATAGGCCCCATAAATCTAAGCTCCAATCTACCTAATGATGAACATCATACAATGATACCGAAAATATGTATCTTCAATATTCATAAGATTTAAATCACCAGAAGAATTAAATGAGCTGATATTGGCATCATAGAGATAATTGAAGATCAAAACCAACAATAAAAACCTGTAAGATTTTTTTTTTTCAGTGCAATTTTATCCTCATAAAATGCGGGACCCACTCCATATTGTTTAATTAAGGAAAAATTATTGTGTAAATATTGAAACTAAGAGCCCCCTTCTCTTGATTAATGCTCTATTTTGGTACAGTTTATAAGCCTGAATATATGGACATTTAAAATATTTTAAGTAGTCAGAATTCCCAACACCCCACCCCCCTCCCCCAGTGCCAACGTCCAAGTGAAAATCAACAGTAAAAAGGCCAAGCCTGGATATAGTGTGTCTGATATTTGCCAAACGAGGCCCCCAGAGTTGTATCTGTTAAAATGTGTATATGTTTATATACACAAAGGAGCAAACTGTATGTGACATTTTTTTATGTAATTAATACATGCATATATGTGGAATCTAAATATAGAGTTTTGTAATTCTACAACCCTGATATATTGCCTTCCAGCTGTTGAAGACTTTCACTATTTAACCCTCGGACACGTATTGTTTGAACATCATCTAAAAGCTATTTGTGCAAAAAGTTCCAACTCTCTATATTCCATAAATCAAGTAATGAATTTCCTTCCTATTGACTGTCTCTGTATGCTGTATTTCACTTTAGTTCCCATATCCTCTGTGGAATTGAGCTATGGGGGGATGTTGGTACCCACAACCAAGTTGTTGTTCTACAGAGAGTTCTATATATAGAAGATTTAACCTGCTCTCACATGTCTTATGACAGGATTCATTATGATTATAGATAGAATCAATACTTAATATTTTATGTTTATATGCCTGTCCCAGGTGGGACTAAAGTATACCTCCCATATTGAAAATGTTCTAAGTGGAAAAAGGGGGATGACTCCACACACACAAAGTTGGACAGACCTCACAATCGCAGGTGCACAGGTTTCCATGGTACTAGACATCTGTGTCAAGTTTAAAAACAATTGAACCAAAAATGTAGGAATAAAAGCTCGGACAAAGGTATACCACTGCATTGAACATTTTCTATGTTAACAAAGGGAGATAACTCACCACATAAAAAAGTCAAACAGACCTCATAATCGCATAGAAAAAGATAGAAAGAGAAAATAATTAGTTATAATTAGACTGTACTAAATACTCATTGATGTGTAGTCCCAATAGTTAGACTGTACTAAATACTCATTGACGAGTATTCCCACAGTTAGACTGTACTAAATACTCATTGATGAGTAGTCCCAATAGTTAGACTGTACTTAATACTCATTGACGAGTAGTCACAATAGTTAGACTGTACTAAATACTCATTGATGTGTAGTCCCAATAGTTAGACTGTACTAAATACTCATTGATGAGTAGTCACAATAGTTAGACTGTACTAAATACTCATTGATGAGTAGTCACAATAGTTAGACTGTACTAAATACTCATTGACGAGTAGTCCCAATAGTTAGACTGTACTAAATACTCATTGGCGAGTAGTCCCAATAGTTAGACTGTACTAAATACTCATTGATGTGTAGTCCCAATAGTTAGACTGTACTAAATACTCATTGATGTGTAGTCCCAATAGTTAGACTGTACTAAATACTCATTGATGTGTAGTCCCAATAGTTAGACTGTACTAAATACTCATTGACGAGTAGTCCCAATAGTTAGACTGTACTAAATACTCATTGATGTGTAGTCCCAATAGTTAGACTGTACTAAATACTCATTGACGAGTAGTCCCAATAGTTAGACTGTACTAAATACTCATTGACGAGTAGTCCCAATAGTTAGACTGTACTAAATACTCATTGATGTGTAGTCCCAATAGCTAGACTGTACTAAATACTCATTGATGTGTAGTCCCAATAGTTAGACTGTACTAAATACGCATTGATGTGTAGTCCCAATAGTTAGACTGTACTAACTACTCATTGATGAGTAGTCCCAATAGTTAGACTGTACTAAATACTCATTGACGAGTAGTCCCAATAGTTAGACTGTACTAAATACTCATTGACGAGTAGTCCCAATAGTTAGACTGTACTAAATACTCATTGACGAGTAGTCCCAATAGTTAGACTGTACTAAATACTCATTGATGTGTAGTCCCAATAGTTAGACTGTACTAAATACTCATTGACGAGTAGTCCCAATAGTTAGACTGTACTAAATACTCATTGATGTGTAGTCCCAATAGTTAGACTGTACTAAATACTCATTGACGAGTAGTCCCAATAGTTAGACTGTACTAAATACTCATTGATGTGTAGTCTCAATAGTTAGACTGTACTAAATACTCATTGACGAGTAGTCCCAATAGTTAGACTGTACTAAATAATCATAGACGAGTAGTCCCAATAGTTAGACTGTACTAAATACTCATTGCTGTGGAGTCCCAATAGTTAGACTGTACTAAATACCCATTGATTATTAGTCCCAATAGTTAGACTCATTGACGAGTAGTCCCAATAGTTAGACTGTACTAAATACTCATTGATGTGTAGTCCCAATAGTTAGACTGTACTAAATACTCATTGATGTGTAGTCCCAATAGTTAGACTGTACTAAATACTCATTGACGAGTCGTCCCAATAGTTAGACTGCACTGAATACTCATTGACGAGTAGTCCCAATAGTTAGACTGTAATAAATACTCATTGACGAGTAGTCCCAATAGTTAGACTGTACTAAATACCCATTGATTATTAGTCCCAATAGTTAGACTGTACTAAATACTCATTGATGAGTAGTCCCAATAGTTAGACTGTACTAAATACTCATTGATGAGTAGTCCCAATAGTTAGACTGTACTAAATACTCATTGACGAGTAGTCCCAATAGTTAGACTGTACTAAATACTCATTGACGAGTAGTCCCAATAGGACATATTCAGATTAAGTTCAACAAACCCGGAGATAGAAAGAGAAAATACCTGGAAAGAGAAAATAACATGAATGTTACACTACCGGAGATAGTCAGGGGGCCCCATCGACTAGAATGACAACAACATTTTTTTATAACTCAATGTGCAAACGCCTTAAAGTCTATTTGAACTAATCTGATTGCGAGTCATATAGGGAACATCCACACCAAATACTACAGATATGAACCCATTTAGTCTTATAGATCTGGAGAAGAAATTATTTTAAGAATTAATATGTAAGGAAGGAGTTTTGGTTCTGAATTCACAACTATTTGACCTGATGACCTCATTTGTACAAATCTGAATGCAAGTACCTAGAGAACATCCACACCAAATATCAACCCATTTGGTCTTACGGTTCTGAAGAAGACAATTCTTGACAGACGGACAGACTGATTACATTATATGTACCGTTTTTTTCTCAAACGGGCGTATAAAACACTCTAGCTCCCAAATTAACATATTTTTATTTCAATGGCCTTGTGAGAATGTTGAGAATTCATGGTTATAAGATCAGGGCAGTTTGGAATCAGTAAACAACCCATATGTTTCTTTTGATTGTAACAGGTAATGTACCAACTACTTACGTGCTTCTAGTGACACCAATTCCTCCCACATCATGGACAGCCTAAAAGGTAATGGCATGATTATAAAATACAAATATATAATTGTACAATAGTAAGAGTGGTATTGTGTGCTTATTCATGTCGCTGGTTCTAAATATATTTAAAACTATAGTCAAGACATGTTTTCACAAAAGTATACTTTTTATGGCATTTATGCAGAAAAGTCATAACTCTAGTGATTTTACATAATTTAGGTATGCTGAACAAGATTAGCCGCAGTGCCAGTCAGATTTTAGTGTTCTTGACCTACAAAATTGAGAAACAAAATGGCTACCAGAATATCCTAAATTTTTAACAGCATACCGATTACCTCTGACCAGAAGTAAGTGAATGACATGCAAGCGATATTATGCGCCACTAAATCATTAACAAATGATCACCATGTAAGAAATTAAAGTGTCAATGACACTGTGGCTCAACTTGGAGAGGGGATAATTTAATGCGCTAGTCAATAGTGCGATTAGGAACTCAGAAAGTGTTAAAGTATTAAATACCATATTTTGTTTTTAATGGGAAACTTGGTATTTGTCCTAAAACTTTGGTCAAAATAGGCAACCCCATACTATGATGAAAACTGAAAAGATCATACAGTATTGATCTATTGGACCAAAAACATCTTTCTGGTTATTTTTGTGGAATGAGTATATTTCAATATTTCTATAATGAATTTAGATGAACTGATGTAACTCATCAAACTCAACTCAATATTGTGGCATGTAAGCTGACTTTCTGATGTTTACATATGCGACCAGGTAGCCAGCAAATGAAGTTGTCATCAGGGGTTGTAAATCGCCCCATTGCTTGACTGAATTTACCGAGCAAGGTGGCCAAGTTTAATTTGTATATATTAATTTGCCATATGGCATATTTGGCACACATTAGTTGGCAACAGGAGAAAAAGAAGCACAGTCCACTCGAAAACTTCCATATACAAAATGTAGTGTCTACAAGGCCACGTTTTTTGTATTAACATTGCTTAGAAGTTAAGGGACATAATTATTTAATAAGGAATAAAATAATTATTTAATGAAAGTGTCAATGACACTGTAGCTCAACTAAGGTAGGGGAATAATTTAATGGTTGACAGTAAATGGAGGAATAGGAAAGGTGCTAATTGAAATGTCTAAGTAAGACTAGATGTACATGTCAATATCAACATTCATGACAGGTTTCATAATGACCGGATAAGGGATGTGGTGATTATGGTGTGCCAAAGGATTTATTGATGCAAAGAGCAAATTCTAAAATGCCACCGGCAGCCATGTTTTTTCCCGAATTACCCCAAAATGACCTGTTCCCATCTACAGCCTTTACAAATCTCATAATGATCTGATCAAAGGTATGACCTGTAGCCTGTGCCAATGGATTTAGTCATGCAAAGAGTAAAATCCAAGACAGCTGCTGGCGGCCATGTTTTTCGGCTGAACGACCCCAAAATGACTCGTCTCCCACCATTTACATGTCATTGTTAACATCCATGACAAATTTCATGAAGTTCCGACCAAAGCTACGACCTGTAGCCCGCACCAAAGGATTTAGTCATGCAAAGAATAAAATCCAATATGGCTGCTGGCGGACATGTTTTTTAGCCAAACGACCCCAAAATCACTCGTTCCCATCCACATGTTAATATTAACATCCAGGATAAATATCATGTTGATCAGACGAACAGTACGACCTGTAGCCCGTGCCAATGGATTGAATTTTTAAATCAAAGATGGCCGCCAGCGGCCATGTTTTTTGGCCGTATGACCTCAAAATGACTCGTTCCCATCTACATGTCATTGTTAACATCCATGACAAATTTCATGAAGTTCTGACCAAAGCTACAACCTGTAGCCCGTGCCAAAGAATTTAATCATGCAAAGAGTAAAATTCAAGATGGCTGCTGGCGGCCATGTTTTTTGGCTGAACGACCCCAAAATCACTCGTTCCCATCTACATGTCAATATTAACATCCATGACAAATATCATGATCATCAGACAAACAGCACGACCTGTAGCCCGCGCCAATGGATTGATTTTTGAAATCCAAGATGGCCGCCAGCGGCCATGTTTTTTGGCCAGATGACCCCAAAATGACTCGTTCCCATCTCCATGTCAATATCAACATTCATGACAAATTTCATAAAGATCAGAATAAAGATATGACCTGTATCCCGCGCCAAAGGATTTAGTCATGCAAAGAGTAAAATCAAAGATGGCTGCTGGCGGCCATGTTTTTTGGCCGAACTACCCCAAAATCACTCGTTCCCATCTACATGTCATTGTTAACATCCATGACAAATTTCATGAAGTTCAGACCAAAGATACAACCTCTAGCCCACGCCAAATGATTTAGTCATGCAAAGAGTAAAATCCAAGATGGCTGCTGGCGGCCATGTTTTTGGGCCGAACGACCCCAAAATCACTTGTTCCCATCTATATGTCATTGTTAACATTCATGACAAATTTCATGATGATCAGACAAACAGTATCCCGCGCCAATGGATTGAATTTTTAGATCCAATATGGCCGCCAGTGGCCATGTTTTTTGGCCAGATGACCCCAAAATGACTCGTTCCCATCATGTCAATATAAACATTCATGACAAATTTCATGAAGATCAGACCAAAGGTACGACCTGTAGCCCGCGCCAAAGGAAATTGTTGACGGACACACGCACACACAGACGACGGACGCCAAACCAAGGCAATAGCTCAAACTTACAAAGCAAGTTGAGCTAATAAGGAAGAAAATGAGTGGGGTGTTATTAAGTCTTGGGATGAGTGTAGGGGTATATCTATCAGCTCCCGGACTATTATATTAATATTGTCATCACAGTGGCATGATCTTTTGACATCTGGTGACATCATCAATGACAGAATCATATAACTTCCATGGGATTACCGTTTCTCCCTTCCTATGATGATCAGACAAAAATGGAAACTGAGTAGAAGGCTAAACACTTACCTAGTAGGTACACTAGGACCCAAAATATTCTCTTTTAAATAATATTTTCCTGTAAAATACACATTAGAGTACATGAAAATACCAAATAAGTTGATTTGTGAGGCTGCATGAGGGATCCTGACAGCCCACGGCCTATATGTTCTTTGTGACTATTCGGGAGACTTCGGCGTGACCTTGAACTTACGAGTACCGCCATTTTGGGCTATGAGTTAAGTATTGACCACATATTTTATAATAATCTAATAGCATATATATATCAGCTCTCTTTTGCTATGTTGATTCAATAAAAGTATGTTAATTCTGATATACCTGCACAATTTTCATTATTTCGGTGGCCATTTTGAATTCAAGGACACCGACATCAACCTGGCACTGTGGCACATTTTGTTCAGCATATCCCAATTGTAATTCACCTGAGTTACCGCTTTTCCACGAAAATGCGGTTAACACTATTTTCTAGGTCTGTTTTATGATAATTGACATCTCTTGCATGTTTACTCACAACATAATCGGTGACAACATTCTTACTCATGGTTCTGTTTCATTAGGTGAGATAAAATGCAGTTAGCATCTCCATACCTCAGGACAATTAATCAAACGATGACCCATGATGGGGGAATGATTCACCCATAACACTGAGATATATATAATATCTATATGCTCTCATATTATTTATATTCTTTTCTAAAAATAGATTTCTGTATTTCTCAATATTCATACGAATCAGTGAGAATAAATCATCATCATAGTGAGCTTGTTTTACTGTTTCACCTGTATAATGATGCCATCCACACCGATATACACCTGCTGCTTGTATCATCACTGGTATCATGATATGTGGAAACTGTAGGCATATCATTCCCATCTATTTGGCACGCTCCCTGAATGATGAAAAACAGATAAAATTCAAATTAGCATGACTTGTTGTCATTGTCTGGTTTTGCATCTAAACAAATTATTATCAGTCATAACAACTCACTCAATTTAATGTTTGTTTTATGAGTTGCAAATTGGCAGTTCCCAAATTTACATTACCAACAGAAAGAATTGCATTGCTAGATAGTACATGCAATCTCTGATTGATAGATTCACCACACAAAATCTTATTCCAATTTGAAATCTGAAGGGTGATTCATGTTGGTTGGACTTTTTGCACGATTATTTTTGATTCGTGGCTGTACCTTCCTGGATGTACCAATGTTGCAGTATGAAACATTTATAACCTTGTTAATTGCTTACGGTATTTAGGTGTGAACAATGGCTCAGCCATTCTTGGAGATTTTATTAAGGTAACACAATGCATAATATAACGGGTAACATTGCTGCAGTTTGTCTCAGTTCGAATGTAAACTAAAAATTATTTTGGCTTTGCGAAGTATCGGGGTGTATTTAATCAGATTATAAATGTTTTGCCTGCCTTTAGAAGCTTTTTGATGTGATGAATGAGAAACCTTAAGGGATAAGTGGTAGTTGTTGTAATAATTTGAAGGATTATTTAATTGAAGGGAATTCTGAGGGGGTGCATTCATGAAACCCTGAGGTAATTACGAATAATTACCCTTACCGAACATAATCGCTTATTAAGCGTTTTCTTAGCGTTTCCTTAGCGTTTGGGGCAATTTGTTAGCGTTTGAACGTTATGAGAAGACTTTTCTTAGCGTTCGAACGCTAAGAAAACGCTTCTGTTAGCGTTTGAACGTTAAGCATTGATGATCCTTAGCGATTTTTTTTATTCCTTAGCGTTTAGAAAGTTAAACGCTAAGAAAAACGTTAATATATTTGTGATTTTCTTATTCCTTAGTGTTTAGAAAGTTAAACGCTAAGAAAAACGCTAACATCTCTTCTCTGTTATTATAAGCATTGATAGATCTGAACGTTTCTTTGTATTCCTTATCGATTTTCAGCCTTTCATAAACGCTAGTAAATGGTTCTTAGTGTTTCTTGCATGACCGTGCATTTGAGGCTACCATATATCAATTAAGAAATAAACTAAGTCGAGTTCAGGTAAATTTTATGGAAAAATTTATCAAAACTTCATATCTCCTATATATGTGACTTGTTTTTGACAATCTAACAACGAGATTGACCAGAATTCTTTACACTAGAAAATGATGTAGAATTCTGAAAATATTTTTTTAAATACATTTTTAATAGGTTCATGTACTGGTAGTTTGCCTTGGAAATAATTTGAATACTCCAGACATGTATATTTAACTGAACAAGCGATAATATTTGACAAGTCTGGCAGGTATGACATATGTACCTGCACCTGTACATGTACTACTGTCTAATATCTTCCAACAACAAGTACCTGGTAATTTGTTTCTTTTTGTTTTCATATCTCCTATATATGTGACTATAATGTTTTTGACAATCTAGCTACCTATGAGAATGGCCAGAATTACATATATTGAGTACATTTTGTTGTCTTGGAAATACTTTGAAAACTCCACACATTTAACTGAACAAGAGATAAATATTTGACATGTCTGGCAGGTTTTACATGTACATTGTACCATACATGTACCACTGTATACCCTTTCTTTAACACTTTGAGTGCCAGGTCCGATTTTTGTATCAACCCATATACCCTGTGCCAATGCATTCTCTTATATATGCGATTTGACCATAGGTCGCCTCGCATATATAAGAGAATGCATTGGCCTAACAATGTTTTTTTTTTTTTTTTTTACAATTTTTTACAATTTTAATAATTTATTCTTATATTCTTTAACAGACTTATTTTGTAGGTTTAGGGCCGATGAGATCGGCCCCTGGCACTCAAAGGGTTAAAATAAAATCACTAAATAAGTGTAATATGTTTATGGGATTTTTTTCAAACACTAATTCATATTTAATGTACAGTGCACAGAATACAGAGAATTTTGTTTCTTTCATGCAAGCCAGTGCAAGCAGAGAATCTCTTGTAATTAAACTAATTAAGTCCATGTTCAACAACTATTTCAAGGAAAAAGTGAGGGGAAAATCTATTGTTGTAAGAAATATTGGCTCATCTGTGCTTTATACATTATCAAAAGAAGTGATTTTATGAACATTATTAATTATTAATTTTTTTTTATATATAAAATAATAATTATATTTAAAGTCAGACAGACCAGTCAATATGAGTTTCTATCACTTGAAAATATTTTTCTTTAATTATTCTCTCTGAATAGGGACAGAAAATGTGGCTATTTTAGATACATTTAAAATTGTATAATTAATATGAATTGAAACTACCCCAATTCTAAATTAAAGTGAGAGAATATTTGCTTAACTAATTCAAGTAATGAATTTGTCTCACTGTACTTGCTAGTTCTCTGCATCCCCTAAAATATTCTTAGAACCAGATAATGCCTATACATAAAATTAAATCACTGCCTTATGCAATCATTGAGTCTGCATGACCATCCCCTGGGGAAATTTAAAGTTGTTAAGTTGGGGGAACTGGCCCATAAGCTTGGAATTTGATACTTCTTAAACTATGTAACAGATGTGTGGCCCAGTGTTGACTCTTTGTTTTGACCAATTTGTCTCTCACTGATGAATGATGTACATGTTTATGCAGCTTTATACTCAGATTTTGTTCTAAAAAGCAATGTGAAAAGAGATCATTTTTCTGTGTTTTTGATGGATTAATTTATGAAGTCTCCACAGCACCTGGATGGCCGGCAAACCATTATTTGTGTCTCTGGTAAGTACTTTCATAATTCAAATTAATTTATGTTACTTATAGCCTCATGAAACTTCAAAATATGATATTTTATATAGAGAGAATATACAGTACAATTAATATTAACAGGGATCGAACCATTATAAGCTAGCTAGGCCCTCCACAATTCAACTACTCTCTCACAGGTTTTTGGATTCCCTTTAAACCATGCATGCACAACCCTGTATAAATGGGATTTAATATATCAATCTCATAAGGATAAACCAATTTGAATAAAAACAAATGACTCACATATCCAGGGTTTAAATCTACATATTAATATATTGTAGGGGTGGAATCAGGGGAGGGGTCAATTGTATTATAAAGTAGCCCCTGCATTGGGGAAATGCTGATGCCACCACTGATATATTGCAATATTTAAATGAAACTTAATTACTATGGGTGTATATATATATGCATGATGCCCATGCATGCGAATTAACTTTGAAGTGCTAATTATTAAATTTCTACCTACAATTTTTACTTGACCAACATAATTCAATGTACGCATGGCTGAAGTATATATTTTCCTTCTATGGTCCCAAGATCAAAATGAAATAAAAATATGGCTTGAATAACACCAGCATAGCTTTATATAACTATGACTTATTCTATTTCAATTTCAGAGATCACAATTTCTTTTTCAAAGAAACAGTCACAGAAGATTTGAGAAGAAACTGCATGACTACAGTAAGGAAATCTACTTGAAAGGTACCAGTGCAAGGGGTCAAAACAATCTCTCTGTCAAAGTAAAGATAGCAATATTAGAAGGGTAATTAAGCTTTATACTTTAAATACAGTACAATTAATACCTTATCAGGTCCCCTCAATATAGAATTTCCATTGTGCTAAACATTTATCTGTTAAATTATGCTTTGTTGAATGGGATTTCTACTTATAATGAATATGAACTCCATATTAAATTTTGGGTATTACCAACAAAATTAACTTAACAGCAGAATTGATGAGTTATAAATTTTCTCAGCAGATCATATTTCATGGTTTGACAATACACATAAAACACATATATTCTATAAGTTGGCTGTAGTGCAACTAATAAGAAGAACATATGCCCCATGTTTGACTTTGGAAACAGATATATGCTCAGCCTGTAACCCTGTACAGATATTCTGCATTGTATGAATGTAGCTTCAGTGCCAATTATTGGATTGTAATGTCCTTTGGTACTACTATGACAATAATATACCAGCATGGGAAGAAGGATATCCACATACAAACTATTTCATCCATTAATTAACATCCATTCAAACTTTCAGCACTGCACCCTTTCCAAACTGCAAATCAGGAAATATGTCATGCTATGCATTACAGTTGTAATAAATAAGCCAATCATGAAATTGATCAATAATCAGGTGATACATGTACGAAGCCTTTAAATAGTTATCATTATTTTAATTCTTCAATTTTCAGAATTCATAATTTCGGTCTCCAAAAAAGAGATGTGGGACATCATGAAGGAGACTGACGTTAATGCTAAAATATGCTCAAAGTGTACAAATGAAAGAAGTCGGATGAAGATTTCGTATGATAAGGTCAAGACTAATGAAGAGTAAGTTATACTTGTCTCATATGGATGTCATACTGTCCAGCATGTATGATATCATACCTTTTCATGTGTCATAAGAATGTGCAACATTATTTGGTACATTGTGTAAGTATATATTAATGCCAAGTTTATGACCGCACAGCTAGACAAATAATTGTGTGTAAAGTAACTCCATCAGAAGACCTGAATGTGATTGTGCCTGATCGCATGGGATGTCCTTGAAAATTAGTTTGTCAAATACAACTGTGGGGGACCATTTTGCATACAACAAAGAAAGCAGAGTAAAGTTGCTTAATTGTGTTAAATTGAAGGAAATTTCATCAATGATTCTTGGAAATCTTAATTTTTTCTTTTATTGTTTTCAGAAATGAATCACCAAAGTAAAGAAAAGAACTCGATCAGGATAGAATGTTATATATTAATTACTGTTTTGTTATAGCCTGAATTTCCTCTGGCCTTCACATGTTATTGTGACCGAGTGAAAGACAGAGTTAAAAAACTTCAAAACCCTGGTATATATGTTTTACTCAATCTTTTATAGCACACCACCAGGTTTTGATGAATTTCACACTGTCCTTCACCCAGTAATTATAGCATATGAAGATGAGAGGAAAATCAGGCTATGATCATTTGATTATATTTGAATAAATTCTATTGATTCTGAAATTGGAGTAGCCTACAGTTCATAATTCCAACATGAGGAAGGAATATTTTGGGAGAGTCAACAATCAGTGGTTGAGTTAGTGAATCTTTAGGAAAAGAATGTAAGGTACTGTAACATTAGATAAATACATGTTCTAAAAATGTGTGAGCAAACGGTGAGGCCTTTCTAAGCAGCCTTTTAAAGGTGGATTATCTCTTTGTAAACATGTATTATATAGTTACCGGGGTATAAAATATTAGATTTTAATCGAAGACTCCTGTCCGGAAATGCTTCTATCGATTAATATTAATTTTATTTCGAATATTTTCTGGTCTAAAAAGGTGTGTTTGTTCAGCTAACGAACAATAGTGGTTACTGTTAACAGAGACCAGAAATTATATTGTGCAATTTTGTCACAAATAAACGTTAATTATACTCATTACCGCTTATATCTGTGGAACAAAACAATACAAACAACCAATCTGTGATATTTGACATTCGTTGCGTAGCCCTAGGAACAGCCCAGTGCTCTATATCGCAATACGGTCTCATCCGAATGGTCGGTTCTAAAAATAGTAACATAAACGGGCCCGATTTAATATTCAAAATAAAATCAATATTAATTGATAGAAGCTTTTCCGGACATATGTCTTCAGTTTATATCTATTATTTTATACCCACGCAACTATTTAAAATTTGTTATTTAAAGAGATAATCCATCTTTAAGTCATAACCAGAAGACTGTACAATTCAGTAACTTGAGGGTTAATATTAGCGTTTAAATGATTATATTTGAATGCTAAGGAAACGCTAAGGAAACGCTAAGGAAACGCTAAGGAAACGCAAAGGAAACGCTAAGGAAACGCTAAGGAAACGCTAAGGAATAAGGAAACGGCAAGGAATTGCAACAGTATATTTGCCAACATACCAACAATATGCAAATGAGGTAAGCGTTCAAACGCTAAGCTTAGCGTTCGAACGCTAAGCTCATAAATATTTCGCCCAATATACACGCTAACCAAACGCTAACCAAACGCTAAGATAGCGTTTGAACGCTAAGCTTAACATTTGTTTGCCCCATTCATCTTAGCGTTTATTTTATGCATTTGAACGCTAAGGAAACGCTAAGAAAACGCTAAGGGTAATCGCTAAGCAAACGCTAAATAATGGCGTTCGGTTTTGGCAAGGGTAGTCTCCATAAGAAGTGATGGATTCTCGCAGCCATTTAGTTGTTTTAATAATTCGGAGGACTAATTAATTTTAACAGATTTTTGAGATGGTGAATGAAATCTTGTCTGAAATTATTGATAATGAGTCGCGAGATTGTTTGTAAATCATTCAGTGTTCATCGGGAACCAGTATTTTTTAAGTTTACCGCCGAATGTCACATCACTAAGATCAGTTCACTGAAAAGAATTCAGAGTGTTTATTTTACATCTGCAATAAGTTTTTGTGGGCAACTTTGAAAATCGGTGGACTGTTTATAGGTGTGAATTGTGGTGAGATTTTGCTCAACAGAGATATGAAAGGTTGTTGTTCTAAGATATTCTATAAAGTAAGTCGAAACAGATTTCGTCCTCATTCCAAAATGTCCAGACCTCAGTGATATCTGTGTCTTCAATGTGATGTGCGACGCACTACAAACTATGTAGAATGTTCTCGCTATTGACAGTGGATGCATTCAAAATGTATTCTGATGATGTCACACCAATTGCAAATGTTATCTCCAGACAGTGAGTGGGTTGTATTTTTACTGTAGAAATTGTGCTTTTACGGGCATCTATTATGTCTCATTAGAGAAGGTAAGGGAAAAATATATTATAAATATTCTGTGGGCGTCTACTATATCTCCAGATATCGCTAAATAAAATACTGAATTAATTTTTTAGTTGCCCAATAGAAATTGGCTGGATTGACTGAATGAAACATCGTAAACATTAACTATGAAAACTTAGTTGTTACCATAAGAATGGCTGCATCACTAAATGAGACAAGCTGAAGGGCAGCTGATCTGTCTTCAATGCTCTTGGATTGTATTACTGACTTCATAATTAATGGCAAAACACCCTTCTCCACCAAAATTTTCTTGTTCTCATCACATTTTGAAATTTTCGCCAAAGCAGCCACAATTTCTGCAGAAGTGTACCCATCAAATCTGTGATCATCCTGTTTTAGTGACGATCGAAGTAGATCAAGGATTAGTGCCAACAGTGTCTCACCAGCTGCCAGTAAATGTTTCTGTTCTTCATCTGTTATATGTGCTAACACCATGAATGTGTCCAATTTTACACCTAAAGTAGAACAATATTTTATTGAGTATTAAGTCACAGAATTGATGAAGCGATAAGATATGAGTGTGGCTGACAACCCAATAGTATAACTATAAAATGGATTTATCTCTGTGATAACATCATTTATACACAGCATGATGCAATTGAAAATTAAAAACAAAAATTATGCAAATTAGCAAACACCACAGATAGCGGTTCTTAAGAAACATTGGGGTTTATAAAATGAGTGTTTTAGGAAATTATTAGAGAGCTATGAGGGAATCTCTGCTAGTTTGAGTACTTCGTAGTTAGTAGTAGTAGTAGTGGTATAATCATTTATTTAAGTGACATGTGCATGTTTACTGTTTACAGTACATTAGAACAACTACATTGCGCACCCGGCCCTATCGGGCCTATATGTCACTCTGAAAAATAAAATGATTATTAATTTCCCATTGTATAGATGTTGGTATATAACGTTTGTTTATATTATTAAATTATAAAAGGTTTTATTTATAAATAAATTGTTTTCTTTTCAGGTAGGCATCATGAACAAAAGAGGCACACTGACGTGTTATATTATTTCAATAAAAGCTAAATTTATGTCTTCTTGTAATTGCTGAGCTGGCAACAACTTTCAAAATGTTACAGTCGGTTGTAACAAGTGATGTGTGGCCCACCATGTGACACATCCTCAGCCAATCAGAAGAGAGGAGACTGGGGTGAAGGACAACAAAAACACTTGTTGACTGGAATTTCAGACTCAAAACTATTGTTTTACAAGTCTGTCCCTGAATCTACATCTGATGATGGAGGGAGGTGGGTAATGAATTCTTCCATGTTCAAGCATAAGGTAAATCTCTGAAAATGATGATCAAATGAAAGTGTCAATAACACTGTAGCTCAACTTGGAAAGGGAATACTTTCATATGTTACAGTAAATGGAATGATTAGGAATGTGGAAAGTTGAAAGGCCTATTTGTGTAAAGAGTAAAATCCAAGATGGCCACTGGCAGCCATTTTTTTTGGCTGAATGACCCCCAAAATAAATTTGTTCCCATTTACATGTCAACATCTATTATTAATTTCATGATGATCCGTCAATAGATACGACCTGTAACCTGTGTCAAAGGATTTAGTCATGAAAAGAGGAAAATCCAAGATGGCTGCTGGTGGCCATGTTTTTTTTGCCGAATGACCCCAAAATAACTCGTTCCCATCTTCATGTCAATGTCAACATCCATAACAAACTTCTTGTTGATCTGATCAAAGCTACAACCTGTAGCCTGTGCCAAAGGATTTAGTCATGCAAAGTAAAATTCAAGATGGCTGCTGGTGGCCACGTTTTTGGCCGAATCACCCCAAAATGACTCGTTTTCCATCTACATGTCAATATTAACATCCATGACAAATTTCATGACGATAAGACGAACAGTAGCCCGTCCTAATAAATTGAATTTTGAAATCCAAGTTGACCGCTTGCAGCCATGTTTTTTTGCCCAATGACCCAAAAATGACTCATTCCCATCTACATGTCAATGTCAACAGGCATGACAAATCTCATAATGATCTGAGCAAAGGTATGACCTGTAGCCTGTGTCAAAGGATTTAGTCATGCAAAGAGTAAAATTCAAGATGGCTGCTGGCGGCCATGTTTTTTGGCTGAATGACCCCAAAATGACTTGTTTCTCATCTACATGTCATTGTTAACATCCATGACAAATTTCATGATGATCCGACCAAAGCTACGACCTGTACTCGGTGTCAAAGGATTTAGTCATGCAAAGAGTAAATTTCAAGATGGCTGCTGGCGGCCATGTTTTTTGGCCAAATGACCCCAAAATTACTCGTTCCCATCTAACATCCATGACAAATATCATCAATATCAGATGAACGGTACGACCTATAGCCCGTGCTAATAGATTACATTTTGAAATAAATGATGGCCACTGGCAGCCATATTTTTTTGCCGAATGACCCCAAAATGCTCGTTCCCATCTACTTGTCAATGTCAATAGCCGTGACAAATCTCATAATGATCTGTTGAAAGGTACGACCTCTAGCCCGTGCCAAAGGATTTAGTAATGCAAAGAGTAAAATCCATGATGGCTGTTTAGTCTGGTCGATAAAAGGTTTGACCTACAAGAAATTCGAACTAAGTTGGTTTATATATAATTTTGAAGACGACGATGTCCTCTATAACATATCCAAAATCGGCTAAAATCAGCTTTGAGCATTTTTTTGTAATTCAGATGGCGTCCGAGATGGCTGCCATTTCCGTTAAGTTAGTTTGATGAAATTATAGTTAAAAAATCTTGTCATATATATAAATATATATACATTTTTGTGAAGCTAAGAAATAGGGCTACCGTCTGTGCCAAATAGGAATTCCTCGTCTAAGATGGCAGCCAAAATGGCGGCCGGATGTGAATTGTTTTACATTTTTTTTACCAGTATTTTTAAGATAAGGTTCTGCTGTTTGGAACTGGTTGAGAATTGTGACATTATTTTGTATTTAGCATGTTAAATGACATTTGAAGCAATGAAATATGCCATTCATGGGATCCCATCCCGTTCCGATCACTCAAAATTTTTATTTTACAGGATGCAGTATAACATATCACAAAATATCACCATTGGGATTCTAGCCATATTTCATCAATAAATTGGAAGAACTGCGCAATGTAGTATGCTTTCTATTTTTTATCGATATTCCAACTCAAATGCATGTAAAGTTATTACTTTGGCTCAAAAAGGCTGTCAAAATGGCGACCAACATATGAAAAATGGTAAATATTGTCCCAGCGTACCATGCAACTGCTTACAAGTTGTGCTTGACGCACGCAATTGACTACTCTGTCTTATATACATTGAATACTAACATTTCTGATGCTTAGTTAATTGTTACTATTTAACCACTGAAATCACCAGAATTAATCTAATTGTTATGTCAAAAACTTTAAAACAAAATCGGCAAAAATTCACTGTTCAGATGTAAACCATTTTTTAAAGTAAAATGGAACTATCTTTGGTATCAAAAGTGTTCATTGTTTTGATGTGGGCTAACTGTGTCACACTGGGGTGTTTTAGCAAATATTGCTCAAGATGCTTGCAAAATGGCAACCAAATTTGGTAAAATGCTGATTTGTCACATATATTCCGAACATTATTCACTGGTGTTCCGAAAAGGTAGCAAATTATGATTCACTTGGTTATTAAACAAGATACTTAGTCAACTAAATGTTCTATTCTGGTTACATTAAGAGGCGTGATAAGTTCATTTAAGGGATGCAATATGGATTTTGCCGAAAACTTCTATTGGGATTCTGTCCTTGTTTTTGTGAACTGAAATGGGCACAACGTAGAAACGGAACTGAAATGTATCATTTTCTTGACATTTTCTGCCATTTTGACTGCCATCATAAACCATAGTAACCGTTTCAGGCCCTACTAAGATTGCATTTTATAGGCAATACTCACACTCACTTATTAGTTACTTCAAATCCGTTCATTTCACATTAAAATATGGCCAGGAACCAATATTGAGTTCTCGGAAAAATTCATACAACGTTCTGCAAGAACTATTTTCTTAAGGATTGGAAGTGGCCGAGATGAAAGGAACAACATGCAGTACTCAGCAAAAGATCATACGATATGAATAGCAAGAAAACAAGGCACAATTTGAAACCAGTCCAAAACACTAGGAACGGATATTGGATATATGAGGTGGAATAAAAAATCATATTTTTCACATTCTGGTCGCCATTTTGGCAGCCATCTTTCTAATGGAGTGCCAAATGTTCCTTCAAACAGTATGATGTAATAGCATCAAAATAATTTATAAATTTGAGTACATTTCATGAGATATAATTTCCAACAAAACAGATTAAACTGACTTAGTTCATATTCTATACTACGGTGGCCATGTTGGACGCCATCTTGGATTATAGGGAATGATCGAGGGTGAGAACTCCACACCCACCTAGAAATTGATGTACACACCACCCAGGATCACAATCCATAGAGAGAAAAACTTTAACAGAGAATTTTTACTTCACCCCTGTTGCTCCCGGACTTTATTTCTCTCGGGTGGTGGTGTCATCCATTCTGACTAGTTTTGCATTGCCTGAGTGGTCTGAATGGAATGCTCCACCCAGAGAACGCCAACCGCTTTGAACTGTTTGCTTACCATCTGTCTCGGTTACTATTTTAAAATGCTAAGGTTCCGTTTCGGTGACAAATGGGTGGATATGAATCGCTCTCATAAAGTCTCCCTCAAATCAATGCAATGATTTCAAAATTTATGAATCATCTTTTATTCCTGTAGATTTCTTACCAAAATTTGCATGTAGATTAAGTGATTTAAATATTTTAACATTTTAAAACTTCTTGCAAAGTTTCCATTCTACATATAGTGCCTATAAAACCCGTCATGTCAGTGAACTGTAGTTCTCATGTCATACAAGAGTTTTCATGTAGATTTATTGCTTTGATTTGAATATGTGAACTCAATAAAACTTACAAAGTTTTCACATATAACCTAGCTATGACATTATAGTCTACCTAGTTCTTAAGTTAAATATTTTACCTTATGATTTATATATAACACTCTCAAAGTTTATTAATGTTGAATAAAACTTATCACTATTCTCAGATAGTCACCTATTAAGACCACTAAGACCAGCGTCCATGGGAAGCCGGTCCTGTCACACATGCTATATACCATCTACCATACATGTAACACATATATTAATTCATAATATATATAAATAAAACGTCGCCGAATGTGTGTCCCGCGAAAAGGTCGCTTTTTAGTAAGGATAGCTTTTTAAAAACTCAAAATTCATCGAACCATGACCAAATTCAAACTTGGCCTTTGTCTTCTAAAATTTGAACAAAGTACAAATATCAAGAGATTCAGTTGAATTTAAAAACAAACAGATAACTAAAAGTAATGTTATCATCCGGAAACAAAATTTATCGGCAAATTATTAGTCAACAAGAACAATAACTCCGGAAAAAATGGGAGGACCAAACCCATATTCGAACTTGACCTGTATTTGGAGCTGATAACCTCACATACCAAATTTGCTTCAGATCCGATCACACAAACTAAAGTTATCATCCGGAAACCTCAAAACAACAAAATTCTAAGTAAAAAAGGAGCCATAACTAATAAGTCGACAAGAACAATAACTCTGGCAACAATTGGTAGATGGAACCCATATTCATACTTTACCTGTAATTTGAGCTCATAACTCACATACCAAATTTTGTTTCAATCCGATAACCCAAAATAAAGTTATCATCCGGAAACTTTCCAAATAGACAGATTCTAAGTGAAAAAGGGACCATAACTCCCAAAAATGGGCGGCCCGAACCCATATTCGAACTTGACATACCAAATTTTTGATAGTTCCGCAAAAAAAAAATTCGGGGGACAAAACTATCAATTTTTAATACATATGATTACACACAAATTGATAGTAATAAAAATGAAAGTGTTAATGACACTGTAGCTCAACTTGGAAAGAGAATAATTTTATGTGTTACAGTCAATGGAGTGATTAGGAATGTGGAAAGTTGAAAGGACTATTATGCAAAGAGTAAAATCCAAGATGGCCACTGGCAGCCAAGTTTTTTTGCCGAATGACCCCAAAATGACTCGTTCCCATTTACATGTCAATGTTAACTTCCACGACAAATTTCATGATGATCAGACCAACACTTCGTCCTGTAGTCTGTGCTAATGGAATACATTTTGAAATCCAAGATGGCTGCATAGTATGGCCTGTAGCCCGTGCTAAGGGATTGAATTTTGAAATCCAAGATGGCTGCTGGTGGCCATAATTTTTTTGCGGAATGACCCCGAAATGACTCATTCCAATCTACTAGTTGGGGAGTCCGCATATGTTCTATTTACACTTTTGTGTACAAAAGGTTTGACCCCCTAAAGTTGGTACCACTAATGGAACATTCTGAAAAACCGATTTCTTAAGTTGCGCATTCCTGGGGTTTAGGGGCCGCTGGACCCAAAAAAGTGCCAAAAATCACTTCTATTTACACTTCCGCGTACATCGATGAATTTTGGTTTGATGATACTCCTAAGTGTACTGATTAAGAAAACACAACTTAAGAAAGGGATTTTCCTGGGGTTTTCAGATAAGAAAGGGGGTCCCATGCTGAACCCCAAAACGTGATTTTTCACTTTTTTTTACACTTTCGCGTACATCCATGATTTTTGGTCTCAACGTACTTTGATATATACAAATTATAAAAACACAACTTAAGAACCAAATTTTCCTGGGGTTTTAAGATAAGAAGGGGGTCATCGGGTCACCCCTCAAAACGTTAAAAATCACTTTTATTTACATGATTGCATACGTCCAACGTGTGTGTATGTGCATACACCCCTGGAACGTTGCACTATTACAACCAATACATCCCTAAATCGATACGATCAACTTCAGAAATATATATTCATGTCATTTTCTGATAAGAACGAGACTTGTTACCCCCCCCCCCCCCACAACACGATCCATTTTCTATAACTATAAGTGAGCCAGTTTTATGAAAATTATAGCGGGAAATCTAGTAAAATGTATACAAATGTATATATTTTCGTGAAGCTAAGACATAATGACACTTTTTTGGGCCAAAATTGAAACTCACAATCCAAGATGGCCGCCAAAATGGCTGCCGGAAGTTGAAAATATGACATTTTTCACAAATTTCTTCTAGATCAATTCATGCTGTTCGGAACTGGTTGAGTAATGCAACTTTATTTTGTGTTTTGTATATTAACTGATCATTGGAGCAATTAAATATGCAATTATTGGGGTCCTAACCCCTTCCGATCCCTCAAAAAAATCACAATTGGGATTCTAGTCATATTTCAACAAGAAATGAAAAGAACATTGTAATGTAAGTGAGGCATATCATTACCTATGAATATTCCAAATCTCTGGAACCATAAATCTTACCTTGGCTCAAAATGGCTGCGAAAATGGCCGCCAAAATATGGAAAATGGTAAATATTGCCATAGGGTGTCCTGCAATCGCTTACAAGTTGTGGTTGATGTACACAATTGGCTAATCTGTTTTCTATACATTGCATACTAACATGTCTGATGCACCATGGATTATTTTTACTATTGTCACCACTGACATCACCAGAAATATTGGATTTTTCTCTCACAAACTTGACATAAATATCGGCAAAAATTCACTTTTCAGGGTTCGACAATTTGTTCAAGTAAAATGTAACTATCTTTGGATTGAAAGGTGTTTATTGTTTTGGTATATCTTAAATGTGTCACACTACGGTGTTTATAGACTAAATTGCTCAAGATGGCTTCCAAAATGGCAACCAAATTTGTAAAAAGTTAAAAGTTAACATATCCCGAACATTATTCTCTGCGTTATCCGAAAAAAGTGGCAAATTGTGACTCACTTGGTTATTGTACGTGTTAGTTTCAATGTAATTAATTGACAACTTCATTCTATTATGTTTGTCCCAGTTCCGTATGGGGCATGACAAATTCATTTTAAAATTGCAGTATGGAATTTTGCGGAGAACCATATTATTGAAAGGAAATGGGCAGAACTTTGAGACGGAACTGAGATGAACCATGATATGTGGGTATTCTGGCCCATTATGATAAAAATTTATCAACTGGATACAGGGTGGAAGCCAAGATGGCAGCCAGGGAGTTACTCTATGATCATAGATGGGGATATTAGGTATACAGGGAGTTATTGTATGGTCATGAATGATGTGTGGGTATATAGGGAGTGTCCTGTTGGTAACGGTGGGACGTATATTTATATATGTTGTGGATGTGTTATCATTGGTGGTGTATGGAGAGTAGATTTATTATCATGGATGGCGTGTATGAGCATGGCAAGTATTGAACTTATGAGTGGTCGTATGTGCGGATATTGGTATATCTGGAAGGGCTCACCATTGGTGATGTGCATATGTATACCTGGATTGACTCCATGGTCATGGATATGGCGAATATGTATACATGTAGTGGCTGTATGGTCCATGGTGAGGTGAATATGTATACAATGAGTGACTGTATGATCGTGAATGTAGTGAATATGTATACATAGAGTGACTATATGATCGGGTGTAGGTGTTTACCTGGTGTTCATGCATGGTGACTCGTGGCTGTATCGTCATTTGTGGTATGTACGGGTATAACCAAGTACGGCTGTATGATCAGGTGTACTAGTACATGTACGTGTATAAAATGGGTGACTATGTTGTCATTTGTGTGGTGTTTATGTACATATGGAGTGACTGGGGTAATGGGTGGGTTGTACATGTGTACCTTGGGTGGCTATCGCTTTCCACAATAACTCAAGGATATGTTAATCAATAGAGAGGTCATGTCATATCGTGGAAAGCGATAGCCACCCATTATCACACAGTCATTACATATATACATAAACACCACAGACATAACAATATAGTGACCCACTGTATACATGTACACCTGACACATGACCACGGATGACCATACAGCCACGCGTCACAATGCAGGCACACCGGGTATACTCCTAAACATGACCCATAACCATATAGTCACTCATTGTGTACCCATTCATCTCACCATTGGCCAAAAGGTCATCCCCTGTATACCTATTCTCCAAACGCATGGTCAAATAGACAATCAATATATACATCAACACCACAACAATGACCATAAAGTCACTCCGGTATACATATGCACATCACCAATGGCCATATATCCACTCGCTTCACACACATACCCTCACCCATGTTACATGGTATACTCCTTCACCTAACCTATGGCCATATAGTCACCCCGTGTATACCTATTCAAAACATTCATACACGATCATGGTCAATCCTTGTATTCATATGCACCTCAACATTGGCCATGTCAACCCCTGTATCCCTATTTGTCACACCATAGCCGAATAGCCACTCAAGATATACTAATACACCCCAGCCATGTCAGTATAGTCACTCCATGTATGCATATGCACCTCATCCATGGCCATATAGTCACTCGCTATATACACATAGCCCTCGCCCATGACAATAAAGCAACACGCGTATGTACTGGTATAACCTACACATGACGATACCGACACGAGTCACCAAACAGGAACACCAGGTACATGTATACTCATACGCCTGTCACCCCTGTATAGATGTTCAATACATTTATGATCATACAGTCACTACTTGTATACCTACATGTACTCATCTCACCATTAACCATACAGTCACTACCTGTATACCTATTCGACACACATAGTCATATAACCATATATACATATACATATGCAGCCCACCCTAGACCATAGATTCACTCCATGTATACATGTAACCCTCCCTAATGGCAATTCAGCCCTTTCAGATATACAAAAGAGAGGCCGATCACGATCGGCAGATGTTTAACCCATACCTTGTCGATAGCGACTAGCCATAACTGATAATTTGTCAAAGATATGATGATCACAGGAATTAATCCATATATCAGTACCCAACTTGAAATCAAAAGCTCAAATAATTTGTCTTAAGAAAGGGTTAAAGTATTTGGGTTGGGGAGGAGTAGTTTTAAATCTCATAACTCTGTCCCTATTCACACAAGGACCTCTCACTGTGAGATCCAATGGTTTAGTGATTTCGGAAGACATGTTTAGGAGTTTAAGTTAACTCATTAGAAGCAAAAGTGATAAATCCCTATCTTTGCCACTTTTGACATGCCAGATATTCCAAATTTATTATTCACTTCTAAAGAGAAATTATAATTTCTTAGAACGACATATATGTAGGGGATTCCATCTCGTATTTAAATGGTACTTTAATTACCCCCCCCCTTCCCCCATTCTCCCCAGTTATTTGTTTATCAAATATGGACAGATATAAGATCAGATCTGACCTGTGTATTAAATACGATTAAGTGTTTCATAACAGGGGTGTATGGTTTTCAAAAATATATGTAGTTTATACAATTCAAAAGTATTATCTATATAATGTTATACAGACATAATATGATGGGGATGCTGGCCCCTATGACCACTAAATCGTTCATATAAAAGAAAATAAGTTAGCCCTCATTTGAATGGTTTCACACATTACAATGTTTTACAAGTAGCTTGGGCACTAAAAGCCACACCCTTCAATGTTAATCTTCTAAGTGCTCTGTGGCCCCTAAAATTCAATCAACCATGAAAATGTGAACAAATGGGAAAATAAAGTTCATGGAAATACTAACATCTACCATATTGATTTTCAAAACAAGTCATCACTTACAATAGTCATGTATATTTATCTGCCTGTTTCCCATTGCATAGATAAATCATATTGGCTATCAGCTGTTGTTTTAATTTCAAATTGAAAGCACGTGTCTGAAGGGTTAATATATTTTTCAAAAATCAATTAATCAGTCAATACCAAAATTGATAGAAGTGAATAGTGTGCAAAGATACCCAATAGATATTAAGAGATATGAGGAAGAGTCCATGTACATTATAGCATGTTGTCTATGGAAACCTTGGAAAGGGTTAATTATTTTTGAAGCAAATTAATGGAATTTAGAAGACACTTATATAGGTGAGGGGGGCCTTATATCACCCTGTAATGAAATTTCAAGAATAGGAAAAACACCATTCTTGTGCTGCCATTAATCAATTTGACAGTTAGAATAAACAAACAGCCAGCCACCAGTGTTGTTTATCTTGCTTGACCCACCAGAGCTCTGTATCATATGTCATCACACATTTCATAACAGATTTCACTTGGAATGACAACATCTATAAAAATCCTCTCATATACTCTGGATGTTGGATGATCACATGGTAATTTATTGATATCATTATATTACATGAAACTATTGCAATAAAATCTTCATATATTCAAAACAGGATATCACACCTAATTAATCGTATAAAACTAAAATAAATGAAAGTGTCAATTTTTTGTTATTATTTAATTTTTTTTTATTGTTATTTAAAGTTCAAACAAAATTTAATATTTGTATATGCTAAATTTAGCAAGGAGCTAAATCTAAAAAACATTTAATTTAAAAAAAAAAAAAAATAATTCTCGAAAAAGGGTCATAACTCCTTTAAAATTAATCGGATCAAACACATATTCGGACTCGATCTGTATTTTGGGCTGTGAAACTCACATCCCAAATTTGGTTCCAATCCGATAAAAAAATGATTGAGTTATGGCAGAATGCGTGAATTATAACTTGAAAAAGGGCCATAACTCTGTATCAAAAACTCGGATCAAACCCAAATTCGAAATCGATCTGTATTTTTGGCTGAGAAACCCATATACAAAATTTGGTTTCGATCGGATAGAAAATATTTGAGTTATCGCATTACTCGTAAAGTGTCTACGGACAGACAGACAGACGGACAGACAGACAGACAGACAGACAGACAGACGGACGAACGACGAGTGGTCATCCGGGCAACGACACTATGTTTACCATACTATGGTATGGGTAAACATAAAAACCCGCACATACGACCACTCAAACAATCCATACTTGCATATACACCTCACACATGACAATTCAGCAATTCACTGTATAATCATACACGCCATCCATGATAATACAGCTAAGCCCTATACACCCACCACGAGATATATAAATATACATTCCACCCGTTACCACAAGGACACTCCCTATGTACCCACACGCTCGATAATGTCCACCCAGCTTACTCCAGGTATTCATATTTGATCATGACGTACAGTCATTCCATGTATACCTATACACATTACCCGTAACCATAAAATCACTACCTATTTATCCACACACCCCATCCATGATCACACAGACAACACATGTACATCCCACCCATGACCTTACAGTCACTCCATATATACATAATCAACACATAGATGACCATGTAGCTATATCCATACACAACATCAATGACCATACAGGCACACCGGGTGCACCCGTACTGGATATACACAATCATACACCATACAGTCACTCCATTCATACTGATTCACCTCACACCTGACCATGACCTCTCCCTGTATACCTAGATGCATCTTACCATGGACAACCCACTCATAACCATATAGTCACTCATTGTATACCTACTCACATCAGTCATGACATACAATAACTCCCTGTATACCTATTCACCTCACATATGATCACAGAGTAACTCCCTGACTACGATCTTGGCATCCACACTGTATCCTGTTGACATTTTTTTTTATCATAATGGACCAGAATAGCCAAAGATTATGGTCCATCTCAGTTCTGTCTCAAAGTTCTGCCCATTTCCTTTCAATAAATATGGTCAAAATCACAAAAGAGGTTCTCGGCAAAATTACATACATTAAAATGAATTTGTCATGCCCCATACGAAACTGGGACAACTGGGAATAGAACATGTAGTTGTCAGTTAATTAACTAACACGTATAATAACCAAGTGAGTCACAATTTGCAACTTTTTCGGATAATGCAGAGAAAGTTCGGGATATATGTAAAAAATTAGCATTTTACAAATTTGGTTGCCATTTTGGAAGCCATCTTGAGCAATTTGGTCTATAAACACCGTAGTGTGTCACATTTAAGATAGACCGAAACAATAAACACCTTTCAATCCAAAGATAGTTATATTTTACCTGAAAAAATGGTTCAAACCTGAAAAATGAACTTTTGCCAATATTTATGTCAAGTTGTTTAGAGAAAAGTCCAATATTTTTGACGATGTCAGTGGTGAAAATAGTAACAATTAACCATGGTGCATCAGACATGTTAGTATTCAATGTATAGAATGCAGAATAGCCAATTGTATACATCAACACAACTTGTAAGCGATTGCAGGACACGCTGGTGTAATATTTACCATTTTCCATATTTTGGCGGCCATATTGGCAGCCATTTTGAGCCAAAGTAAGAATTTTGGTTTCCGTGATTTGGAATATGCATAGGTAATGATATGCCTCACTCTCATTACAAAGTTCTGTTCATTTCTTGTTGAAATATGACTAGAATCCCAATTGTGATTTTTTTGTGAAATTTTATACCGCATTCTGTACAATCGAATTTTTGAGGGATCGAAAGGGGTTAAGACCCCAATAATTGCATATTTAATTGCTCCAATGATCAGTTAATATACAAAATAAAGTTGCATTATTCAACAAGTTCCAAACAGCATGAATTGATCTAGAAGATATTTGTGAAAAAATGTCATATTTTCAACTTCCGGAGGCCATTTTGGCGGCCATCTTGGATGGTGAGTTTCAATTTTGGCCCAAAAAAGTGTCATTATGTCTTAGCTTTACGAAAATATATACATTTGTATACATTTTACTAGATTTTCCCGCTATAATTTTCATAAAACTGGCTCCCTTATAGTTCTAGAAAATGGATCGGGTTGTGGGGGGGGGGGGGGGGGGTAACAAGTCTCGTTCTTATCAGAAAACGACATGAATATATATTTCTTAAGTTGATCGTATCGATTTAGGGATGTACTGGTTGTAATAGTGCAATGTTCCAGGGGTGTACGCACATACACACACGTTGGACGAATGCAATCATGTAAATAAAGTAATTTTTTACGTTTTGAGGGGTGACCCGATGACCCCCTTCTTATCTTAAAACCCCAGGAAAAGTTGCTTCTTAAGTTGTGTTTTTATAATTAGTATATATCAAAGTACTTTGAGACCAAAAATCATGGATGTACGCGAAAGTGTAAAAAAAAGTGAAAAATCACGTTTTGGGGTTCAGCATGGGACCCCCTTTCTTATCTGAAAACCCCAGGAAAATCCCTTTCTTAAGTTGTGTTTTCTTAATCAGTACACTTAGGAGTATCATCAAACCAAAATTCATCGAAGTACGCGGAAGTGTAAATAGAAGTGATTTTTGGCACTTTTTGGGGTTCAGCGGCCCCTAAACCCCAGGAATGCGCAACTTAAGAAATCGGTTTTTCAGAATGTTCCATTATTGGTACCAACTTTAGGGGGTCAAACCTTTTGTACGCAAAAGTGTAAATAGAACATATGCGAACTATACATAGAACTATACATGTCATTGTTAACATCCATGACAAATTTCATCATGATCGGACCAAAGGTTCGTATGACCTGTAGCCCGTGCCAAAGGAATTAGTCATGTAAAGAGTAAAATCCAAGATGGCTGCTGGCGGCCATGTTTTTAGGCCAAACGACCCCAAAATTACTTGTTCCCATCTACATGTCAATATTAACATCCATGACAAATTCATGATGATCAGACGAAGAGTATGACCTGTAGCCCGTGCTACTGGATTGAATTTTGAAATCCAAGATGGCCGCTGGTGGCCATGTTTTTTGCCGAATAACCCAAAAATAACGCGTTCCCATCTACATGTCATTGTTAACATCCATGACAAATATTTCATGATGATCCGACCAAAGGTACGACCTGTAGCCGGTGCCAAAGGATTTAGTCATGCAAAGAGTAAAATCCAAGATGGCTACTGGCGGCCATTTTTTTTGGCCGAACGACCCTAAAACACCCGTTCTCACCTACATGTCAATATTAATATCTATGACAAATTTCATGATGATCAGACAAACAGTGCGACCTGTAGCCCGTGCTAATGGATTGAATTTTGAAATCAAGATGGTCGCTGGCGACCATGTTTTTTTTCCGAATGACCAGGGGGGGGGGGGTCGTGCAAAAAAATTTCGACACAAGGCCGGGGGGTGGAGGGGTCGCAGCTCCTGAAAACACGTTTTTTCCGGTGTTTTCTGGTGCTTGCAAATTTTTTCCTTTTGCCCTTTTTTGACCTGATTACAAGCTGTTTAGCCTATATAGTGATTGTTTTGATGTGTTATGATCTAAATAACACCTGTAGTGTACACACAATATACTAGGTACAGTTATCTGTGGTCAGGTTGGCCTCAGAATGTTTTGATTATTTGGTCCCTTCTAATACTAAGTAAACCTTCGTGAAATTTTTAACTGCGCTGGCCCACCTGGGTTGGATAACCACTTGGTATGTAAATATATTATAATGAACTATAATAACAAATAAACCATATACACTTCAGTAAGTAAAATAAAATATCACATTACCACTATCTGTGGTATCAAACTGAAATTCAACTATCCAATTAAGTCTGATATGAAACTGAAATAATGTGTGAAATAAATGTAGAACATGCCTGTTCTCTAATCTATACACATGTTTCTGGCACAAAGTTACTAATAAAAGACAAAAGTGCTACAGTGTTACATAACCAATTATTAATGAACAGACATTCACATGGATCTCTATCAGTCTCAATAGCATTTTCTTAGTAAAACATGACTGTCTTTCACTTGTGAAATAATGAGATATTATTTATTTATATGCGCTATTCTACAACCATTTAGCTGTTGTTAATATTAAAATGATCCATCTAACCACGTACACTGCATATTGTAAAACAGGAAAGAAACAGTTTGATAAGTGTCTAGTCTGAAATACTTGGGTAATTTTGTACCAGAAAATGTAACCAAAGTTTCTTGTTAAACTCATTCATTTCTTAATCCAGATTAGATAAAAATTTTGTAAGTCACTTTGCACAACGATAATTGAAACTTCACCTGAGTTTAAATTAACTTAAATAATTCTTCAATCAGCTTCAACGTTTTTCTAAATTCAATTTAGAAATGTTAGTTGAACGACATCGATGATAAAATGAAAATGAATATATCTGATACATTTTGCATAGAAAGTCACTGCTACATCTGCCTCCATTAAATCCAATAAGATCGGAGTGGATCGGTCATAGGAAACTATATTAATACCACCAGTCAAAACACTTATAAGGACACACTTCCAATGGAAATATATAGGACACATATACTTTATGAAATACTGCATAACAAAAAGAGCTGAACTGTCTCAGCACAAGCAATACACTCATATGATATTTAAAACATTTATCTAGAAAACCCCATCTCAACCTGGGCAACATATCATTTTCCGGTGTGTTCTGGGTGTGTTGTGTGTTTACAACTTCACTTTAACTAGCAACTTAAAAAAATATATAAAGTAAACACGAGTGCATTTCATGGATAAATGCACATTACACAAAGTCCAGTGCAAAGTCTGAAATAAATAATTAGATAAAATATTTGTTTAAAGTTGTTTTTAATCTCATGAGTGTATTGCTTGTGCTCATAGTTATAATTTATTAGTATTTGAGTTTAACTGGTGGCGAAAGTACACCAAAGTTGGATGATGCTTGAAAAAACAGAATGGTCAAATTACGAATGACTGATAATTATTATATATATGTTCATTCTAATTTAACCATTCTCTGTTTCTCAACATCAGCCACCTTCACTGGACATTCTACACCCTGATGTTTTTGCCTATAATGGCTCTCCAGCTTGATAAATTTCATTCAAATGTGACTGGAAAGGGGGGGGTCCCAAAACCATGAGTGGAAAAAAATATTTTGTTTGCACAAAGAGGGGGGGGGGTGGGGGTCCAAAGTGCTGCAAAAAAAATATTCAGCGTTGTGTATGCAAATTTTTTCCAGCCCCCCCCCCCCTGGAATGACCCCAATTGACTCGTTCCCATCTACATATCAATGTCAACAGCTATGACAAATTTTATAATGATTTGACCAAAGGTACGACCTGCAAAAGGAAATTGTTGTTGAATAATACATGCACACACACACACGCACACACGGACGATGGATACCAAGCCATGGCAATAGTTCAAACTTTACAAAGTAAAGTTGAGCTAATGATTAAAACAAAAAAAAGTTTAAAACCATCTACTAATGGTGAGATTAGTGCATTATATTTCCATCACCTGCGTTTGTTATACGTTTGATACCTCTGTTGGTTTACACATACACAATTGATAATTATATTGGGACATGTTAACATTCCATAGATTTACAACTGTCATAATTGTTTTCATTCCCGGTAATGTGACTCCTTGAATACATGACCTCTCGGTATTGGAACACAACGACCTATATTACACAGTAATATGCTCATGTTAACTTTTTCAATCCCTCACATTTCTTCCCTAATTCATAGAATTCTTCTCATCCACATATAAATGCAAGGTTGAGATATGAGTTATATTGTTTACATATCATTTCCATAGCAACTCACCACTTCTATGTTTGACAGCAAAGTTGTGAATAAAATATATGGTCTACTATCAAATGATAGATATTTCCATGTGAGAAACAAAATAATTTGGTTCAGGACAGACCCCCTAATATACAACAATATATCTAATATCGAAGTTGAATCTAACACATCTAATATTTAACTCAAAGTCATATGGTACATATACATTGCCATGGTAACTGTGTTGATATAATCAGATCCCCACCCATCACAGTTTTCAAACTATGGCTGAACTAATTATTAGTAATGTTGTAACTCTCTGATAATACATTTCAGTGGTATAGCTGGGTTCCATTGACGAAAAAGTGCAATTTTTTCAACAAGATGGCCACCATTACCATGCCATGACGTCTTCTCTGGTTTTCATTAAGCTATGCAATTGGTCTAAATGAAACTAATATGCCGATTCCGCAAGTTGATAATCTCCAGACATTTGCTAACCGGAAGTCACGTGTCAATTTCACAAAAAACAGACATGCCACTAAAATTTGGCTCGTCGCCATCGAAAATATAGAAAAAAATATCTGACGTCATCTTGACCTGCACCACAAGCACCATCGAGCACTCTTGTGGTTGCTATTAATATATGTCAAGTTAAAAAAAAAATACAAAATGCACAATTTTTGGTCTCATCACCTCTACTCTATGACAGATCACACCTAGTGTCATGTTGTGTATGGCCGCATGCTTTTCATAGTAGCTCCATTGAAATTAAGTTCATGTCATGTTGAAATATGGCATCAACACCCTTGCTAGTAATTGCTTCAGATAGATTTTGGAATCTTTGCTCTACCAGATTCATTACGAGATACATGAACAATTGTTTGATCCCTGAATGAGGATTGCCCAAACCAGTTCTCAGTGTGACATCATAATTATCAGCAGAGTTCAGTTTGTGGGTTGGGGGGGGCGGTAGTCAGCCGAGTTGGGGTGATATCATCCGAGGTCCATAATAGGGCACAAAAATATTTTGTTTGCACAAAGAGGGGGGGGGGTGGGGGTCCAAAGTGCTGCAAAAAAAATATTCAGCGTTGTGTATGCAATTTTTTTCCAGCCCCCCCCCTGGAATGACCCCAAATGACTCGTTCCCATCTACATATCAATGTCAACAGCTATGACACATTTTATAATGATTTGACCAAAGGTACGACCTGCAAAAGGAAATTGTTGTTGAATAATACATGCACACACACACACACGCACACACGGACGATGGATACCAAGCCATGGCAATAGTTCAAACTTTACAAAGTAAAGTTGAGCTAATGATTAAAACAAAAAAAAGTTTAAAACCATCTACTAATGGTGAGATTAGTGCATTATATTTCCATCACCTGCGTTTGTTATACGTTTGATACCTCTGTTGGTTTACACATACACAATTGATAATTATATTGGGACATGTTAACATTCCATAGATTTACAACTGTCATAATTGTTTTCATTCCCGGTAATGTGACTCCTTGAATACATGACCTCTCGGTATTGGAACACAACGACCTATATTACACAGTAATATGCTCATGTTAACTTTTTCAATCCCTCACATTTCTTCCCTAATTCATAGAATTCTTCTCATCCACATATAAATGCAAGGTTGAGATATGAGTTATATTGTTTACATATCATTTCCATAGCAACTCACCACTTCTATGTTTGACAGCAAAGTTGTGAATAAAATATATGGTCTACTATCAAATGATAGATATTTCCATGTGAGAAACAAAATAATTTGGTTCAGGACAGACCCCCTAATATACAACAATATATCTAATATCGAAGTTGAATCTAACACATCTAATATTTAACTCAAAGTCATATGGTACATATACATTGCCATGGTAACTGTGTTGATATAATCAGATCCCCACCCATCACAGTTTTCAAACTATGGCTGAACTAATTATTAGTAATGTTGTAACTCTCTGATAATACATTTCAGTGGTATAGCTGGGTTCCATTGACGAAAAAGTGCAATTTTTTCAACAAGATGGCCACCATTACCATGCCATGACGTCTTCTCTGGTTTTCATTAAGCTATGCAATTGGTCTAAATGAAACTAATATGCCGATTCCGCAAGTTGATAATCTCCAGACATTTGCTAACCGGAAGTCACGTGTCAATTTCACAAAAAACAGACATGCCACTAAAATTTGGCTCGTCGCCATCGAAAATATAGAAAAAAATATCTGACGTCATCTTGACCTGCACCACAAGCACCATCGAGCACTCTTGTGGTTGCTATTAATATATGTCAAGTTAAAAAAAAAATACAAAATGCACAATTTTTGGTCTCATCACCTCTACTCTATGACAGATCACACCTAGTGTCATGTTGTGTATGGCCGCATGCTTTTCATAGTAGCTCCATTGAAATTAAGTTCATGTCATGTTGAAATATGGCATCAACACCCTTGCTAGTAATTGCTTCAGATAGATTTTGGAATCTTTGCTCTACCAGATTCATTACGAGATACATGAACAATTGTTTGATCCCTGAATGAGGATTGCCCAAACCAGTTCTCAGTGTGACATCATAATTATCAGCAGAGTTCAGTTTGTGGGTGGGGGGGGGGGGGGGGGCGGTAGTCAGCCGAGTTGGGGTGATATCATCCGAGGTCCATAATAGGGCACTTCATATAAAATAAGTTAATAATATATATGATTTAAATGATATCTATTAACAGTTATATATGAATCATGTTATACTTACACTGATCCTCCGTCTTGAGGAATGGGATCAGACAGTTGACAAAATCAAACTTTCTGAAGTAACTTTTCTCTCCATGACCCTTGGCACAACTACGAAGGATACCACATACATGTTTGTGTGCAGTTTTATGTTTCTGAAAGAAAAATAATAGTTATACCGTAAGAACATATCTTTACCTGCATACGGCCAAAATAAAGATGGATACATGTAAAAACAAGACAGTCAATGACTGTGGGGTCTCTAACCAGACAGTAAAGATGGAGAAGACTGGGACTCTGAAGACTACAATAGTCAGTACTTGTCAACTCACCTTAACATAAGCAGTTCTAAACAGAAGGGTCCTCATTGAATGGTGGTAGAGGACATGGAGGTGTCCACCTTGAAAGTTCTAACTGCAAACCACTCCCGCTCACCCAATAGATCATTGCCATTACCTCCCAACCGGACAAAACTAAATTACAACTGGTACTTCAAGATCTCCAACTGTTGGAAATTTATCGAAACATTACTGATATTTCAGGTGTAACAGGATATCTCCCCTGGATATCTCCCCCTATGTATGACTAAATTTCACTCATTTGATAGTTTGGTCCTGAAATGGCCAGAAAAATGTTTTTTTTGACATTTAATTTGTTTTTATTTAAAAAAAAAATACAAGTGACAATTTGTTTTTTTAAATGTCCAAGTTTGGATATTCCACCCCCCCCACCCAGCACATACAAGACAAATTGTATTGCTTTTTTGCTTTATATAATCTTCTTCCAAGAAAAAGTTGTTTGAGTCAGGGTTTGGGGATAGGGGGGGGGGTGGATGTCCAGGCCAGGATATCTCCCCCTACCAGAACCTACATGACAAATGAAAGTTTCAATGACACAGTAGCTCAACTTGAAAAGGTTATAATTTCATGTGTTACAGTCAATGGAGTGATAAGGAATGCGGAAAGTTGAAAGGTCTATAATGTAATACTAGAATATTAACATACATACTAGAGATATACATACTAGTAAAGTAAAATACAAGATGGTTACTGACAGCTATATTTTTCCAATGAAATTCAAAAACATTTGATAGCTTCCATCTAGTAGATCAATATCAAGATTAGTATGAAGTTTGGTGATGATCGGATGAGGTAAGTAGACTGTAGGGTGTGCCACTGGCAGCCATGTTTTTTGCCGAATGACCCCAAAATGACTCGTTCCCATCTACATGTCATTGTTAACATCCATGACCAATTTCATGATGATCCGACTAAAGGTATGACCTGTAGCCCATGCCAAAAGATTTATTCATGCAAAAAGTAAAATACAAGATGGCTGCTGCCAGCCATATTTTTTGGCCAAACGACCCCAAAATTACTTGTTCCCATGTGCATGTCAACATTAACATCCGTGACAAATTTCATGACGATCAGACGAACAGTACGACCTGTAGCCCGTGCTAATGGATTGAATTTTGAAATCCAAGATGGACACTGGTAGCCATGTTGTTTTTGCGATTGACCCCAAAATGACACGTTCCCATCTACTTGTTAATGTCAATAGCTATAACAAATTTCATAATGATACGACCTGTAGCCTGTATTGTTGACGCCTCACACACGCAGACATACCAAGCCGTGGCAATAGCTTTAAGTTGAGCTAAAATCATCTTATGGTTTTATTACTTAAAAGGCAACTGTTAAAATGTCATCATTTCAATGTCATATAACTAGTTTGGTGTGAATAAGGTTCAAATATAACATCCAATACAAAAATAGATATAATTTGATCAATAAACGTGTTTTTAGCAACTTTAAAAAATCGATGATTTGTTTTAAGCTAATTCTGCTCAAGTCACGAGACCGCAAAATTTGTGACGTCAATGTGGGACATCCCTGCAATCGTGCTGTTTACAAAATAAAATGGCTTCTCTGCACATTTTCAATTCAGAAAGTGACCCTGTACATGAAAACGGCGAAGATATAAGTGCTGTGGAGGATTCTGCATCTGTGGCAGATACCAAAGATGCCTTTGAGAGCTTGTGTTTAAATATTGGCCCATATTTACATGAACCAGATGCCGATGAATATATAGTCAATGAGACCTGAAATTCTCCCGAGTCAGTATCAACAATCATTGAACGATCAAATTATCAAGTCATTCATTGTTGGCGAGATGGGAGCGTCTGTCAAAATCCGTTAGAGAACTTAGGAGGTGTGTAACAAGTACTAACAACACTGTCAGATAATTGTTCAAACTACAGTAATGTCCTACATAATTGACTCCTTAACCACAGCATAATTATGCGTAACTTTTCAGGATTTAGTTGTAAATATGGCTTATTGCCATTCACCAAAAAGCTCTCTGTGAGAGCTTTCCGATGAATGGCAACAAGCCATTCAGACTAAATCCTGAAAACTTACCATAATTCTGCTGTGGTTAAGGAGTCGATTATTTAGGGCATTACTGTACTGCGTACTGGCACTGTACATAACTCCTCCTCCTTCTTAAAAACAACCATTGAGCGGAACCACCTTGAACAGTCGGTTGTTGATACTGGAGATCGGCAACACTACACGTCTGAAGGATTTATTATTATATTAAATATGGATTCTAATTTTTACCGATACACCTGACAGTGGTGTGAAGAGCACTTCAGAACTCAATCATAAGCCAGACAGAACAGAGGTCATGTCAACTTAATTGTTGCATTATATATATTGTAACCATATAAATGATATAAAACTATAGTGACTCCTTCATTATTTCACTAGATACCATATTTTTGTTTCATATTGAATTGTTGTGTTACTTTTTATTTCGTACGTTGTAGAAAATTATGTAATCGTTTCCCTATGGTGTGACATACATGTGTATAGTGACATGGTAAGAAACAACCAATTGATTCCCTACATGGTATGAAACGACGAAACAATAAGGTACGAAACTATCAAATATATTTCACGAAACAACCAAAAATATGGTAAGAAATGACTTCAGATGATACAAAACATCCTGTACACATTTATATCTCCTCTGCAGCGTCAGCATCTAACATCGTCATCAGACTCCACCAAAGTGCCCACTCTTGTGTGCCAAATAAATGTACCTGTTATGTTTATTAATTTTATGAGAAAAATCCACCCTGTACGATGCTTATTATAATGTAGGTCTGCACATTTAAAAAAAATTATGGCTCTGTTCAAAATTTAAATAACAAATTCTATAAAAATACCGGTAGTTTAATTACAAATACAAGAGACTGGATTTTACATTTGAGATGTTGCGCAAAAGGGACATGTAGACAACGATGATTAAATTTTCCCCTGCATGTACCAATTTAATTTAAAGGGGTACTGTACGCCATTTCCAATAAATTTCCGATGATAACAACGATCTATTATCGATAATATATAGAAACATAAGTAATTTGAGTCGAAGAAGTATTCTGTAAACGCTCAGGTTAATAGGCTATCTTAAACTTTAATAATTTGAAAGTTAATAATTTAATATAAATTGAATTTATGGCTGGAGCCATAAAATGGCGTAAATTAAAATACGAATTTCCGTGTACCAGACGTAATCAAATTATAATTGAGGGATACTGGATTAGTAAACCCATTGCACACACGATCGGTTGAAACATTATGCTGATACGGGGACAAAACTCAAGCCACTCACTGACTAGTGACGATAAATGAGTATATGGGACTAGTATGCATATATAATATAACTTTTATTTGATACATTTGGTTGAAAAATGTACAAAAATTACTCGACAACGACAATGTGTATTTTTGCATTCCGGTAAATTTGTCATCTGTAACACTACTTCGTACTCAACAGACTTTCAAATAATGGAAAATTTGTTACCTTATTCTCCGACTCGGAGACTATAGAAACCAACAACAACATTTGGCGTACAGTATTCCTTTAAGCACGTCAATTGCGAAAACTTGCTTTATAATCAAGTCTAGATACAACAAGCAGTCGCAGTTGGCGGTATTCCCCGCCATATTGTGCAGTTGGGGAAGTGCATTCTCAATAATGTTTGCGTTCTCAGTATGTGCTAAACAAGAGGTGGAATTTTGTCAAAAAGCCTGGCTTGCGAAATCATTTTAGGTACTGGTCATGGGAACGAATATATCAAAAATCTTTTAAATCCGTTGACATTTGTGGAAATTAGCCCTGTGACGTCGTTCATTTGCACCAAAAATAATAAACAAAGTCCAATAACTCTGCTGAAAATATCCGACCGGACCTGGTTTGCGAACTCATTCTAGATACTGGTCATGTGAACTCATATACCAAAAATCTTTTAAATCTTGGGTGGGGGGGGGGATATCCTGACCTGGACATCTTACCCCCCACCCCAAACCCTGACTTTAAAAACTTTTTCTCAGAAGAAGTTAATTTCTCGCCGTTTCATGACTAGATAAAGCAAAACAAGCGATAAAACCATAAGATGATTTTTTTGTCATGTAGGTGCTCGGTGGGGGGGGGGAGATATCCTGACCTGGACATCTTACCCCCCACCCCAAACCCTGACTCTAAAAACTTTTTCTCAGAAGAAGTTAATTTCTCGCTGTTTCATGACTATATAAAGGAAAAGAAGTGATAAAACCATAAGATGATTTTTTTGTCATGTAAGTGCTGCGTGGGAGGAGATATCCTGACCTGGAAACTTCACCCCCCCCCCACCACCCCAAACCCTGACTCAAACAACTTTTTATCAGAAGAAGTTAATTTCTCGCCGTTTCATGACTAGATAAAGCAAAACAAGCGATAAAACCATAAGATGATTTTTTTGTCATGTAGGTGCTGGGGGGGGGGGGGAGATATCCTGACCTGGACATCTCCCCCCCCCCACCCCAAACCCTGACTCAAAAACCTTTTCCTCAGAAGAAGTTAATTTCTCGCCGTTTCATGACTATATAAAGCAAAACAAGCACTAAAACCATAAGATGATATTTTTTTCATATAGGTGCTGGGGGGGGGGATATCCTGACTCTGACTCAAACAACTTTTTCTCATAAGCAGTTAGTTTCTCGCCGTTTCATGACTAGGCCATAGGAAGTTGATTCTCTGTTTCTCAGACACCGCCGCCCCCCGAAAAAATACGCCGCTGGGTACTTTTTATAGCCTACCAAAAATAAAAAGTATAATTCATCCCGCCGCTCGCAATCCGTGAAGTTCGCAATCTACCATTGTTAACAGGTGTGGATAAAGAGGTGCAACTCTATCTCATAATTCCAATCTTTTAATAGATCGAACAAGCCGATGTCCGGAATCTTAATCGAACGTGCCCGATCTACTTCCGCTAAAACAATGGTTGCAATTCTGAATGTTTGCTTGTGGGACGGCAACAAATATCTTATCCCCTGGACTATAGTGAGTGTTGAGATCGATGATACATGTCGGAATTTATTGGAACGGAGGCAATCTCACACGACTTCCCCGTCAAGAACATTTTGGGCTGAAGTTTGTTAGATAGTGCCGTCCGCCTCCCCCAAGCCCACCCACCCTACAAGTGAATTTTCCTATAGTGTTTTTGAAACGCGTCTCTTTGTGGTGTCATTCTTTTGGTATGCCCGTTATTTCGTAAAGGTGATTTTTAACGAAATAACGGGCATGTTAGAGTTACATTTCTTTAAAAAACTCAAAACATTGGGCGACAAATTATCTCGACGGGGAAGTCGTATGATATTGCCGGAACGGATAACGTCCCAACACGGCGGAAGCATCAAATCCATTTCTGTTGGAAAAAACAAAACATCAGACTTCGACTTCGTCTCACCTGAACTGAAAGCCACACAGGTTGCAGACATTTTTGGCTTTTATTTTAAGATCACGGTGACCACCAATACTTCTTCAAGTACTTGTCAACGTGCAACTACCAGTGCGGATGCACCAACGAAGTCTGCATTCAGTGTTCTTATGGAAAAGACTTTCCAGCTTCCAAAGTTGGACAAATCCATAAACAAGACAGTCAATTACTGTGGGGTCGCTCACCAGACTGCAAAGACTGATAAGACTGGGACTCTGGAGACCAAAACAGTCAGCACTTTTCATAATCACTTTAAAAGAAGTAGATTTAAACAGGATATGTGGCTAGAGAGACTTCAAGTATGTAGCTTGGTGAAAATCCACCTTGAAATTGCCAACTGTACACTACTGATCACCCCCCCTCCTCCAGCTCAACAAGTCCCCTCCCGACCGGGCTCCAGACTCCCTAGTCTTAGGTTGGAATTTCACAACCGACACCTCAAACTTTCTCAATTGTTGGAAATTTCCAATCTCACAAGCGCCTTTTTCTAAAACCATTTAAACATGTTTGAAGCCCAATTATCCATGGACCCAAAACACAATACATGTATGTCAGACCAATCAGTCAGGTGGTTCCAAGGTAGATGTTTTAATGAATTCGGTATTTCGATGATTTTATTGGACACAAAAGTGTTAACTCCCCATAGCCTGCCATTTCTTGACAGGTTGACCTCATTTTAACAAATCTGAATCTCAGTCACTAAAGGATCCTCCTGATTACTCCATACTATATGTATTAAAGCTAAATAGTCCAAACTCTCTTGAGAAGACATTTTAAGAATTACTATAGAGACATATAGTTATGTCCCTGGTCCCACGGTGGGACCAGGGACATAACTATATGTCTCTATAGTAATTCTCCCACCCTTTTAACCTGGTGACCCCATCTGAATAAATTTGAATCCCAGACACCAAAGAACCCTTCATACATATCATAAATATCAGTAAAATAGACCTGATGGTCCTTGTGAAGGAAGCATATTAAGGGGGAAACTGTCCTTCGCTTGGCCCCTATTTGACCAGGTGACCCCATTAAAAAAATCTGCATTGCAGTCAAGGAAGAACATTCCATTCTATATAAGCCAACTAGTTCTTGCAAACATATTTTAAGAATTACTATGTAGTGAAATAGTTAAGTCTCTTGCTCTGGCCTTATTTGACTTTGTGATCCCATTTTCACAAAGGATAAGAATTAACTTCCCCAGTTGAAGTTGGTGATATTCACCCATTGGGCACCTCATTTATGAATTTTATCTTCTGCAAATTAGGGGATATAGAAACTTCCTAGAAGGGAAATTTAACTAACAACAATGTAAATTTGATACTATAGATACTTCCCAGAAGATGAGGCCTAAGCAGAATGAGGTCGGTAGAGGGTGAATTTGGTGATGCTAGCCTGCTGTGCGGTATAGCATCACAAAAAGCGTGTCTGTTTCTACATTGTGCATGCCTGGCCTCAAGCAACACAATGTATTATACAATCAAGCCTTGAAAAAGTGTGATAGTGTGTCTGTCATTTGCAGAATGAGGTCCCCAGAGGGTGAATTTAGTGACGCTAAATTCACCCTCTGGGGACCTCATTCTGATAAGGCCCTCAACTGCTATGGAAGATCTAGAATAAAATTGAATTTCCCCAGTTGAAGTTGGTGATGTTCACCCATTGGGCCCCTCAATTATGAATTTTATCTTCTGCATAATTAGGGGATATAGAAACTTCCTAGAAGGAAAATTTAACTAACAACAATGTAAATTTGATACTATAGATACTTCCCAGAAGATGAGGCCTAAGCAGAATGAGGTCTCCAGATGGTGAATTTGGTGATGCTAGCCCGCTGTGTGGGATAGCATCACTAAAAGCATGTCTGTTCCTACATTGTGCATGTCTGGCCTCAAGCAACACAATGTATTATACAATCAAGCCTTGAAATAGTCTGTCTGTTATTTGCAGAATGAGGTCCCCAGAGGGTGAATTTAGTGACGCTATCCTGCACAGCGGGCTAGTATCACTAAATTCACCCTCTGGGGACCTCATTATGATAAGGCCCTCAACTGCTATGGAAGACCTAGAATAAGATTGAAGTTCCCCAGTTGAAGTTGGTGATGTTCACCCATTGGGCACCTCAATCATGAATTTTATCTTCTGCAAATTAGGGGATATATAAACTTCCTAGAAGGGAAATTTAACTAACAACAATGTAAATTTGATACTATAGATACTTCACAGAAGATGAGGCCTAAGCAGAATAAGATCTTGAGACTCTAGATACTTCCCAGAAGATGAGGCCTAAGCAGAATAAGGTTCTCAGAGGGTGTATTTGGTTATGCTAGCCTGCTGTGTGGAGCAACCCCCTAAATTCACCCTCTGGGAACCTCATTCTACAAATGCCAGACACTCTTAATTCAAACTTGGAGAAAATGAAATTAATCTGATTTTAATGACCACTGAGTGATAATGTAAACAACAAGGGTGCTTCATTGATAACACCATTAATCTCAGTTAAATTACAAATGACATGAATTACACTCTCTGGGGATGGAAAGCACTATGGCACAGCAGATGTTATCTACCCATCTGCCAGTTGTATAAACATGTGTCCATCAGAGCACATGGGTGGCTTGCTGTAGTAGAGAATACAGGGATTTAAAGTCATTTACTGAACATTTCTGTACATCTGTCTGTTCCTGATTTCTCCCAAACCCCTGATTTCAACCAAATATAGTGGAGTGACTAGAGGTACCTCCCCTCCCCTCCCAAAGATGTAATGTCATAGGTTCTTCAAAATTTTAATGAGTTTTTTTAATTTTATAAAAATTATTTATTAAAAATAAAATATATATATATATTTTTTTTTTTTTGGTTAAATTGAGCAATAAGTTAAATTGAAAAAAAAATTAAAAAATTCAGATTTATGTCCATAGCCCCACCCACATTTGACCCAGTGACCTCATTTGAACAAATCTGAACCACAGTCACCCAAGGTACCCTCATACCAAATATGAACCCATTCGGACCGACAACTTCAGAAAAGAAGTCGTTTTAAGAATTACTATGTGGAAAAATAGTTATGGTCCTGACATCAAAACTATTTGACTTGGTGACCTCATTTGAACAAATCTGAATGAGAGTCACCTAGGGAACATCCACACCAAATATGAACCAATTCGGTATGATGGTTTCAGAGGAGAAGATGTTTTTAAAAAAGTTGACGGACGGACAGACAGACATACGGACAGACAGACAGACGGACGGACGGACGGACGGACGACGGACGAGGAGTGATGACTATAGCTCCACCGGAGACTTTGTCTCAGGTGAGCTAATCAAAGGGATGAACTCACCCAAAAATTTCTAGAAGTGATTCACACATACATGCGATTTGATCTCATATAGTCTGGCTGTTGAAGGGTTGAACCCGGAAACAATTCTTAACAAGCTGAATTTGGTGTCATTCGAAGCAGAATAACCCGGTTGTGAACATATCCAAAATCCGCTAAAATCTGCTTTGGGGAATTTTTTTTATTCAAGATGGCGTCCAACATGGCCGCTTGAAACTTGAACATTTCGAGAAGTCTATTGTTTGACACACACAATAAAACTATCAACCCGTGTTATAACCAAAATTCCTTTTGTAGTGTATACAATATATTTCCATGTTGTTTCCGAATAAAAGACCTAAACATGGCGGTCAAAATGTCAGCCAAAACCGGAAAAATATGTGTTTTACTAGATTTTCCAACTAATTTTCCATATTATGAATCTATTGACTTTGAATCTCCCACCCGAACTAAAGATAAATCTATTGAATGTTGAGATTGCTTTCTCGCTATACAGCCACATTCAATCCAGTTCCTGATCAACAACAATTTGCTCAAAATTCGTGTAAATATCCACACGACTATCCCCACAGGCAGTGACACACTTAAGTCCATTTTTCCGGCAGGAACATTGATTTGCACCACAAGGATTTCTTGACGACATTTTACATTTGCATCGAATGAATTTGAGCAGATTTTCTGGTGCTGGTTCTGGGTCAGTCATTATTGGGATAAGTATTGACCCCTGCAGTTTCCATCCCAAATGTTCCCGAGATATGCCCAGATTAAAACCTGTAAGTGAACCCTATGACTATGGAAATAGGCTGCCCTCTCTGTAGGTGGCAATTTCTGAGGTTCGATAGCAGACCGGCCGGAGTAAATCATGGTCATGAACTTCGCGTATCTTGGATGGCCGAGGGACTCTCCGTCCTTGCCAGAGTACATTTGAACGAAAATCTTCGAACCTGCCTCGCCTGACTGTTGGGCTGACGCAGCCCGATCGCTGATTTCTATCCAAAGATGTTGCAATTGAGCAGACGATTCTAATCGTGTCATCAAGCCCGTCTTTCCCTGTCCAAATATCGCTGATGTTTTGTCACACCCACCCCAAGCATGCAAGAAAAGAATATGTTTGGTGACCAAATCACCGGCTTTGTGCACGATATCAGCTACATTCCACACCCCACGGCTTTTGTGTAACTTTCGCATCTCAGACTTGAAATATATATTTGATAATGAGCCTTTTCCAGTGATGTAGGAGTAAAACTAGAACATCTGTGTCATCAGCAACAACTACCTATGATTTTGATGCTGATTCTATGGCAACTGAAACAATCATTGTGTCTGCGTCAGATGTACTGTTATGGACTATGTGATGAGAGTCCCTTAGCGCATTGCTGCGTAGATGTATAAACTGCTGCTTGTTCGTTTCGTTCGAAAGAACCACTTCTTGATTGTTGTGAACCTGCATAATATCGGTCAGATGGACATCAGCACAGGTTTTGCCCACTCTTAGCTGTTGTTCATGATCCTTAATCGATGGTCCTTGACCATAGTCATCGAAAACTATTGAGCAAACACCATTCTTGGCCTTAACATAGCTTACATAGTGTTCAACCACTTGTTTGTAGTTGCATTTCTTTGACCAGAGCGCCACCATCGATTACAACTGCTTCCTTATGCCGATTGTATTACCTCGACACCTTCAGTCAATGCATTTGCCAATTGTGCCTTGGTTGGTTTTCGTAAAGTATGATTCTGGAACAGAGTTGTTGGTACCACTGTCTGTTCATATATGAGGTATGTATCGATGTCTTCTTTTCGTTGAGCAATAGCTATTAGTTGTGAGAACACAACTTTAGGATTAATATCGACTCGGTTGTTTTCGATTTGAACTCCAGGAGTTAAATAACTGAACGTTCGAACTTGCTCTTTTCTCCTTACAGACGCATCGGCAACAACGACGTTATCTAACTTCTCTTGAATTTGTGAGCCAACCAACTCTGTCTCGTCGCAATTAAGTTTGTCATCTGAGCCTGCAATCAAACCAGATGAAAGGGAAATGAGCCGTGAGTCATTTGGGTCAAATGGCGCATGCCCATTGAACCATTCCTGGATACTGCATAAATCAGATTCGTTAAGTCTGCCCCTAGATATTCTAAGGTCAACATGTTGTTCACTGGTATTGTGTTTTGTGTTTGTTAAGTCTGTCATTGTGCCGTGTATTTGGGCACACCTGTGCATGCTATCAACCCATTGCCGGCGTACAGATACAGTTATTCCACTTCCTCGTGTAAGTCCACCCCGACTTTTGATGGAACGCATCAAGACTTGCTCAATAACTAGGTCACTTGACAGTCCTGCCCAAAACCTACCGCTCTTTCGAATAGTATGAACACCATCCGCGATAAAACATTTGTATTACCACGGATATTTCTTGGGTAAGTCAAGCATCATTTGCAAATACAAGCGACAGCTCTTCGCATAGTGCACGTGCCCAGTGGCGGCAAACACATTCAACATTTGTCCAACAACTACTAAATGGAGATTCCAATCTCCTGTTCTCTCAGCTCAAATAAAATATATTTCAACATTTCCATATACTCCATATACTGTAACCAAAGTTCGGATGTTCTGGATTTCTCCCCAAGGTATGTCTTGTAATATAACATAAGTTCGTTCAATTTGAGTAGTTTTATTGAATCGGAAACAGCCGAAACTGGATGGTCACATCAAACACTTTTTCATACAGCTCATTTATCGCTTTCACTTCAGCCTGACTAAGCTTCTCCCCTTCGAAACTGTCATTACCAGTTGAAGTGATTCTTTCGATTGCCGATTCTTCGACATTTGATGTCGAAGGTACTTCGATATTTAACGTTGGGGTACTTCAACATTTGATATTGCAAATAATTCGGTATCTGATGTCGCGTTTGACCCCGCATCGTCGACTTGGAAATTTCATTTGAATCCTCAGAGATCAATTCACCCAACAGCTTGTTAGTAAGGGCTCAATCCACAAGGAAATGATCTCTGAGTGCTCGCGAGAATGCCTTCCTGGAAAGCATTGTGGCAACTACGTTTGAGCCATACGCGTTTTCAAGGGCCCCATCTAACCCCGACCCATTCATCGTAGTACCAATGCTACCCATGAAACTCATCATCAGATGGAAGCCGCCGAGTCTACAAACTATTCCCAGTGACTTGGCTTCAATTATCTCAACCGCTTTGAACCAAAGTGGCTGGTCAAACGTCAAGCATGGAGTCACAATTCCCAACTGTGTCGCATGATTCTGAATACACATCAACATGGAAAACAAACAAGACTCATCTGATGTGTTGAGGTCTATTATCTGTAGAAAAAGAACTTCTGACTTGGCTGAAGGTTCTGAGCGATTTGAAGAAAAGATGTGTTCCATGAATCCAGACCAGTTCGGTCTATGCTTCATTGTTCGATTTGAAAGCCAACCGCAATGCCATAAGAAATCAGTGTTCAAACCTGGAGGCAGTGTGTATGGGTTTTGTAGCTCAAGCATGGGTCGGTACTTTATTGTGGATAATCCCAGCTTTGTAGGTTTCAAATAGTGTATGATATGCACACCCTTGTCTTCGATTAGTTCAACCATAACACGTTTTTGACGAGTGATCACTTTTGATGTAGGTGTAAGCAGGGTCTCGTCCTTCGGAGTTGATACTGCGATTATCCCCATACCATGAAATGAACCTTTACCATCAATAGTAGCGACGTTGTGGTCGACGTTATCTGCTACCCACTGAGTAAAGGTACCTGGAAAATACTCCAATTGTGTACTCTCAAGACTTTCCACCTGGATCACTGATTGCTTGTACCTGCTTACTTCGTCATAAGTAATTGAAAACCCCAATTTAGACAGTTCATCAGCAAGCCACCTTGACCCGAACACGTGATCCATTTCAACCACAATACCAAAAGAGTAGGGGTGATCAAAGACACCCAGGATCTCTCAAACGTGTAAAAAGACACCCAAGATCTCAACGTCAACGGGAATTTACATTAATCGTCTGCTATTTACGGAGCTGCGCTGCCAGTCAGACTCACAGCAGACGCTATATACGTCCATTTAAATTCCGTAGATATTTGGTATCATTTTTGCGCGTTTGAGATATTCTGGGTGTCTGCTCGAAACCATGCGACATAGACCAATTCAGCGCTATTAAAGAGCGTTTAATTAAACAGACTTTCATCATGATATAAGAAATACGTTTTCCATTGTCCATATGTATGTCAATATATTATCTGATGACCTTGCAATTATATAATCGTTCATTATATATACATATATGTACTGATAACAACTGTTATCAAGATCACTTAGCGCATATACAGAGTCCCGTAGTCAGAATTACCTTCCTAAATTACGTCAGACCCCTCCCCTATTCAGGACGCTGTAGAAAATTTTCCCCAAAGTGGATTTTGGATATGTTATACATGAAGGTCTCCTCTTTCCAACGATACCAAATTTAGCTTGTTAAGAATTTTTTCCGGGTAGCTCCTATATTTCAGCTCCGACAGCCAGACTAATATGACAATAATTTTCAAGACAACACTTATTAAATCATGTATGTTTCACATATTAAACATCATTTCTATTATTACATACATACATACAGATATACTCTATTTATCTCATATATATTTTGAAGACCTCTGTCTGTATGTATGTTTGTTTGTTTGTCTGTCATTTATACAAATCTACGATTCTCGACCGATCGGGACGAAACTTGGTACGTGTGTGTAGTTTGACCAGGCGGTGGACGTTGTCGTATTGGCAAGCCCGTGCGGCGCCCGCTTCGCGCAGACGAGATCTCGGAAACGGGTGGAGCTATCGACTTGATATTTGCTATGTGAATGTATCTTGCCCCAGATACAAATTTTATCGGGTCGCCGAGCCCGTGCGACGCAAGCTTCGCGCATGCGCAGACCAGATCTTGAAAACGGGTGGAGCTATCGACTTGAAATTTGGTTTTTGAATAGCCTGGACAACGTCGGGCTCATCGGCTAGTCTATTATATATTTTGGAAGATCTGTTTGTGTGTGTGTGTGTGTCTGTCTGTGTGATCGCGATGGACTCGAAAACGGCCGAGCCGATTTCGATGAAACTTGGTATGTGGGGGTATTTTCGGCCGGGGGGTGGCATGGGCCTATTAATTTTCAGATCCGAGGTCAACTTTTCACGTGCCGAGGTCAAATCTGTTTTTACACTGTGTTACGGGACTTTCATTTGAGTTCGGTGCTTATAAATCGATTCGAAACAGCGCGAATAATAAAATGTCAGTCATAATAATGATACTGTGAGAATCTTTCGTGTTTCCTCTTTCCAACGATATATAATACGTATGTATCCATTTTAGTTATCTGCCTCAATTATCAAGAAGAAGTGGTACTATCTTCCATCAGGATAAAAACAATGCGTAACTTCTATGACGTCGTTAGAGGTCATAACGTTAGATCACGTTAACGCTTAGCCGGCCGATGCATTTGACTGTTTCAGACGTCTTGCGATATCTCGGGCACCGATGGTAATTTATCTTTACGTTGAAACTTGATAATTAATGAGCGTGTGTATATGAGGCGCGTTTATATACTTGAGTGGAAATCAAATCGGGTTAAACTGGCGGATTTTTACGGACGAAATTTGATGCATAAGGCCGATTTCCCGGTATCCGCTGGGCCGATTTCCACCATTTTTGGGTTGTTGGTGTTTGACCCCACCTGACCTTGACCTTCAAAATGGTCCATTCAAGGTCAAAGCCCGGACGAAGTCGGGTCACCTTCTAGTATTCTATATATGTATGCGTGTTTGTACTATCAACAGGTGGAAGCTTGCTAAAACGACAGTAGCAATGGTGATTAAGAACAACCACTGATAATAAATTTACCCATACACATTAAAAAAAATTGATTCTGCATATTGTTGTTATTTTATGTTATGAAAGTTTAATATATTTTGTTTTTGTCTTGTATTGACACATTCAAAGATGGCTCAGTGAAGCCTGACAAGTTTCAGTATTGATAAAATTTCATTAAAATCAAATCAAGTAGTCATGTTTCAATGTCCGAACATTGGTTTTACAATTTTAGGATAAACAAATAAAAACCTGCCTGCCGGGAAATTTTGGTCATAAAATATGGTAATATAAACCTGCCTGCCGGTAAATTTTGGCCATAAAAAATAAATATAAAAATCTGCCTGCCTGCCTGCTTTGGGAAAAAAAGTGTCTGAGAAACAGAGAATCAACTTCCTGTGGCCCTAGATAAAGCAAAATAAGCGATAAAACCATAAGATGATTTTTTTTGTCATGTAGGTGCTGGGTGGGGGGGGGGGGGATATCCTGACCTGGACATTCCCCCACAACCACCCCAAACCCTGACTCAAACAACTTTTTCTCAGAAGAAGTTAATTTCTCGCCGTTTCATGACTAGATAAAGCAAAAGAAGCGATAAAACCATAAGATGATTTGTTTGTCATGTAGGTGCTGGGTGTGGGGGAAGATGATATCCTGACCTGGACATTTAAAAAAAAAAAAAAAAAAAAAAATTCTGGTTATTTCAGGAACAAACAATCAAATGCGTGAAATTTTTTTTTTTTCACTTTAAAAAAAAAATAAAAAAATAAAAATTAATAACAAATAAATTTCAATCTCAAAAAACATTTTTCTGGCCATTTCAGGACCAAACGATATCAAATGAGTGAAATTATTTTTAGTCGTACATGGGGGAAAGATATCCAGGGTGGGGGGGGGAAGATATCCAGGGGGGAGATATCCTGTTACACCGTATGTACCGTATGTGTAGATTGAATTTATCATGAAAACAATCTGTATCATTTGTTTTGGTTTTTCAGGCAAAAGTTGAAAGGAAAACATTGAATTCAGCAGCTGCCACAATTTCAATCAATCCTGAGGACTCTAACGAAGGACAGACAGGAGCTCAACCAAATCTGGTATCATATATCTCTCAGTTAGCATACCAGTTGTAAGACTTCTAAAATTTCCTATTCTTATCATGTGCTACAAAAAAAACTCCAATCATTGTTTCATAAACATTTTAACATTTAAGATACATAATCCAAATAAATGCTCCTAAATTACTATTCATTTGGCTTCGGGGTACAAAATATTTGAATCGAGTCGAGTAACCCTCCCAACTTGAAAGTTCAGAGTTACATGTATCATGCAGATATCGATTTTGGAAATCTGTTATTTTTTACCACCTGGCACCTGGAATATTTGGTGGCCTTGCAAATAATTGACGAGCCGACGACATACTCTCGATCACAAATTGCGTTGAACAAAATGTTGATGTATAACAATTATAACATGTTTGGAAAAATTTTATTCTAAAGTTGACAGTGGTTATAGCATTATTTTTTGGTAATTAATTGATTCTGATAACTAAAACATCTTTTGGAGAAATGTTGTTATTGTTGGAATCTGATGATATGGAGACCATCGAATAGGATTGTGTAACTTTAAAGATTTAACTATGCAGGAATGTGTGTATGACTATAATTTCAGTTAGAAAGTTCAATAGCCAATACAATGACGATCTTATTAATTGTACTCATAATGAACTTCATTCAAACTGCAATATTTCATATATTATTGTCGCCATTGTTTTCCCCTCACATTTTTTTCAGAATGACCATGCATATCATGTCTCAGAAAGTCCAAAAAAATTAAACCGAAAAATGGACGCAGTTGAAGAGAAATTAGATGAATTAAAATGTGAACTAAAAAAATCAAAACAAAGGGAGAATCGATCAAAGATTACTATAAAGAGTCTTCTAGAAAAATTGGAGAATGAAAAAATGCTGTCTGTGGAGGCTCAATCTTCATTACAACATTACCAGAACTTGTCTTTGAATCTTTTTAATAAGCCACACAGTGGTTATACTGAAGAACAGAACAGATTTGCTACGACACTGCACTTCTATGGACCAAAAGGATATGAATATGCTCGGACATTTATCCCACTTCCAGCACTACGCACGATAAGACAGTGGTTATCTGTCGTGAATAATCAGCCAGGATTCTCTGAACAAGTGATGGAATTCTTGAAAAAAGAGCGAGAAAGAGATGAATTTTCCTATCAATTTTGCTCAATTATGATAGATGGCATGAGCATTAGGAAACAAATTGAATGGGACGAATTAGCGAGGTCACTGGTGGGACATGTTGATTTTGGGAATGGATCGGGATATTTGAATGCTGACACACAGCCTAAAGCCAAGGAAGCTCTAGTAATAATGGCAGTAGGCATTTGTGGGTACTGGAAGGTACCAATAGGATACTTTTTAACAGCTGGTGTAAATGCTGAGACCCAGGGAAATCTGATCACTCATGGGATTCACAAACTGGAATCTATAGGTATTAAAGTTTTGGCCATGGTAATGGATGGTCTCTCAGCAAATCAGGCAATGGTCAAGAATTTTGGATGTTCACTGAAACCAACAGCACTAAAATGTAGTTTCCCAAATCCACATGATAACAGCAGACAAATATTTGTTTTCTTTGATGCTTGCCATATGATGAAACTCATAAGGAACACCATGCATACATATAAAGTCATTAAATTCAAGGTGTCGCCATCGATTGCATGAAAATACGTTGTGGATGTTGACGTTTCTAAGGACGCTGTCACTAGCACTGGAAACAAACAGAGTGCATTCTAATGATGCTCCATAACATTGTTACGATCCAGTGACGTCACTCACGAACTGCTGGAGGTCAGCTGGTCCAAGTTCCTGTAACCTTTCTTCACCACATATTATTAAGTTTAACTGTCTAGTAGAGGATACTTTATCTGTCTAGTATTCGGATAGAGGCGTGGTTTATCTGATGGGCTTTATATGTATAGTAGAGAGGGGTAGGAGGTGGATAATGGGCTTTATATGTATAGTATAGAGGGGTAGGAGGTGGATAATGGGCTTTATATGTATAGTAGAGAGGGGTAGGAGGTGGATAATTGGCTTTATATGTATAGTATAGAGGGGTAGGAGGTGGATAATGGCTTTATATGTATAGTAGAGAGGGGTAGGAGGTGGATAATATTTTTTTCGATTCTTTATTAAATAAATATTTAAACATGTGTAAATGGGTAATGATATACATCACAATATTAAAAAATGAACATAGGGGGATATGGCTCCATGTCTGGCATTGTCATACCACATGGTGAAGGCTTGTTCCATGTCAGATCCATGCTTTGTTGGACCACAGACGCTTAGGCCTCATCATTGTTTTTTTGCATTGTCGATTAAATGGTGTGGTTTTAACCATCATTTATGGCCAGTCGCTTTCGACTTTGCATAATATTTCAACATTTCTTTTTTGCACTATTACGTCAAATGGGACAATCATTTTGACATCCGCCAAAGCTTATGGGCATACTTTTTTCTCTGTTAAGAAGCAATTACACAGCTGTCCCGCAGCCTTGATTTAAACATTTTTAGTGTAGATAAATTGTTGACCGAATAATGAAACATAGTGTCCTGTTATGATTGCCACCTTCTGTGCTATTTTTAAACCACTGAATGCGTGGGACAGCTCATTATTTCCCGAAGTGTTATCGAGTGGGAATAATTGATCATGTTTATAAGCGTGGATTTATATGTATGATTTATAATAAATCAACCAGGAAGTGAATAACAGTCTACAAGTTAAATACTTTGAAAGTAATACACCTTATTTCCCGGCATTTAATAAAAACATTATACATATTCACACCCGGCGGAACATTCCAATACAACTTAACAGCACGTGCTCTGTGCGAGTCAGCAGGGGTTATTTCAAAGCTCTTGTACGTATCCACTGAATGATACTTCCATAACTCACAATTATTACCTGTATTTGAGATCAGCATACCTTGTCATGAATCCATGCATGATGCATGCAAACAAATGATACATTGCCACTGTTTGTTAATCCATAATTTTATAAAACGGAGAGTTGGATGTGTGTGTTTCCTTATTTATTGTAAGCTGTGTAGCTATTCCATTTCCTCCCAAAAAACAGTTGACTTGTGTACCAAACGATCACTACTCAACAGGGGTTTTAAGAGATTAGTTGAAATAATCGGTAATACTGTATACCGCGGTATGGTTTTAAGATTACCGCAGTATTTTTATGCTTAAATACCACCCAGCAGGTTGATATTCAAATAATGCTATAATAACTAAAAAAATAAGTCATTAAAGGTGGAAATAATAGTAAATACATAAAGACATATATAATGAACCTCCACGAATGCTTTTTGGACCTGTGTTCGTTTATTTTCCTTGTTTAGTAGGACTGTTCCGTAAAACACCACACGACTTCATTTTTACATTTGACAATAAAGAGAATATATATATCCACCGAGATGCAAGGGGTCACTGAACTAATAATCACCTTTGGGATAATCATCAGAATGTGTGTGAAGAGACAACCGGAAACTGCAATTCGACGGTATATCGCGGTATTGCACCATGGTATTAATGGATGTACACTCCGTTAAGCAGGTCGCTTACAAAGAGCATAGCTGTAGTTCTTACCATAAGAATGGCTGTGTTTGATTCACTGAATGAAAGCTCCCAAACAAGCTGAAGGGCAGCTAATATCTCTTCACTGCTCTTGGATTGTTCTACTGATGTCATAATTAATGGCAAAACCCCTTTCTCCACCAAAATGTTCTTGTTCTCATCATTTTTTGCAATTTTCGCCAGAGCAGAAGCAATTTCCGTAGTAGAGTAGCAATTGCGTCGGTGATTTGGTGACATTCGAAGTAGATCGAGGATGAGCGTCAACAGTCCCTCATCAGCTGCCAGTAAGTGATTTGATTCTTCATATGTTAATAAGACTGTTATCCAAGTGTCCATGTTCACATCTAAAGTAGAACAGTAGTATATCATAAATTGCGATAATTTTGAATAAGCTCCATCTCTATGCATCACTAACAACAGCACAAGACATGATTGCATTATTATTTCCCAAAAACACACGAGAAACATACTGTGTTACACATAATTCACTTGAAAATGCTTTTAAAAGATAGATTTTAGACACTGTTCTAAAAATAGTCACATTTTCTAAGAAACATATTTGAGAGAAATTTAAGTTTCAAATGACAGAACCTCTTGTTGACTGGAATTTCTAACATGTATGTCACTGAATCCATACAGAATCTATAAATGAATAAGCCCAGGCTTCAAGAACGTTCAAAAATATTCATGAACTGTTCGTGAAGATTTACTGTAATGTTCTCATATGCGTTCGTGAACTAAAGTTCATGAACTGTGCATGAAAGGATTCATGAACACATCAAAATATTTCATGAATTCTACATGAGTTCAAATCTGAGTGAGACATCTGCCAAAGCCGTTCATTGACAACCCTCGCAACATTGTTTTTTGATTGATTGATTTATTGCAAAAGTCACATAACAGTGAAACAAGCAAAACGAAACACATTTATATGTACACAAATTTGAATATCACTTCATCATTGTTCATTTCTTATCCATATGCATGTTTTATACAACAGTAATTCAATTAGATTACACTATAATAGGCGATAAACTTAACAATAGGGACACCTTGGGAATATGCAGTCTTTTTATGAAGCTTATATTTTGAAGAGATGGAATACCATGGAATTTATCTCTCGTAGGGTTCTTCCACAAGTATTCAGGGATATATTGTTTTCTGATTTCATTCAAATGACTGCATATAATAACTAAATGGTATTCGTCTCCTACATATTCTCCACATATGGTGCATATCCTGTTGGCAATATCATTCGGAGATTTCTTCCATCTTGCGCATACTATAAGCAGTTTATGATTTGCTGTTCTGAGCTTCAGATGGCAAAATCTTTGGATAACTGTAGTCAATTTTAATAAAACTATAAATTGGGCCCTCGACGAAGAAGATGTGTTTATGTCAACGAGTAGTGCATCCCAATTACGTTGTTTGAGAACCATTTTTGCATTTCTCACTTCAATAGCGGTCAGGCCCGTCTGGGTGATCCACTTTGATTGCAATTTCAAATCATAAAGAGCATTTTTCACAATGTGGAGGATCTGCTCCTCGAATTCTCATTCCGCAGATCAAAATTCGGATTCCAAGGGTTATATGATCTGATTCCGTGAATATTTTGCTCGATTTTTCACGACCATGTTTACTAATTTATGTATATCGAGGGAGCAACTCATTAGATGATACATTTAAATGATAGGATTTGTTTCTTGTGTATTTTACTCTTCACTTTCTTATTCTTTAGTCCCATATCTAGCAAGCTGAACCAAATTACAAGGGTTTGCTCACTCAAATCCACACACAGAATAAAAGTATCGTGTACAAATGTGAATTTCGAAGTGAAAGAGATAATGTCTTGTAAAACAAATTGATTATGTGTATCCGCAAACAACCCATCGTTAATTTAAAAATACACTTGATCAAAATACGCTATTTTAACTTGAAATAATGCATTCAAAGTAACACTACCATACGTTCCGATTCTGTTTCAGAGTGTTCCGATTCACGACACGCACATTTTCAGCGTTCCGATCTGACATCAATAAATGTTTACCGTAGTTAACTGCATCATTTTGCTGGCTTCACAACCATTCTATGTGACGGTAAATTGTTTTGTAATGATTTACTAAGTACTACAACTTAGTATATTATACTACAACAGATCTTCAACGTCAATGGTGTTGATTTTGATGCGATGTTTTTTTATATTTTCCTATAATATCTTGGGGTACTTTTTTAAGAACACCAAACATACATGTACATGTATGTGAGAATCCAAATTGACATTTAATAAATAATTGAGCTTAAAGGTGCTCAATCCAAGTCGATGGTCCCCATATTATCAGATTCCAAAACAACAACGTTTTTTTAAATGCTGCTCCAGTTATCAGAATTGATTAATTGGCCAAAAATAATGCTAATTAGTCAACTAGAGTACAAAATTGCCCAAAACCTGTTATTTATCAACATTTTGTTCAATGAAATTTTGCCGATTTGTCAATTATTTGACACAAAAAGCCACTTGATTTCAGAGTTATCCATCTTCATCCGCAATTTGGTCCGAGACTGTCTTCTCGTCGACCATTTACTGGGCCACTAAAAATGATCGGTGGTGAACAATAATAGATTCTAAAAATCACTCAGAACTTTGAGTGGGTTCCTTGATTTGTATCAAATATTTGACGTCCGAAGCCAAGGAAATAGTGATTTACGATCGTAAATTGGATTAAGCAACTTTAAGCGCAATAAGAAATCTCTAATTGCACTTAAGCGCAATAAGGGAAGATCTGATTGTGCTTAAACACAATAACGAAATATCTAATTGCACTTAAGCACAATAATGATTATTTTATTGCAGTCAAGCACAAAAAGGAATATTTAATCTAATGTCAATGACACTGTAGCTCAACTTAGGTAGGGGAATAATTTAATGGTTGACAGTAATTTGAGGAATTAGGAAAGGTGCCAATTGAAATGTCTAAGTAAGACAAAAATGACCCCCAAAATGACTCGTTCCCATCTACATGTCAATATCAACATTCATGACAAGTTTCATAATGATCGGATAAGGGATGTGGTCTGTAGGGTGTGCCAAAGGATTTAGTGATGCAAAGAGTAAATTCTAAAATGGCCAACGGTGGCCATGTTTTTTTGCCGAATGACCCCAAAATGACTCGTTCCCATCTACATGTCAATGTCAACATGACAAATTTCATGAAGATCAAACAAACAGATCGGTCTATAACCCATGCTAATGGATTTTGTAGAAATATTTAATCCTACAAAGAGTAAAATCCAAAATGGCCATTGGTGGCCATATGTTTTTGCCGAATGACCCCAAAAGGACTCGTTCCCCGATGATCCATATGAAGTTTGGTGATGATCAGATCAGAGATGTGGTCTGTAGAATGTGTCAAAGGATTTTGTGATGCAAAGAGTAAAATCCAAGATGGCCACCAGCGGCCATGTTTTTTGGCCGAATGATCCTAAAATGACTAGTTCCCATCTACATGTAAATGTCAACATTCATGACAAATGTTATGATGATCAGACAAACAGTACGGCCTATAGCTCGCACCAATGGATTCAAATTTGAAATCCAAGATGGCCACCAGCAGCCATGTTTTTTGGCCGAATGACCCCAAAATGACTCGTTCCCATCTACATGTCAAGTAAACATTCTGACAAATTTCATAAAGATCCGACTAAAGATACGAACAATAGCCCGCGCGAAAGTATTTAGTGATGCAAAGAGTAAAACCAAGATGGCTGACGGCGGCCAAGTTTTTTGGTCAAATGACTCGTTCCCATCTAAATGTTGCCCAGATGATCCATATGAAGTTTGGTGATGATCGGATCAAAGATGTGGTCTGTAGGATGACATTGTGTCAAAGGATTTAGTGAAGCAAGGAGTAAAATCCAAGATGGCCACCAGCGGCTATGTTTTTTGGCTGAATGATCCTAAAATGATTCGTTCCCATCTACATGTAAATGTCAACATTCATGACAAATTTTATGATGATCACACAAATCGTACGGCCTGTAGCCCACGCCAATGGATTTAATTTTGAAATCCAAGATGGCCACCAGCGGCCATGTTTTTTGGCTGAAAGACCCCAAAATAACTCGTTCCCATCTACATGTCAATGTCAACATTCATGACAAAATTCATAAAGATCAGACCAAAGCTACGATCAGTAGCCCGCGCCAAATAAATTGTTGACGGACACACAAACACGCACACACTGACGACAAACGCCAACCCATGGCAATAGCTCAAACTTACAAAGTAAGTTGAGCTAATAACAAATATTCTTATTGCACTTAAGTGCAATAAGAGCTAATTGGGCTTAAGTGGAATTAAAAATGAATGTTTCTTATTGCTCTCAAACAGAATTAGCCACATTACATAACCACCCTGTATTTCAAATGGTGTAGTCCATAGTGCAATGGGTGCACCTGGTGACTGTCCACACCTATGCCTATTCGGAGTCTGCTATTTGCATAGAGGGGTGATCTCATGATGGAGATATTAATTGGGCTTAAGCGCAATACTGATAAGGAGCCAGATATGTAATTGCGCTTATGTGCAATAGAGAATCTCTAATTTCGCTTAAGCGCAATACAGGAACATTTAATCCAGCTTAAGCACAATAAGAAAATATTATATTGCGCTTAAGCGTAACAAGGAATATATCATTGCGTTTAAGCAGAATAACGACTATTCTTATTGCGCTTAAGCGCAATTAGTGATTCCATATTGTGCTTAAGCTTAATTCCTTATTGCGCTTAAGCTTAATTATTTATTAAATTATATTTTGGCTTCCAATACATGTACATTATATGCTCAAAATAATATGCTCATGTAACATTAGTCAGTAGAGGTACTATACTACTTTAATCTACAACATTTTAGTAACTGTGTCGGGAATATGTCAGGGTTATTTGTTTTTCGTATTAGCCTTCATTGCGTAATATCTATACTTTTAAATGGTGATTGGCCCATACTGATCTCTGATGGGAACGCACGTTATATAGCGATATCGACCTTCGGGTAGGGATTTATCTATGAGCAAGAGACGAGTCATTCAGTTGGCGATAGCTGATTCGTTTTCGTCTACAATTAATTTGTCAAAACACTCGACTGACAGCAATAATTATAAATCGAAATCACGAAACCGAATATTATAACAAGACAGTCAATGAATGTGGGTCGCCTACCAGACTGTAAAGACTGAGAAGACGGGGACTATGAAGACTACAAGAGTCAGTACTTGACAAAATCACTAAAGACAAGTAGTTCTAAACATGGACATAGCTGGAGGTTCTCAGATGAGCAGGGCTCTTCACCTTGAAATTTCTAATTGCACACCACTGACAAATCTCCAACCTCTTACCTTTTAAAGAGGACAACCATACCACAGTACTAAGTTAACAAAAACCCTTTTGTACATCCCTCTTAGGTTGAATTTTACGACTGGTACCAGTACTTCAAGCTCTCAAGCGTTTGAATATTACCAACCTGACAACCCCCATAAAGTTAAAATTTGTGGCCAATTCAGTCCAACAGTTTAACCTGAAGTAGGAACATATGGACTGATGGTTTAAAAACATACATGTTAGAAAATCAAACCAAACTATGAGATCAAGTCTAACTTATTTTTGGTGTGAACATCTAATCTACAACTAATGTAGTATCAGGCGTGAAATTTTTAACAGTTTAACTTTTGATCAAAGTAGGGGTTCAAATCTCCACCCCTCTACACTCCCTCCCCATTGCCTCAAACATTGCCCCCACCCAGGCTGTCTAGAAATCAATATTATTATACCAGTACCAAACAGCATAGAGGAGAGTTAAATCTCTTATCTCTGCCCCTATTAGAACAAATGTGAATCCCCATCTATGAGATCCATTAATCTAGTAATATTAGGGCTGTGCGATATTGGCCCAAAAAAATATCGCAATATTATGGTGACAACATCGCGATACATGATATTATTTTGGTATATAACAATTGGTAAGTACAATGTATAATATATGCAATATTTCATGAATAAAGTTTGCACAATACATCCCTACATTTATTTACGATTTGTGGGTCATGCGAGGTCGAGTAAATGTGTATTGAACAATTATCAGTAACACCACAGTATACATGTATATAATGACCACTCGTTTGCCGATGGAGAAAACATAGGGATATAATCATATAACAAGGCCCACGTGCGTTTTTGCATAAATTTTTAGAATTATATCCCTTCCACCATAGCGCTCAACACCACACATTAAGCACCGCATTCGGTTTCAAATTTCCATTTTATTTATTCGTAAGGAATTGGTTGTTTGTGAGACTATTTATTAGTGGTAATTGGTAGTTGGTAGCACCGTGAGACTTCAATGTACATATATGGCAGCCCTGGGAATTAGCATCGACAATGGGCAGTGCCGAATCAAAAGCAGACGTGAAATGAATTTGCGTCGGCATTTTTTTTAGCCGAGGAAAATAAAAATAGAATTTTACATTTGTTGCAGCGATAGCAATGCCATGATCCATACGGCACATATCCACAAAATCATTTTACTCGCCATTTGCACACATTGACACGATCAGCTAGTTTGGTCAATATAAACTCTGACATCCTAATCAGTCTCCAATCAACCGATTACGGTTGATAGAGCAAGCTGCATCAACTTGAAAGGAGATCGTTGTGCCAGTCGCATGCATGCGACATACCAATCTCACAATGTAGCCAACTGATGCTAGCGCTTTGATGTTTCCGACGAAGCACATCCAACTTGACAAGCACGTGCTCCGGTGTTCTAAAACTTTTTCAACTGCGTATTTCCGGGAAGTATGGGACTATTATACTTACTCTAACTTCCCTGTTTGTTGGGACCATATGATGGGTTTCAACCTACATGGAGAATATTACAACTTAGGATGGTATTACGATATTTTTATTTCAGACGATATTATTGACGATATCAAAATTAAAACCGGCTATACCCGATATATCGCCATATCGCCCAGCACTAAGTAATATCAATATACCCCCCACCCCCCCCCCCCAATGTCCCCCCAATTTTTCTTTGAAAAATCAGGGTATGATTACACTTGGATAAGTGGTGGTTAAGAAACTAATATTGGAACAGCCGAGTCTGTATTTAGTGTGTCTGACCTTTGCATGTGAATTTAATGACAGTATTCCGCTAGGTGGACTAACATCACCGAATTCACCCTCTGGGGACCTCATTTCCTAAAAATGACCCAGTTTGAACAAATCTGAATCCCGGTCACCCAAGGCCCCTCCATACCAAATATAAGCTATATAGGCCCAATGGTTCTTGAGAAAAAAACTGTGTTAAGAATTACTATGGAGGGAAAGAGTTATGGCCCTGGCTTCGCTCCTACATGTATTTGATCTGATGAACTTAATTGAACAAATCTGATTGTGAAACACCTAGGGAACATGCACAATGAAATATATACCCCCCAATTTTTCTTTGAAAAATAGTGGTATGATTTCATCTGGATAAGTGGTGATTAAGAAAATAATATGAAATAGCCAAGCCTGAATTTAGTATGTCTGACATTTGCAGAATTATGTCCCCAAAAGGTGAATTTAATGACAATATTCCGTAAGGCTGGCTAGCATCACCAAATTCATCCTCAATCTGATTAGGTCTCAATGGCCAATAAAAACCTAGGAACAGATTGAAATCCTACAGTTGAAGTTGGTGACCCAATTATGCATTTTATCTTCTGCAAATTAGGGGGACATAGAAACTGAACAGAAGGGAAAAAGTAACTAAAACAAAATTTCAGTTTGATACTTAAGATACTTCCCAGAAGATGAGGCCTAAGCAGAATTAGGTCCCTGGAGGGTGTATTTGGTTATGCTAGCCGGCTGTATGGGGTAGCAACACTAAATTCACCCTCTGGGTAACTCATTCTGCAAATGTCAGACACACTATTTCCACACTTGAAGAAATCTAAGCCATTCACAATACCATTGTATGTCAGGGAAACCAATTCCTATCAGTCATCACCTAATATTGGGAGCACCAGTTTGTTTTTAAATTGCTAGCAGATATGTTTACCATGCAGATGACATCTATTATTCTAACCTATATTAATGGCTTATTCTCACTTATCCCGCAGGGATGTGTGAATGCATCTGAGCCGGCAGGTTATAGTCTGTTTTTACAATGCGTGACTAGTGATCGCATCGCCGCAAGCAGTGTTTGTTTAAGCAAAGTGTAGCCCAAACTTACAGGCAATAACTGTATATCACGATATGAACTCTTGTCACTGAAAACAACTCAAGTGAGTTATTTCCAGAGATCATCATGTTCTCACGCTAACATATAAATTACAGAGGTTCACAAAGACAGATCATATAAAAATGGCAGACGCTCAAGTACATATAATTTCATTCCTAATACTCGCGGTGGTAAATATCTCGTCTTTAACCACTATAAGTTCTGTGTTAAGTCTCGAAGAAACGACAGTGTACATTGGCGATGCTGTTCAAAGACATGCGGTGCTACTGTAAATACCAAGAACGACATCGTCACATCCTACAAAAGCCAGCATAACCACAACTCAGACCAGGCCCAAGTTGATGTTGAAACCATCATCGCAGAGCTTTAAACCTTAGTTCGACAGACATCCAGACCAGTCACTGCTATATACCAGATAGAAATATCTAGTATGTTTGTCTTTGAGAAAAAAAAACCAACATAGTCTAGTACAAAAATATGACATGTCACATCTCCAAAAGCATACAAAATAGGATATTTTATTCTTATCTACCATATCATCATTGATAACGCTCTTTATTATATTTCAACAAGCATAAAACATAGGATATATTAAAAACAAAAACAATTCTTATATATCATAATTGATAGCGCTGTTTATTATATACCAATCTCTAAAATGATTATTTTCCTTTTGCAGATTTGCGGACAGACGAGACACATTCTGACATCATCGCAATGGTTCCGACGTTCTATTCAGTGAAAGCATCACTCTACAGATCCCGGGCGAAACTCCACCCAAAACTCCCACGACAACGAAATGCCATTCAGCTACCAGAACGGTATACAAAGACGACAATGAACAGAGATTTTCTACTTATCGATGATGGTTCGACAGACAGACTACTCATCTTCAGTACCGACGAGAATCTGCAGCACTTGTCCAACGGCCAACGCCCAGATGTTCTTCTGCAATGAACATTCGACAAATGCCCGAAGACATTCCAACAACTATATTCCATACATGCGTTTATCGACGGCCAGATGCACCCCCTCGTCTACGGCCTACTACCAGACAAGAAACAATCGACCTATGAGAAATTTTTTCGACTCCTCAGCCTGAAAGCAACAGAATTTTCAACACCACTAACACCAAGTTACTGCTACACGGACTTCGAAATCGGCGCACAGAATGCCATCAGAACAGTATTTCCTGGTGTATAGAGAAGGGCAGTTGGGAATATTACAATATTTAGATTCAGTTGGATATTTATCGGTCTTTTGAAGACCTGTGATGTGTATGTGATGATTATTATGTTATTGTAATTGTCGTATAAATGTATTATATTATAAAAATGTATTATATTATATTATAATAAATCGTTAAGTGCAACTGTTGTTCAAATGGTCCCCAAATGAAATACCGGTAAATCAGCCCAAATGTTGCTTAAATAAAAAAAACTGTAAAACAGTTAAAAACCTAAGTAACTGCAGATACAGACTATAAGCGTCAACTCTTTCATGTTGAGGATTATCACACCTACCTCCGATACAATACCTGCCGGATAAGTGAGAACATCTCATATTAATGACCTGTGTCTTTGCAGATATATCTGCTTCTGTGGTGAGAAGAGGTATTAATTAAATTGGGAGATGACATGTCTTGGAAGGGATGATGGCAGGGTGTGGGTGGGTCTGCACCATGTGGGAGGGGGGGTGGTGGGGGAGGGTGGAATGTTTCCATAATTTCATTAAAGAGTAAAGTTTTATTACTCTGCAGATGTTATAATGGTGTCACTTTTTTAAAATTTTAAAATTTTATTACATGTTTAAAAAATAATTTTTTTGTTTGTTAAATTGAGAAAGGTCGCCCTGAAAATTCTAAAAATCTAAATTTAACATTTTTTTTATTTTTTTTTTAGTTATGTCACTGGCTCCGCCCACATTTGACCCAGTGACCTCATTTGAACAAATCTGAACCACATTCCCCCAAGGACCCTTTGTACCAAATATGAACCTATTCGGCCCAATGAAATTAGAGAAGTCGCTGTAAAAATTACTATGGTAGAAAAGAGTTATGGTCCTAGCTTCGCAACTATTTGACCGGGTGACCTCATTTGAACAAATCTGAATACCAGTCACCTAGGGAACATCCACACCAAATATGAACCCGTTCGGCCTTATGGTTTCAGAGGAGATGTTCAAAGAATTGTTGACGGATGGGCGGACGGACGGATGGACGGACGACGGACGAGGAGTGATGACTATAGCTCCACCGGAGACTTCGTCTCAGGTGAGCTAAAAAGGAAACCTATGGCGTTTGACTGAACATCAAGCCGCTCATGGAAAATCAGTATTTGCTTGTACCCGCTCATGATAATTCTCGTTTTCAGTCAAAAGCCATATAGTTATCCTCTCGTATCATCGTTGATTATTTTCCCTGCTAATCGATATATATACGTCGATCGGCACAATTTCAAAGTAAAATGTGAGACTTCCGATGCGAAACTGAAGTAGGAAAGTCTTCAACGACGAATACTGTTTATATCAGGAAAATGAAGACATTGGTAACATTTCATAACATTATTCGAAAATGTACTGCATAAAGAGTCTGAATGCATGCCCCTTTAATACTCTCGTCATCATTTTGAAGACAAAGCTAAAGGCCGTCCCATGGAGATGTCTATCGCTAGGAAACTGGACGTTTCTATAGTCAAAATCTGGCAGAAGCGACCATTATAAAATAATTTAACCCCTAAATTAAGTGATTTTTTAACTATTTCTAGGCTACAGCCTATATACATGAATGTGGGAAGATTTTTCGACCATTTCTTTGTGCAAATCATTCATTTGTTCTTTTTTTGTATTGACTTGAAGTTCCAAGTTTCTGCATATTAGACAAAGGCGAGGATATGATTCATATGATTCATCTAGAAATTTCAGAAGGTCTATAGCACAATCATACAAGAAACTATGTAAATCATTTACACAGAGAGAAAATAAGAAAAGTGACATTATTTCACCTTGGAATAAGCTAATTTTACTTATGAAAAAGTCAGACATAGAGTTGTTGTCTCGGACACAAATTTAAATTTTGCCATATATATCCTTTATAATATTTAGGACTTTATAGTAGAGTCGCTTATGTCCGATTTTGGGCTCCTGTGGGAAAATCATGAACAAATATAGAGACCATGCTCATGAGCCAGTATATAGTCTCTACTTCAGAAAAAAATTTGTTAGACCCCCTGGGGTGGCGACTGGGTGGTATGATGATGTCACAAAGATGGCCGCCATGCTCATTTTCTTAAGTTCGCTATTGTTTGATTTAATCATAAAAATATAATTGTGATATAAAATAGACGAGAATCCTTTCGTACAGTGTATCGTGTGATGCCATGTTATATTGTTGTATACAAAATTGTCCTCTCGATCAAAGATGGCCGCCAAAATGGCAACCGGAAGTGGGAAAATGTATGATTTTCCATACATGTCGCCTACATCATTTCCGATTGTATCGAACTGGTGACGATTAGGGAATATATCTCTCTTCAATCTTGATAACAAATCACTTAGGCATGACATTAGATGATTTCTTGGATTATAACCTTGTTTTTCTTCTCCAAATGCGATGTTTTAAAGTGGTATGAATTTTTGGCAAAGTTTACTTTTCTATTTTCTATTTCCTTAAAGAAAATTAGAATTAATCGGTTGTGGAAATAAGTAGGATTATTACATAAGATATTTACATCTAACTGGATCAAGCAACTGTCAACTTAATCGAAGATGGCTTCCAAGATGGCGGCCAAAATACGATAATATGCCAATTTTACCCTCTTTCACCCAATTACGTTTATATCACGTAGAAGGTGAATGTAGTAGACTAACTTGCTTCTCCCAAATAAACAATCGCCATGTTATGACATTCAAATTAGTTGTCTTACCGCAATGACTCAAATTGCGAGTTCATATGACAATTATTTTCCAAGTTCATATGACAATTATTTTCCAAATAAGCATCATGAAAATTCGCCAAACATATTTTGTTCATACGTCAAATAACATGTCCACCACAGGAGAACGATATCTCAGTGTTCGATATATGAATGAATGTACTCCGATTTAGATAATACGGAGTTATAAATATCTTATTGTAATCGAGATGGCCGCCAATGTGGCGTAAATGTCGAAATTTGACATTAAAAACATATATTTCCGCAAGATATCCCATTGTGTCAGAATGACACATATGCATTATTATCATACATGGGCTTTCGGTGAGAACATACCATCCACCATATAAAACCAAAATATAGGTTCAAGAACGTTAAGTACAGCACTGCTCAAATTAAGCGACCTGTTTTAACGAGGTGTACATGCGTTAATACCGCGGTGCAATACCGCGACATACCGCTGATTCGCGGTTGCACTACCACGCGCGTACCGCGGTACCACCGCGACATTCACGGTACCACTGCACAACCAGCGGTAACGAATGTTGGTAGCGCGGTGGCACGCGATAATGCACCGCACAAACGCGGTGACATTACCGCTACGCGGTAGCATTTTTGTAACGAGGTTAATGACGGGATTCGATGGCTGACCGTCAATCTTCCAAAATAGGACGGCCGTTCTCACGATCTCCGTCCATGATTGTGTACCGTGAAGTGTATTATTAAAATATTGAAATAGATGAAAGCCGAGTATCGGGGAAATATGCCCATTATAACGGGCTTCCAGATTAAGTAAAGGTAAGTATAAGTTACTTTGAGAAAGTAATTTTTCAATTAATGTGAATATTAAAATATTACAATAACATTTCTAGTCTCGTTTTATTGCCAAAAATTCCCATAAATGACACTATTTGTACAGTGTTGGTTATCGGGAAGGGAACAAATGATTTCGGCCATTTTAGACAGCTCGATATATCCCGTATCTACAGTTTATATCAATGTTCAGATGTACGTGATCCCTAAATTGAATGATAACGACAATATTTAAATAGTCCCCAGAATAAATATCGTTATTTACTTTATTGACATTCATTAACTGCAAATCACAAACACCATTTGTTCGTATAACGGGGATTATTGTCTTAGCAATAAAAGACACAAAGTGGAACTCCCGTATATCCAGGAAAAAAACACATTCTGCGCAAAAGCACGTGTCACTGATTACGCCATACTGCAGCTGGCAGACTTTGTTAATATAGGGCACGGGGCACTTAAATTAAGATGTCGTCATGTCTTTTTATAACTGGCCTCAATGGGTGAAATAAATATTTGTGTTTTGTTGATGGTGCTATTAGTAAAACTACACACATGACGCGCGAATGGCAGTTGTGTGTTTTGGACAATTGTATTTCCATTACTTCAATGCGTCCGTTTGGCTTACATAATGCTCGCAGAAGGTAGTTAAGATATTTATCGATCTATTTTGGTATTGTGAATAATATTATGTGCGAACCGCCACGTGGCTTTAAACAGACAAGTCTCATTCTTTAAAATGTTGTGCACGTAATAGCTATTTATAAATATTTGTCGCACAAAAGTGAGACAAACGCTCTTTATTGCTACCGTATCGGGAATAAACAAGGACTAAAACACACCGAATTCGATCACTTGAAATAATTATGTTACAATGTTAACCTCTGTATATAACCAAACAAACATATTTAGAGGTCAACTTTCCAACACCATGCATGTTTTCTTCCGAATAACGATTAGATAGGAATACCGGTATGTGATATAATTTATACTGCGACCCACCGAGAACTACACGTGCACGCCCTCGCCAAAAGTTGCAATTTCACATCAATCGATGCCGCCCGACACGCACTCGTGAGCTCAATGAATGTTCACGTATCAAAATCAAAGACTGATTTGACAACGTTGTGTCTTTCAAAGTTTGGTGTTTTGCGTGTGTCTTTTGTCGCGCACATTGGTGATGATAACAACTTTACTTTGCCGCATGACATGTGCCACGCTTTCTTAGTTATACATTTTATTCCCACCGACAAGAAATCTTCAGGCGCAAATGTATGTAAATTGCTTTACTATTTCACGCATGCGTACAATCATACGTCTTGGCGACAATATACTATTTACGTGCCGATTATGTTTGGCATATGAACAAAACTATATAGTCGGGGAGCCAATAAGGTCCACGTGCACCCCCCCCCCCGATGATTACAAATAACCTTATTTTTATTGTTTCCTATGGTATCCAGATAAAGAATCCGGATTTCACCTAAAAATAAAGGTGGCCCTACTAGGTGTTAGAGCCATTTGAATCCAAGATGGCCGCCATTTCCTCTAATTCCGACCAGCTGTATTTAATCATTGTAATAGATCGGTTGTTAGCAAAAGACACAGACAAAATGTATGCCATTTTGTTGGTATGATCTCCTTCTTCAAAATGACCACAAAAAATTTCGAAAAAAAATTAAAATGGCGGCCGAAAAATGACGTCATATGCACGAAAATAGGAAATTTAATTAATATTTCACCATATCTTCCATTTTTCTTCACATTAATCATTAGTAAATGGCAATGTTTTTGAGACAGGCATCAAGCGTGATATTATAGCGTCATTTTAAGACATTTGCCATTGACGATGGTTCAGTTAGGATACAGAAAGAGGATTTGAAAAAAAGGGGTGAAATTTTCGATTTTTTTTGCAAGACGATTTTGATAGTCATTTTAACGACAAACCACACAGGATGTTAATAGAATGTCAACAACTATGTGCTTTATTTTATTGGACGGATGTTTTACTTCAATGGGAATGAAATTGGTGTAGAAAATTTGCAAAATGGCCACCGAAAATACGAAAAATGGTAAATATTGCCCCAGGGTGTCCTGCAATGGCTTACAAGTTGTGGTTGATATATAAAATTGGCTAATCTGTATTACATACATTGAATACTAACATGTCTGATGCACCATGGATCATTGTTTCTATTGTCACCACTGACATCACCAGAAATATTGGATATTTCAAGATCGGCAAAAATTAACTTTTCAGGGTTGGACAATTGTTTTAAGTAAAATGCAACTATCATTGGTATCAAAGGTATTTATTGTTTTGGTCTATCTTAAATGTGTCACACTACGGTGTTTATAGACCAAATTGCTCAAGATGGCTTCCAAAATGGCAACCAAATTTGTAAAAAGTTATTTTTTTACATATATCCCGAACATTATTCTCTGCGTTATCCGACAAGGTATTAAATTGTGACTCACTTGGTTATTATACGTGTTAGTTAATTAGCTGACAACCACGTTCTATTATGTTTGTCCCAGTTCCGTATGACAAATTCATTTTAAAGTTGCAGCATGAAATTTGGCGGAGAACCTCTTTTGTGATTCTTGCCATATTATTGAAAGGAAATGGGCAGAACTTTGAAACGGAACTGAGATGAACCATAATATGTGACTATTCTGGTCCATTATGATAAAACATATCAACTGGATATAGGGTGAATGCCAGGGAGTTACTATATGATCATAGGTAAGGTGAATAGGTATACAGGGAGTTATTGTATGGTCAGTGGTGAGACGAGTACATGTATGTATACAATGAGTGACTGTATGATCATAAATGTAATGAATAGCTATGCAGGGAGTGACTAAATTGTCATGTGTCAGGTGTATGAGTATACCCGGTGTTCCTGCTTGGTGACTCGTTGCGGTATGGTCATGTGTAGGTTATACGGGCATACACATGTGTTGCTATATGGTCATGGGCGAGGGGTATGTGTATATATCGAGCGGCTATATGGCCATGGATGATGTGCATATGCATACATGGATTGAATATACTGACATGGCTGGGGAGTATTAGTATATCTTGAGTGGCTATTCTGCTATGGTGTGACAAATAGGGATACAGGGAGTGACATGGCAAAGGGTGAGGTGAATATATATACAATGATTGACCATGATCATGTATGAATGTTTTGAATAGGTACACACGGGGTGACTATATGGCCATAGGTCAGATGAAGAAGTATACCAGGTGCCATGGATGAGGGTATGTGTATGAATCGAGTGGCTATATGACCATTGGTGAGGTGGATATGTATACCCGGGGTGACTCTATGGTCATTGTTGTGGTGTTGATGTATATATTGAATGTCTATTTGACCATGTGTGTGTGGAGAATAGGTATACATGGGATGACCGTATGGCCAATGGTGAGGTGAATGGGTATACACGGAGTGACTCTATGGTTATGGGTCATGTTTTGGATTATACCCGGTGTGCTTGCATTGTGACGCATGGCTGTATGGCCACCCATTATCATGGGTCAGGTGTACGTTTATACAGTTGGTCACTATATTGTTATGTCTGTGGTGTTTGTGCATATATGGAATTACTGTGTCGTAATGGGTGGCTATCGATGTTCACGTTTAAAGTTCCCCCATGTACACAAACACTATCAAGGTGGAGAACTCTTTGACACGACCTCTCTATTGATTAACATATCCTTGAGTTATTGTGGAAAGCGATAGCCACCCAAATTACACATGTACAACGCATCCCATGACCTCATATGTACATAAACACCACACAAATGACAATATAGTCACCCACTCTATACACGTGCACCTGACCATACAGCCTTATTTGGCTATACCGGTACATGCCACAAATGACGATACAGCCATGAATCACCATGCATGAACACCAGGTATACTCCTACACCTGACCATATAGTCACTCTATGTATACATATTCACCACATTCACGATCATACACTCACTCATTGTATACCTATTCACCTCACCATGGACCATACAGCCACTACATGTATATCTATTCGCCATATCCATGACTATAGAGTCAATCCAGATATACATATACACCTCACCCACCAATGGTGAGCCCTTCCAAATATACCAATACCCGCACACACGACCACTCATAAGTCTCATACTTGCATATACACCTCACACATGACAATACATCAACTCACTGTATACTCATACACGCCATCCATGATCATTCATCTACACCATATACACCACCGATGATAATACATCCACAACATATATAAATATACGACCCACCCGTTACCAAAAGGGCACTGCCTATATAGCCACACGCTCGTCAATGACCATACAGCTAATTCCAGGTATGCATATAACTTCAATCTTGACTACAGGCATACCATGTGCACCTATACACATTACCCATAACCATAAAATCACTCCCTATTTATCTACGCACTCCATCCATGATCATACAGACAACACAAATATACATATACACCACATATCACAATACAGCCACACACGGTACACATATACATCACGACCACCACGACCTTACAGTCACTCCATATATACATAAACAACACACGGATGACCATGTAGCTACTCTCGTTATATATATACACCACAGCAATGCCAATACGATCACATCGGCCACATACAATATACCGTACAGTCACTACATGTATACCGATTCACCTCACACATGCCCATACAGCCACTCCTTATATTCCTATGCATCTCACCATGGACACCCCACTCATAACCATATAGTCACTCATTGTATACCTACTCATAACCATATAGTCACTCATTGTATACCTATTCACATCATTCACGACCATACAGTAACTCCCTGTATACCTATTCACATCACCTATGATCATACAGTAACTCCCTGGCTGCCATATTGGCATCCATCTTTTATCCAGTTGATATGTTTATCATAATGGGCCAGAATAGCCACATGTTATGGTTCATCTCAGTTCCGTCTCAAAGTTTTGCCCATTTCCTTTCAATAATATGGCCAGAATCACAAAAGGGTTCTCTGCAAAATTCCATACTGCAACTTTAAAATGAATTTGTCATGCCCCATACGGAACTGGGACAAACAGAATAGAACGTAGTTGTCGGTTAATTAACTAACACGTATAATAACCATGTGAGTCACAGTTTGCTACCTTGTCGAATAACGCAGATAATAATGTTCGGGATATATGTAAAAAATTAACTTTTTACAAATTTGGTTGCCATTTTGGAAGCCATCTTGAGCAATTTGGTCTATAAACACCGTAGTGTGACACATTTAAGATATAGACCAAAACAATAAATACTTTTGATACCGATGATAGTTGCATTTTACTTAAAAAAATTGTCCAAACCTGAAAAGTTAATTTTTGCCGATATTTATGTCAAGTTTGTGAGAGAAAAATCCAATATTTCTGGTGATGTCAGTGGTGACAATAGAAACAATGATCCATGGTGCATCAGACATGTTAGTATTCAATACAGATTAGCCAATTTTATATATCAACCACAACTTGTAACCCATTGCAGGACACCCTGGGGCAATATTTACCATTTTTCGTATTTTCGGCGGCAATTTGCAAATTTTCTACACCAATTTAAACATGTACAACAAGTAAAACATCCGTCCAATAAAATAAAGCACATAGTTGTTGACATTCTATTAACAGCCTGTGTGGTTTGTCGATAAAATGACTATCAAGACCGTCTTGCAAAAAAAATCGAAAATTTCACCCCTCTTTTCAAATCCTCTTTCTGTATCTATCACTGAACCCTCATCAATGGCAAATGTCTTAAAATGACGCTATAATATCACGCTTGATGCCTGTCTCAAAAACATTGCCATTTACTAATGATTAATGTGAAGAAAAATGGAAGATATGGTGAGATATTAATTAAATTTCCTATTTTCGTGCATATGACGTCATTTTTCGGTGGCCATTTTGATTTTTTTTCGAAATTATTTGAGTCATTTTGAAGAAGGACATCATACCAACAAAATGGCATACATCTTGTCTGTGTCTTTTGCTAACAACCGATCTATTACAACGATTAAATACGGCAAAAAAAATCTTATTGGCTCCCCGACTAATAGATTTGAACGAATATGAATATTTCTGCAATGATCGCCGCCCTGGCCTCTAAGACTAAAATCGGACTCAGTGTTACTAATGCACCGTCCCCGCATGCTTAAACTGCTGCTTGTCACCAGTTCATATCAAGAATCGGCACATTTTCGTTACATGAATCCTGAATATCCGTTAAATTCAATATATGAATCCCGAGTATACCGGTTAACCCTTTACCCAACAGAAGGGCCCTGTGCCAATGCATTCTCTTATATATGCGAGTCGACCATAGGTATAGCGACGGACTCAATCAGATTACTGTATATAGCTAACAGTGACTGACTTTTGAAGTCTTTTGAAAATGTTAACCAGCAGAATGCCCGGGGGTTCAGATATTATAGCTATACTTTAATCTTGTCCATTTCACCAACGTACATATACACCGCTGGTAGAGGCTTGGTTGGTGGACGAGGGTGGATAGTCTGTCTGGTCTTCTGACATAATTTACATAAACGTCTTCGTAAAATTAATCCTTGTATAGGTACCCTTGGTGATTGGAATGGAAAATCGATACAAAATGATCAGACACCAGCTTCGACCATTCTGGCAAACATATATGTGCAGAAAGAAATGTTGGTGATTGCCTCATGTGTGCATTAAAATGACGACCACTATGGGATCGTGACAAATTTTAACTAAATTTCAAGCAAAAAATATATTTACTTGCATCACAGCGGTATTGGCATATTTTTGTATTACTACATGTAGGTATATAACTAGTTTGTCTCATATACAAGTAGCGCTAATGTGTATCTGGACCATCACACTCTTGTTAGGTGGAGAGAATATAAAATTATTCCCGGAAATTACTCACATACGCCTGCACAGTTGATGTCGAATCCGGTTCACGATGAAACATATACGTATTGTTGTATTATTCATGGAATAAATACTGTTAAAACTAAAGTCTATCTGATCAAACTGGATTGCTCATCAAGTGAATATGTACGGAGCTCTTCGTACAATAGCCTCGCCATGACCGTTTAGATTTCTGCTGAAGTGGATCTATATATGCCACTTGCTTGGGGTATATTACAATGATGCATGAATGCAGCATGATATACAACTTGTGGGATATAGCCAGTCTGATCTAATAACTCCTAATCGAACAGTTTGAGGCATTAGGATATACATATTATATATATATTACATGTGTAAATATGTCATGAGAATAAAGAATTGAAGGCATTAGAATATAGATGGATTGGCCTATATAATATGATCTGAAAGATGCCATTATTATTATAGTGAATCATGGCCACCTCTATAGCTACGCGGGCTAATTCATCTTCCTTCATTTCCGCATTTCCTTTGGTTCATGATAACGTTCTAAGCAGAATAATCATGGCACGTCACGAGCTGTTATTAACTCCAACTATTACTTCACATTGTGTTGTAAGAAGTTAGTGGACAACGTTGCCCTATTGTGTCATTCAGTATTGAGAACCTGGATTCCAGAGTATATTAGACATAAAAAATCAAACTGATGACATGACACCAGAAGACCCATAACCACCAGTTGATTCTTTACCCGTTTCCAATCGAGTGGTTGTACATTTCGTCAAAACGCGTGAATTAGTAATATGAAAGTGTCAATGACACTGTAGCTCAACTTAGGTAGGGGAATAATTTAATGGTTGACAGTAAATGGAGGGATGTGGTCTGTGGGGTGTGCCAAAGGATTTAGTGATGCAAAGAATAAATTCTAAAACTCATCTACATATCAATGTCAACATCCATGACAATTTAATAAAGATCAAAGAAACAGATTGGTCTATAACCCATGCTAATGGATTTTGTAGAAATATTTAGTCAAACAAAGATTAAAATCCAAAATGGCCATTGGTGGCCATATTTTTTTTCCGAATGACCCTAAAATGACTTGTTCCCATCAAGAGGTCACCCCGATGATCCATATGAAGTTTGGTGATGATCAGATCAGGGATGTGGTATGTATAGGGTGTGTCAAAGTATTTAGTGATGCAAAGAGTAAAATCCAATATGGCTGCCGATGGCCATGTTTTTTGGCCAAATGACCCCAAAATGACTCGTTCCCATCTAGAGGTCACCCCAATGATCCACAGGAAGTTTGGTGATGATCGGATCAGGGATGTGGTCTGTAGGATGTGTCAAAGGATTTAGTGATGCAAAGAGTAAAATCCAAGATGGCTGACGGTGGCCATGTTTTTTGCCGAATGATCCTAAAATGACTCGTTCCCATCTACATGTAAATGTCAACATTCATGACAAATTTTATGATGATCAGACAAACAGTACGGCCTGTAGCCCGCGCCAATGGATACGACCTGTAGCCCGCGCGAAAGTATTTAGTGATGCAAAGAGTAAAATCCAAGATGGCTGACGGTGGCCATGTTTTTTGGCCAAATGACCCCAAAATGACTCGTTCCCATCTAGAGGTCGCCTCGATGATCCATATGAAGTTTGGTGATGATCGTATCAGAGATGTGGTCTGTAGGATGTTTTTTGGCCGAATGATCCTAAAATGACTCGTTCCCATCTACATGTAAATGTCAACATTCATGACAAATTTAATGATGATCACACAAACAGTACGGCCTGTAGCCCGCGCCAATGGATTTAATTTTGATATCCAAGATGGCCACCAGACGCCATGTTTTTTGGCCGAATGACCCCAAAATGACTCGTTCTCATCTACATGTCAATGTCAACATTCATGACAAATTTCATAAAGATCAGACCAAAGATACGACCTGTAGCCCGTGCCTAAGCATTTAGTAATGCAAAGAGTAAAATCCAAGATGGCTGATGGCGGCCATGTTTATTGGCCAAATAACCCCAAAATGAATCGTTCCCATCTAGAGGTCGCCCCGATGATCCATATGAAGTTTGGTGATGATCGGATCAGAGATGTGGTCTGTAGGATGTGTCAAAGGATTTAGTGATGCAAAGCGTAAAATCCAAGATGGCCACCAGCGGCCATGTTTTTTGGCAGAATGATCCTAAAATGACTCGTTCCCATCTACATGTAAATGTCAACATTCATGACAAATTTTATGATGATCACACAAACAGTATGGCCTGTAGCCCGCGCCAATGGATTTAATTTTTAAATCCAAGATGGCCACCAGCATTTCAGACCTTTTTCAAGCCATATATGATGGTTGAATATATCCATTTTGTCACTACGTCAAGCATAACGTCATTGGGTTCTGAAAGACCCAAAAGGGGTGAAATCATGGGGGTGCATGCAAATCCCCACCCAATCTTGCTGCCTGTGGGTGCAATAAGGCATGGGGTGTAATATATAATTTTAAGCGATATAATGCAGAGAATATGGAGGTGTGGTCCCTATTAAAGATTAATAAAATTGCATTTCCCTTAAGGTGACACTCCACAGTTTCGAATGATCAGTAGGGGTAAATTTCTTAGAATAGAGTACAAGTGTTTTCTGAGAGAAGGTTAGTTATGAATTTGTGGATTTTTAGAGGATGTCTTTGAGTTTTGAAAAATATTGTTTCAAGTGACCTTGACCCGACCAGTATGAAGTAGTAGCGATTTCTGCGAAACAGTGGCTCCAGACACCAGCGTGACTTTTTAGCACCTAAAATTTGTCATCTGTATGAACATTTTTTTTTTTTAAATTACAGTGGTGAGAAGTTTGAAATTTTTTGATATTATTGTGATGAAACAGTGTTCTTCCCGACAACATAGGCGGCTATACCATAGATTTTCTGGTTTTTGTGTCCCACGGGCCTGAAATAAGCTTATTTTGGCCATTTTTGCATCAAAATTTCATTTTTCAGGCACACAATCAAGGGGCATAACTCTTGCTACCCCCATTAAAATGACAATTCTGTACCAAAATCTTTAAGCCTAGTATGTGCTCAACCCAGGTATATATACATTGTATATGTGTTGTGGGATCACATTTCAGTTATTTTTTATTGAATTGATGCCCCCCTTATGTTTGCACCAATCCCTGCAGAAACTGTGGAGTGTCACCTTCAAGACCAGCAAATAGCACCATTTTCATCTGTCAACTTGACAAATATTGTTACTGAAAATCATTTTTTAGCAAATCTGTTCAGTTAGAAGGAACATTTTATGGTAGATACACCATTCTTCTATGGATATTCCAATACAGGTTGTCTTTGGTCATATAAATTGGTGGGGATATGGAGTCTTGGAGCAGTGGGGGGGGGGGTGGTGGTTCATTGGTGATTTTTCAGATGATGGGTACTTCTTCATGACATCATATGCTCCTTGAATATTAGCTGAAAAGGCTGATATTGTGACATTACACAGTATACAACAAGATTAGATATTCAGTCTTTCTTATTCACAAGTGTGAAATATAATAATTCAAGTTTCCTTGGTCATATTTCACTTGACAACATATTGTTCATGTGATGTCATAACCTTGTAAAGCTTTCCCTTAATGCTAAATAAGACTTGGAATTTTTTAACCCATAGTTTTGGGAGAGTATTAAAGATAGTTGTTGTATGAAATATTATGTTTTATTTTGATATCTGAGGAAAATATGCATCTCATAATATATTTTATACAACATTTTAGCATTTCAGACCTTTTTCAAGCCATATGTGATGGTTGAATATATCCATTTTGTCACTACGTCAAGCATAACGTCATTGGGTTCGGAAAGACCCAAAAAGGGGTGAAATATGGAGGTGTTGTCCCTATTAAAGATTAATAAAATTGCATTTCCCTTAATTAAGGTGACACTCCACAGTTTCGAATGATCAGTAGGGGTAAATTTCTTAGAATAGAGTACCAGTGTTTTCTGTCACCATGGGTGTGGTATGTTTATTGAGAGAAGGTTAGTTATGAATTTGTGGATTTTTAGAGGATGTCTTTGAGTTTTGAAAAATATTGTTTCAGGTGACCTTGACCCCACCAGTATGAAGTAGTAGCGATTTCTGCGAAACAGTGGCTCCAGACACCAGCGTGACTTTTTAGCACCTAAAATTTGTCATCTGCATGAATTTTTTTTTTTTTTTAAATTACAGTGGTGAGAAGTTTGAAATTTTTGGATATTATTGTGAGGAAACAGTGTTCTTCCCGACAACATAGGCGGCTATACCATAGATTTTCTGGTTTTTGTGTCCCACGGGCCTGAAATACGCTTATTTTGGCCATTTTTGCATCAAAATTTCATTTTTCAGACACACAATCAAGGGGCATAACTCTGCTACCCCCATTAAAATGACAATTCTGTACCAAAATCTTTAAGCCTAGTATGTGCTCAACCCAGGTATATATACATTGTATATGTGTTGTGGGATCACATTTCAGTTATTTTTTATTGAATTGATGCCCCCCTTATTTTTGCACCAATCCCTGCAGAAACTGTGGAGTGTCACCAAAATGACTCGTTCCCATCTACATGTCAATGTCAACATTCATGACAAATTTCATAAAGATCAGACCAAAGATACGACCTGTAGCCCGCGCCAAAGGAAATTGTTGACGGGCACACGCACACACGGACGATGGACGCCAAGCCATGGCAATAGCTCAAACTTACAAAGTAAGTTGAGCTAATAATAAGTATGGCTTACCATTTTTGGCACGTATACAATTCACATTCTTTAGTCATTTAAACTGCAGGGTTGGATATGCAGAGAAGTTGCGTAGTCCCTGCTGATTTCGATAAACTTCAAGTTAATCATTAATCAAGTGGGAGTGGCAGCATAATCATAACCATTGCCAAGAACAACTTTCACGTTGAACCCATGTACAAACGCAATGCATTGTCCCAGTAAACTCTTCATACGCCTAAATCAAAGAAGTCAATTGGGATACCATTTTCTGTATGCTATCAATGGTCCATATAATACCAGCCTACTGTTTTCATACCAAGACATCTTTCGTATGTTGGGCGAATCACTTTGTGTGGTTGCCACCGATTAACTGAACACCATGAAATCAAAGAACCAGACACACCACTTCGTCTGGTGTCGGGGATATAGCCTGGTGTATGATATCATAATGTTCATTTCAACTGAATAAACATGCCGTGGGAGGTTAATAACTTATAGTAACTGCACAAAAGGTCTCCACATATGCTATGACAGTGGTTGGAATACTTTGTTGAATATCATCATCCAGATTTCAAAACATAGTATTCACAATATATCATTTTAATCTCGACACGGAACGCTACCCCTTATATGAATATATTTATCCACCTATGGGGTCTATTCTATTTTATTCTGCCGTGGTTATCAATACGATTGAAACATGCTAAGTTCAGCTAAACGAGGTTCAACTTGTGTTACCATACAAATTTAAACCAAGGTTACAGCGCAAATAACAGTGAGAGAAGCAGGCCAAATGACAGCCATATAATTAATTATACTATTGTTTGTGTTTTATAAACAAGAAGAATTTGTTGTTTCTTGCTTGCCAAGAATCTTGGTGTAGCTGAGAAGTACAATACCCACTTCATAGCTATCACAATAAACAGTTGTGTGTTGCAAACCTCTATTATACACTATAGACAGTTTCTACTGAGGAGATGTCATGAAAAAAAACTAACACCAACGCTTATCTTCATCATCGATTGGCATTTGATATGGTAACCAGCAATATTTCTCAATTAGTAATCCGGCTTAGAGTATAGCACAGGAGGCGAGACAATCATCAAGCTGAGATGGAGGTCTTTCTAATTTCACATTGAGAGTTGGATTTTCTCTTCAACTCCCTCCTCCCTTAATATCATGAAATTTGAAGACATGACGTGTATGCAGTATAGGACACCCGTTAATCTGTATAAGAAATTAAAGCTATGCGCCAACCGAATTCCCCATGGTGGTATGCCAGGACGACATTTGGTGGTGTAACGAACACATACTTTTGTATTTTTACTGTCATTTTGGTAGCCATCTTGGATGAAATTGAACAGTTCTGTTGATATGTGATAATATTTCGTATGTGGCACGAATATCTCTTTCCCCTCACTGAATTCCGCTCATTTCTTTAAATCTATTGCTAGAATATCGGAATTGATTTTTAACAAAATGCTATAATTCTCTTGTCTAAAGTTGATTTTTGACAGATCGAACATGTTTTGTACAATACTATTGATGCACTACATTGCTGAAGCACTCAGTAAGCACTGAATTTTCACAATTCGCAGTCGCTATCAAAAACGGAAAGTCATTTACATGAGATTCTAGAAAATCGCAAATTTTTTGATTTTCTGGTGCCATTTTGGCAGCCATCTTTGAATGGAATCATATTTTCCCGTGAATTTGGGTACTGTCCTTTGCGAACTACTATTGATGAATTGCCCTTACTGAAACAAATTTATAACAATTAAGAAATATGCGCAGAATTTCGTCAAGTTCTTACGACAACCCTACATCTGGACTGAACTGACAATGCCGTCATTTTTGTGACGTCATAATTCCCTCCAGTCGCGGACCCATGAAGACTAACAAACTGTTCCCGACAAAGTAAGTGATTCCCTATCATAAAATCATAGTCTCTACATTTGTTAACAAAATTCCCACGGAAGTACATAAGCGACTCTACTATTACCATTAATAGCATAGTTCATAATTTTTAGCCACGATGCGTCCCTTCAAATTGTATCAAATGCTTTTCGGAAGACTATAAAGATACAATAAAGTTTCTTGCCACTTGATAAATAAGAGATCTATTATACTCTGTAATATGAATATGTTATCTATCGTGGAGTGTCCTTTTCTAAATCCGAATTCTTTTGAAAGGCTACTAGTCTGCTATTAAGTATTGATGTGAATATCTTCGAGAAACAGCGTAGCAGAGTTATACCACGATATCAATCTAGATTTTTGGGGTCCCAAGATTTTTTATAGATAGGTTTTACCATACCTATCGCCCACCCTTGTGGGGAAAATACCGCAGTTCATAATCAAACAAGACGTGTGCACTCGCGTGCTAGCATACCCCCACCATGGCAAATTCAACCCGCATTATCCGTAAACCCGCATTATCCGTAAACCCAACATAAAAGATTTTAACTTTAAAGAAAAATTTGGATTAATAATATCGATATGGTGTTGCAAGAAGCTTGTACAGAAAAAAATATTCAAATTGGTTCATATTTGTTCGAATGATTGCAGAAACCAAAAAAAGGGTAGAAAATGAAACGCAACCTTAACATCTAAGATGGCTTTTGTCGAGTGTTTCGTCAGTCAAACCAAACTTCTGCTAAGAAGGCACACAACTCCAGGGAAAAACGCATCCACAAAAAAAGTCAAAATAAGTCGAAAATGAATTGTAATGTTAGGAAAAACAGTCCGAGCCAACCCTGAGCCGCATCATGTAGAGAGGGTGTTGTGAGAAGCATGTATACCAAAACAAAAATTATTGAAATCGGTTCATATTTGTTAAAGTTATTAAGTCGGACAGAATTTTCTAAGTCAAAATGAGATTGCATTCAAAAAATTGTTGAAATCGTTTCATAGTTGTTCGAGTTATGAGGTCGGACGGACGGACGGACGGTACGACGTACAACCGAGAGATACATTGTGCAGATTATTTGTCCGTTGCATAATGAGGTTACCAATTATGTTGGGATGAGTATTGTGGGGACCACATTGAGCAGACAGACGAGAGTAACATTATGGGGTTTCTTTTGTCTAAAGTATAGTGAGGTTATTTTCACATTTAAGTGGCAATCGTTGTGGGGTCATATAGAACTTGGACTGCATTGTGGGGTCATTTGAACTTTGTCCGTTGCATTATGAGGTTACCAAATCTGTTGGGATGAGTATTGTGGGGACCACGTTGAGCAGATCGTTGTGAAGTCATATAGAACTTGAGCAACATTGTGGGGTCGTTTGAACAGATGAGGGATACACTGTGTGGTTGACATTAAGCAGACAGACGCTAGGTATATTAAGGGGGTCTTTTTATCTAAATGCATTGTAAGGTTGTTTTCACAGCTAGGTTTCAATCAATGTGAGGTTATACACTCCATAATACATAATGTGTGACCAAAAATAACTGTGTAACATACATGTACCTCTTATAATCAGAGACTGTATATACTTTCTACATTATGCCAGCTTTTGTCTTCAGCTAATCAGAACTGAGCTTTAGCGGCATGAGGTGGAACAATATCAGATCAGTGATTCAGAAGTGACGGCAGGGGTAACCCTATATTATCCCGTTATGTCGATACAGGCTAAATTGTTATAATTTTATAAATTGTGATAATTTTGTTTTTATATATCACATGCCACACTACTGCCATCTTGATAAAAAAAAACCAATCAGTATTATCATTGAAGGACTAAGACTGAAATACGACATTGTTCAGATGGATAATATCTTAATTTATACTTAACAGGAAATTGTGCTGGCGCTGTTGCGAGTGATCCGATGAAACATACATGTACCCAACATAGCAAAAATGATGTCTGACTTCAAATCATGTTGTGTCAACAAAAAGTGTCTTTCATTATGTTTCTTTGAAATTTTTCGGTGGATTCAATTACAATGGGGATAAACATACTCTATTGAGTTGTATATTCGGGGAAGCGAGCATGAAAACAGTATGTTAATTCGCTGGCATGTTTGCAAACTGTTTCATGCCCGAATCCCCAAATATACAGCTCAACAGTGTATGTTTATCCCCTAATTGTTTCTCAAGCTGTTGGTTTGTATGAATGTCGACAACGCAATTTTTTGCATCGGCAATATAAATGACCAACATAGGCCGATGAAATCAATGTGGCAATTACTGAGAAAGAAACATTTATTATTGGATGTTTGAAGTGATCACAAGCCATATCCATATCTGCTCATCAGCCATACCATTTAGGGGATAAACGTATGGTGTTGGTTTTGATATTCGAGGTTTCTAGCATGAACAAAGTTTGTGAACAAGCCGGCCAGCCAGTGATTTCAAACTATTTTCTTGCTTGAATCATCGAGTATCCAATGAAACAGAGAAATTAAAACTGAATGTGTGATTATACCTATTTCTATGGTATTTGCATCACATTGGTGTAATTTTCTTTCACATGGATCAAAATACAAATAAAAACCCGAGATAAGACGACTGAAAGTGCCCTTGAACCAAAACCGTTTTTTTCAACTTCTAAAACCTTCACATACACAAATATCTTAATAAAAAAGAAATACCTGTGAAGCTATATTTATCAGTGTTTACTTATTTAGCTTTTTCCTCTTAATTAACATTGCACTCATTTTTGTTTTAATGTTATCCCTTGTCCGTTGCCAAATGGAGCCATTTCTTGAGTTGCTTTCTCTCATGGATTTTTCTACCTCCCTGTTATTTGGGCATCGTAGTATTTGTTAACAAATTACGTAAATTCCCAAGTGGTTTAGGCATAGAAATAAAAATCAGAGAGGTACCTGACAAAACTAGTGTCGCTAATTACAGTTAGAGAAACCCTCATTTGCATATCCAATAAGAGAGCGCTATCCATTCGCTCATTGGTTACTCTTATCGAGGAAATTATTGGCGCAATGAGCTATCACACCTAGTTTTCGCGCGAATTCTTTATATTGTCATTCAGTAAATTGACTCCAACGTAGCAAGGTCTTCCGATTTGAGAGCCTAACAGGGCTAGTTGAATTTTTTTATTTGAATTGATTTGATTGAAACGACCGATTTGTGCAGAGAAGCAGCATTGTCATAACCAGTATGTCGCAATCACCGCCAAGATCTCGATCCAGACGGGAAACCAAAGCAGTAGATTATGACGCACTCCATAAGGCCTAAAAAAAAAAAAATTGTTTCCGCTAACCCGACCGACCCTATTTTAAACCCCCGACCCTAAACTTTTTATTGCCATTGCAAAAACAAAAACAATTGGACCAAAAAACAAAACAAAAACATTTTTTTTTTTTTATTTAAATTTTTTTTTTTAAATTTAGGTCCCAATTCATATCATAACAAGATGCAAAACATTTATATATTTCTATATATTGACATAAGAAATGTAAGTTTACAAAAAGATTTGAATTGGAATCATACTGTAAAGTATGTTTGGCTTTATCTAGCTTTCATCTGTGAAAACTTCAAATCAATTACAGCACAGGAACATTAACAATTTGATCAAATCAACCTGGTTATCAAGTGGGATCTCATAATACCAAATGAAAAATTAACATAGAGATTAGTACCATATACCGGTATAGTCATTACTACCTTAATACATGTACATTGTTTCTGTACTACATGTACATGTAGTATTTCTGTACTACATGTACACGTAGTATATTATGTACGGTATGTGTCTCACTTGAATTTTATAAAATAGCCTATTTATGAATAAGAGTGATAATGGCAAGTCTCATTTCAAGCAGGATAAGCATAATCCATTGAACCAAAAGATATCTGACAATAACTTATAAGCATTTCCAATCCATAAGTATATAAAAAGTTCCAAATTTATGCTTGAGAAACTTGATCAAATTGACCTCTCAGTAAAATTCAAAATACTGACTCAAAGACCCTTAGATTAGCTCTAAATGCAATGGATTTTCAAAAAATTTCCACCATCATCAGGGGGTCACCCTTTCCAAACATTCCTCCGCTCAGGCCTTCAGGTTATGCCTTCGGCATATCATTGCACAAAAACAGGTGTCCCAAACAATACCTAGATCCTTCACTGAATGCAGAGGAGAAGGTGGTGTTGTGAAGCCATCCTTAAGAGATCGGTACAAGACGGTCACTCCAATATGTGAACAGTGCAGTGGTGCTGGACTGACTCCAGTTGTCGCCAGACTATATGGGAAATATTAGGATTATCAAAGACTATATTAGTATATAACTAGTATATATGTAAATATAAAAACATATGTAAGATTGAATTGGAGTTTCTAGTTCCTCTGTCATCTGGGTTAACCTGATTGGGGCTAAGAAGTGCATAGTCTGGGTTATTGACAAGTATTATACAGTTATTTTTAAAGTAACTAAAAAAAAAAGTTACAAAAAAAAAAAGTTAAGCCTACCTACCTACCCTAATTTTTTGAGCACGTTAGCGGAAACAAAGGTATTTTTTTTTTAGGCCTGAAGGAAAACATTCTAATAAGTTGACTAATAATGAACGAGAGGCCGATCACGATCGGCAGATGTTAACCCATCCCTTGGCGATAAAAATTTAATATGATCGGATAAATGAGAGTTTTGGTGTTGAATTATAGAGTATACTGTTATGTACTATTATAGACAAATGTACATAAAACAAATTATTGGAATTTATGGGTCACTGGCATTTATATAAGAGAATGCACTGGTACAGGATCTGTAATGCTAAACCGCCACAGCCAGCAAGCCCATGGGTTAAATGTGTAGGTGTGACCTGGACATGGAATACATGGGTTAAGAGAGTCCAATTTAAGTTTACAATAATAATGTGTCCTAGTATACAGATAAGCAACCTCACCACTGACCCATTAATATCAATTATATAGCAGAGCTGTCAAAATATCACAGGAATTGTTTATGTTGAACACTGACCTCTCTATTGAACCAATAACAATTATAATGATATCAGACCATCTGAAGATATAACTCTGCAGCACAGATATCCAAGTCTACTGTTAATATCATGTGATGTTTATTGTTGAATCTTTATTTTAAATTAGATGCCATAGCCTTATGTATCAGATTATTTGCACATTGGCATAAGAGACATCAGATAATAATATAGCCTTATCAATAGCTAAGTAGTCCAAAGGCAATTGGTGAATTGGATTTAATGTTGCTCCAAACAGATTTACCAGTACATAACACAAGATTTTGGACCGATTTAATCAAATTTGGTGTGGTGATTCGCGGTACCCTTGGCAGAGTTATAATGGTGTTAGTTTTTCAATTTTTTTTAACTTATTTAAAAAAATTAAAGGGACAAATTGGAAATCTTTTTATCATAATCATCAATATCTAAATGAAAACAAATGACAATGTCAATGACATTTTTTTTATTATTATTATAAAAGTTAAAAATAAATTTAAAAAACAATCGATTTTTTTTTTCAATTTTTTTTCGAAAAATGGTCATAACTCCTTTAAAATTAATCGGATCAAACCCATATTCGAACTCGATCTGTATTTTGGGCTGTGAAACTCACATACCAAATTTGGTTCCAATTTGGTTCAAAAAAATGTTTGAGTTATGGCAGAATGCATGAATTCTAAGTTGAAAAAGGGCCATAACTCTGTAACAAAATCTTGGATAAAACCCAAATTCAAACTCGATCTGTATTTTGGGCTGCGACACCCATATACAAAATTTTGTTTCGATCGGATAGAAAATGTTTGAGTTATCGCATTACTCGTAAAGTGTATACGGACAGACAGACGGACAGACAGACAGACATACAGACAGACAGACGGACGAACGACGAGTGGTCAATCCGGGCGACGACACTATGTTTACCATACTATGTTATGGGTAAACATAAAAAGGAACTGGTTCAATGCCTCAGGATCAATTCGACCTGGATAGTTTCAAGTTTGAGAAGAAAAATGATGGCCGGGTTAGAGGGTCTTGTCGGCGCCACGGCAAACAAACATGGCGACGATTGGGATGACGACGATGAGATTGAAAGACTAAAGGAGGCGAAGCTCGTATTGGCAGACGAAAAGAAACTGCTGGAAATGAATCGTTTGAGAGATGAGCTGAGCAGCATACAAGCCGACTCCGACAGAGTGAGAGGTGAGATTAGAACAGGGGTTCCGCAAATTCAATTTTCAAAGTCAAAACTGAATTTAGATGACTTGAGGATGTGTGAGAATTTGACAAAGAAAGTTGACTGCCAGTTCAACAAACTTTTATCATACGAGTCGGGTGGTTTTACTGATGAAATTGAACATTGTTCACAGTCAGAAGAAATGCATGAAAAGTCAGCAAAGTTGCATGCTTCAAGTTCGAGGGTGGTTCTCAGGTCTGGAATAGAGTCTAGAGCAAGTGATAGAGTTCAATTCCCTCAAATTTTCCCTCACGCATCATTACAACATGAGTATGTGGGAATGGACATAGCATTCAAAGACTTGTCCTTCCAACAATTTGCTGCGGGGGAACTGGAGACCATTCAGCGAGCAGGAATACAAGAAATTGAAAGGAGAGAGTCGATTAAGCTTGCTCACTAAGATTGTGTATTATTATACAACATATGAATGGAAGGCTTTATTAACATTTTATGAAGACTGGCTCTGTAGAGTAGAGTTAGGGGCAAATACATGGACAGACGACCCTGCTATTATTGAAACGCCTATTCTCGCCAAATATGTTAGGACTAAACCAAAGTGGGGTAACTCTGTTGGAGACGTTCCGTCATCGCAAAGTCAAAATTATAGACCTAAGTGGGGTAACTCTAGTATTGGTGACCCTCGTCTCAATCAAGTCAAGGTCAAAATTCTAAAGTTAGTCATGAGTCATTGCCACAGGGACCTTCGTTCTGTTCAATGTTTAACAGGGGGAAGTGTTTTTCACAGGCTCCACATCCTGGATTTATTAGGGCAACCAAGGTCATTGGAACATTTTTGTGCCACTTGTTGGCAAGTCAGACGAGAAAAGGCCTTTCACGCAGTCGTCCAACATGTGTCCCTTTAAAAAGTGGTGACTAGATAAATGAAAGTGTCAATGACACTGTAGCTCAACTTAGGTAGGGGAATAATTTAATGGTTGACAGTAAATGGAGGGATGTGGTCTGTAGGATGTGCCAAAGGATTTAGTGATGCAAAGAATAAATTCTAAAACTCATCTACATGTCAATGTTAACATCCATGACAAATTTCATAAAGACCAAAGAAACAGATTGGTCTATAACCCATGCTAATGGATTTTTTAGAAATATTTAGTCATACAAAGAGTAAAATCCAAAATGGCCATTGGTGGCCATATGTTTTTGCCGAATGACCCTAAAATGACTTGTTCCCCATCAAGAGGTCACCACGATGATCCATATGAAGTTTGGTGATGATCAGATCAGGGATGTGGTATGTAGGGTGTGTCAAAGTATTTAGTGATGCAAAGAGTAAAATCCAATATGGCTGCCGGTGGCCATGTTTTTTGGCCAAATGACCCCAAAATGACTCGTTCCCATCTACATGTAAATGTCAACATTCATGACAAATTTTATGATGATCAGACAAACAGTACGGCCTGTAGCCCGCGCCAATGGATTCAAATTTGAAATCCAAGATGGCCACCAGCAGCCATGTTTTTTCGCCGAATGACCCCAAAATGACTCGTTCCCATCTACATGTCAAAGTCAACATTCATGACAAATTTCATAAAGATCAGACCAAAGATACGACCTGTAGCCCGCGCGAAAGTATTTAGTGATGCAAAGAGTAAAATGCAAGATGGCTGACGGTGGCCATGTTTTTTGGCCAAATGACCCCAAAATGACTCCCATGTAGATGTCGCCACGATGATCCATATGAAGTTTGGTGATGATCGGATCAGAGATGTGGTCTGTAAGATGTGTCAAAGGATTTAGTGATGCAAAGAGTAAAATCCAAAATGGCCACCAGCGGCCATGTTTTTTGGCAGAATGATCCTAAAATGACTCGTTCCCATCTACATGTAAATGTCAACATTCATGACAAATTTTATGATGATCACACAAACAGTATGGCCTGTAGCCGGCGCCAATGGATTTAATTTTTAAATCAAAGATGGCCACCAGCGGCCATGTTTTATGGCCGAATGACCCCAAAATGACTCGTTCCCATCTACATGTCAATGTCAACATTCATGACAAATTTCATAAAGATCAGACCAAAGATATGACCTGTAGCCCGCGCCAAAGGAAATTGTTGACGGACACACGCACACACGGACGCCAAGCCATGGCAATAGCTCAAACTTACAAAGTAAGTTGAGCTAAAAATGTTCACATTTAAAGACTACGGAATTAAATCCACAGCAAATGTGTTTTATCCTGAGTATATGACAAAGAATGGTCTCAATATCAGTAAGTCAGATTCAAAACTTTCAACGTGTATACGAAACATGCCTGTTTCGACCAAAAATATTTCTTCAGAAGTGGAAATGAATCAATAACATTCAGTTAACAACAACATTGTCGAGGTTAAAGAGGTCACATTGAATCCATTGGCTAAGGTGTTCATTTCGGAGCTAGAAGAAGTCTCTGTTGGAAGTTGTCAGACAACACTATCTAAATTAGATAAAGCTCATAAAGAGAAAAAGAATCTGACAGCACCAACACAAATTCCTCCTTCTCCAAATGATCATTCATTCCAGGGCCACATTTTAGACATACACAAGGTAATTTCAGATTCAAGGAAATACAATTTTGAAGGTTGTAGGATACTATTGAAAACTCATTTGAAACTGGATAATATCAAGCAAATGCTTAGGAATTATGAAGATTTTGGAGTTGTAGAATTTTTGGAATTTGGATTTCCCATAGGCTATACATGTACTGGAAATAGAGATATAGAGAAATTACCTTTCCAAATAAACCATAAAGAGGCTAGAGAGTATCCAATGGACCTTAGGAAGTACTTAGAAAAAGAAGTTAATTATCAATCAATTCTAGGTCCTTTGCCACCAGATTCCTTCGAGCATATCAAAATATATATAGACCCAAGGGATATTAATTTACTGTAGTTGCCTTCAAAATAGATGGAAATATTTATTGTGACCTTGTCTTAAGTATGGGACTGAGATCAGCAGCAGCCATTTGTCAGTGACCAATGCTCTTGCCTATTCTGTCAAAATGGCCCATTGTCCAATTATTAACTATATTGATGATCTGGCTGGAGCCCAGACGTCGGAACATGCATTAGAAGCCTTTGTCACTTGGCTGGAAACTTTAAGAAATTGGGGTCTCTTGGAAGCCAAGGAAAAATCTTGTCCACCAAGAACAGAAATGGTTTTTCTAGGAATTCTGTTTAATTATATTGATCTCACGCTCAGTACAACACAGGACAGGTTGGATGAGGTAAGAGAGTTGGTTACCAGATGGTTGGGACGAACAAAGGGCACTTTGAGGGAGGTCCAATCACTTCTGGGGAAACTTCAATTTGTAGCAGGTTGCGTGAGACCTGGTAGAGTTTTCATTTCAAGAATTCTTGTATGGTTGAGATTATTTCGGGCGGAGAAGAGTATTTCCTTGGACATTCCAGAGTTTGCGAAGAGGGATTTATTTTGGTGGGAACATTTCCTCCCCTTATACAATGGGGTTTCTATGATGCCATGGGAAGGTTGGTCACAACCCGATGAATTCATTTCATCAGATGCCACACTGTCAGCGTGCAGTGCACTCGGTTGTAATCAATATTTCCATGCAATGTTTCCACAATACATCCTTCAGCAGTCTCTGCACATTAATGAATTGGAAATGTTGGCAATCGTTGTATCCCTTTAAGGTGTGGAAAGATACATTGATGGGTAAAAGAGTTCAAATGAATTGTGACAATCAAACTTCTGTGGCAATTGTTAATAAGGGATCAACAAGAAATGCCTTCCTATAATCATGTTTAAGAGCAATTTGTTTTATAGCAGCTCTCGGTGAACTTGAAATCCGATTGGTTCATGTAAAAGGGTGTGAAAATAGACTGGCCGATCATTTATCAAGGTGGAACGATGATCCTCATCACCAAAGCTCCTTTAAACTAGAAACGTTACATATGGAACTTTCACATGTTGAATTAAAATGGGAACTCTTTTAATTTCTTCATAACTGGTGATTTTATTGTAGGTCATGAGCTTTCACAGTTAAAGAGTGACGCCAAACAGTCAATCAAGAAAGCCTTTTCAGAAGGAACTAATAGAAACCATGAAATTCAATGAAGGGCATATTTATTATTTTGCACATATTTCAAGCGACAACCGTTCCCAGCTAGCTTGGAAACCTTACTGCTCTATTAAGAATTTCTAAGCCGATCCTTTGAATCCACCGACTCAATTAAAAACTAGAGGTGTGACTGTCCCAATGAGACTACGGATACCCCCCTGTTTTAAAAATACTAAGATGCTTCACATGTCAGTAAACATTTAGTTAAAATAATAAAATAACAGTTCCCATTGCAGGTGTACAACCATAACCCTAATCTTAAACCTATTGACCGAAAAATGTAGGAATAAAAGCTTGGACAAAATTATGTATGTTGCGAAAAATTTCTAAGTCGAAAAAGGCGAATAACTCCACCAAAAAATGTCGTACAGACGTCATAATCGCAGGTGCATAGGATCCCATGGTACTAAATATCAGTGCCAAGATTAAAAAACATTGACCGAAAAATGTAGGAATAAAAGCTCGGACAAAAGTATACATGTTGCGAAAAAGTTTCTAAGTCGAAAAAGGGGGATAACTCCTCCAAAAAATGTCGGACAGACGTCATAATCGCAGGTGCACAAGTTTCCATGGTACTCAATATCTGTGCCACGTTTTAAAAAAATTGACCAAAAAATGTAGGAATAAAAGCTCGGACAAAAGTATGCATGTTGCAAAAAATGTCTAAGTCGAAAAAGGGGGGATAACTCCACCAAAAAAAGTTGGACAGACGTCATAATCGCAGGTGCACAGGTTCCCATGGTGGTTGATGTCTGTGCCAAGTTTCACGGAAATTGATCAAAAAACGACTGAGAAAAACTCCGGACAAATTTGTGTCCACGGACGGACGACGGACGGACGGACGACGGACGGACGGACGTACGGACGAGCTGACTCAAGTATACCCCCCCCTAACTTCGTTGCGGGGGGTATAATTACATTAGTGGAGTTAAATATTTACACATCAGATTAGAAATGAGTGTTGAGAATTTTGATTCATTTGAGATAAAACTCATGTTTAAGGGATTAGCTAGGGCAAACCCGCATCTCATTAAGCAGGCTGAACCAATCACTCCTCAGCTCCTATTAAAAATCGTGCAACATCTCGACCTCAACAAAGCAACAGATGCCACATTTTGGAGCATGTCCTTGCTTGCATTTTTTCTGATACTGCGAAAATCTAACTTAGTCCCGGAATCAGCAAGCCAATTCAATCCAGCTCACCAGCTGACTTGCGGTGATATGTTGCAGGATGACCTGTAGCCCGCGCCATTGGATTGAATTTTGAAATCCAAGATGGCCACCAGCGGCCATGTTTTTTGGCTGAAAGACCCACAAAATGACTCGTTCCCATCTACATAATAATGTCAACATTCATGACAAATTTCAAAAAGATCAGACCAAAGGTACGACCTGTAGCTCGTGCAAAAGGAAATTGTTGATGGACACACAGACATAAAGACACATGCACACACGGACGACGGACGCCAACCCATGGCAATAGCTCAAACTTACAAAGTAAGTTGAGCTAATAATACATCCTATTTTTTTTAAATGAGCATATAAAAAGTTGCAAATGAGTGATTCCTCTCCTTAAAAGGAAAGGTCTGAGGGTGTTTTCTTACCTAGCCGATGTTTCATAGCTATCTCCGTGGGCTTCTGGCAATTCAGAGTAGGATATAGCAGCATGGTGATGAGTCCATCGGCATGAGTTGCATGGTGGTGAACCAACTCAACCAATGTATTAAATCTATGTTTAGATGTCACATACACCTGAAATTGGATATTTATTGTTTTATCTAATAAACAATGAAAGATTACTCTAGAATGGAAAATTGCAAACAACTTCAATAGGCCCTATTTAGAAAGCCGATGGTAAAGCTCAATACAAAATCTGAACGAGAGGGAATTTTTTGTGACAGAACTACTTTTGATCTAAATATAGCAATGACTCGAAAATGAATTCAATTCAGATACGGTGTTCCTCCACGCATTCCAAGGGAATTCCCCCGTCAATAGTTCATGAGAAAACATAGTCCCAAGTTATGATCTATTATTGTGGGATATATCTTGGTAATTGTGTGAATTCCTCGGCGAAATTTAATTCTCTAATTCTTTAATATCATAAGTCATTATCACTTCAGCACTTGATGACCCATACAACATGTTGTTCATGATTTCAAGAATATTAATGAACTGTTCGTGAAGAGTTCCTGAAATGTTCTCATGTGTTCATGAAGACCATTCATGAATTCTACATGAGTTCATAACCATTCTTGAAATGTTAGTAAATAAGTTTGTGAACAATTGAAGAACTTCATGAGAGTCCTTGGAAGGTGAAGGACGTATGTTCATGAACAAATGAAGAATGTTCATGATTTTTTATATTTTCATGAAAGTTCTTGAAAATTTCTTGAAAACATCCCAAATTAGTTTCATGAATAATTTAAGAACTGCAGTTCTTGATGGGAAGCCAATTGTGAAAAGCCGATCACGATCGGCAGATGTTTAACCCATATCTTGGTGATAACGATTAGTTATAACTGGTAATTTGTCAAAGGTATGATCACAGGAATCCATATATCAGTACCCAACTTCAAATCAAAAGCTCAAATAATTTGTCTTTAAGAAGGGGTAAAAGTATTTGGGGTGGGGGAGGAATAGTTTTAAATCTCATATCTATGTCCCTATTTACCCAAGGACCGCTCACTTTGAGATCCCACGGTTTAGTGATTTCGGAGGATATGTTTAGGTGTTTAAGTTAACTGATTGGAAGCAAACGTGATAAACTCTTATCTCTACCACTTTTGACTTGCCAGATATTAAAAATTCATTCATTTCTAAAGAGAAATTATAATTTGTTGATAAGCCAGACTGCTTAGAACAAGATACATGTATGGGATTCACATGGTAATTTATTGATATCATTATTACATGTAACTATTGCAATAAAATCTTCATATTTTCAAAACAGGACATCACACCTAATTAATGGTATAAAACAAAACAAAAATAAAGTGTCAATAACAATTTGTTTTTTATTATTATTTTTTTTTTTTTTATTATAAAAGTAAAAAAAAATTCAAATTTTATTATGTTAAATTAAGCAATGAGTTCAATCTAAAAAAAAAAAAAAAAAAATTAAAATTTTGTTTCGAAAAAAGGATAACTCCTTTAAAATAAATTGAATCAAACCCATATTGGAACTTGATCTGTATTTTGGGCTGAGAAACTCACATACCAAATTTGGTTCCAATCAGATAATTTTTTTTAGTTAGCGTAGCATCCGTGAATTCTAAGTCGAAAAAGGGCCATAACTCCATTACAAAACTCGGATCAAACCCATATTCAAACCCATATTTTGGGCTGAGAAACTCACATACCAAATTTGGTTCTGATCAGATAGAAAATGTTTCAGTTATTGCATTGGTATCGGTACACATACAAAAAAACAATAAATATGTTTCAAGCACAAATCAAGAATTATACTTCGAGATTTTAATATGGGAGTATATTGTATTTCTGTTAGGGCTGTTTTCCATTTAATTGGAAACACTCATAAGCCAAGAGGTACGCTGTCGCGTGGCATTTGCCCCCGACCGTAGCAATTCGGATTAAGCATGGACGGTATTACCATACCAAATATCAGCTAAATCTGCCCAGCGGTTGCTGAACAATAATGCAAAATGTTTGTATGGATGGACAAAATTGAATTTTCTAAGTAAAAAAAGGGCCATAACTCTGGTGAAAATGGGTGGACAAAACCCGCGCTATGCATGTAGCTGTTCCCCCATGCTGCTCTATCACCATACCAAATATTAGCTAAATCTGCCCAGCGGTTGCTGAACAATAATGCAAAATGTTTGTATGGAAGGACGTACAGACGGATTTCTAAGTTGAAAAAGGGGCCATAACTCTGGCAAAAATCATCAGATCATACCGAAATTCGCACTTGACATGTATTTTCATATAACTGATCCACAAAAATACGGGATTTGCAATCGTACCACCAAAGCTCACGCTATCATCTGGAAACCCAAAAAACAAGAGAAAAATTGAATTTTCTAAGTAAAAAAAGGGCCATAACTCTGGTGAAAATGGGTGGACGAAAGCCGCGCTATGCATGTAGCTGTTCCCCCATGCTGCCCTATCACCATACCAGCGGTTGCTGAACAATAATGCAAAATGTTTGTACTGATGGACAAAATTGAATTTTCTAAGTCAAAAAAGGGCCATAACTCTGGTGAAAATGGGTGGACGAAACCCGTGCTATGCATGTAGCTGTTCCATCGACGTCGACTATATACCTGCCGACTTCAAGTCGGGGGGCATAATAATGGTAGTAGGAACACAAAATCTCTAGTGAATGTATGAATCTAAGAGCTACTGAAAATAAGGGTAACCAGATTTTTCTTTACAGAGTTATGGCCCTTTTACGATCATTTTTCTCTATTATTATTTTCCTGCGTAATTTTGTAAGGCTTAATCTATGGAACTGCTAAATGTAGAATGCTGAAATTTTCGGTCTGTATATGCATCCCACTGTAGAAGGCTGCTAAGAATTGTTGTAGTGCTTGCTTTATGGAGTTATGGCCCTTAAACCAACCTCTCACATTTATTGACAATTGTAGAGTATCTATGGAATGCATTGAGTTAGCGGAACGGGACAAATATTGTGATGCAGAGTAACTTAAAATTAATTCATTTCTACAAAATTGCCGTTGTCTGATTAACCCTTTGATGACTGAAACTTCTTGATTTTTTGCGAAAACTCTGTGCCAATGCATTCTCTTATATATGCAAGTCATCCATAGGGCACCTTGCATATATAAGAGAATTCATTGGCCTAACAATATTTACCTTTATCTTGTAAGTCAGTGCATTCTCGTATATATGCGAGGCTCCCTATGGGAGATTGGAATATATAAGAGAATGCACTGGCACATGGTCTTAATGCTACACCAGCGCAGCTCCATTCATGAAAGGGTTAATGACTGCTTCGTCGGGGAGGGATGTTCAATGTCGTAAAAAATAAATTCTCTCCGATCGCGACCAAACTTACATGTCATGGTCTACATGTCACCACGCTCATGGTGCCATGAAAAATTAGTAAATTGGTGGAAAATTTACCAAGTTACAGCCCCTGAATGTTTAAAAGAATTAATTATCTTCGATCGCGAACAAACTTACTTGTCACACGATGCCAGCCATTACAACTTATTTAAACAAAACCAGGTAAATGGCGTGACCAGTCATGTGCAATGGAGATTCCAACACAGGGCTGTCGAGACCACGCAAGCAGCATACACTAGGACAGGCCTCATTCAACAACATGAGAATAGGGAGAAGTGACTTCTCCTTCAAAAGATTTTAGGGAGACTTTATGCCGCGGACGGGTCATTATTACGAAGTTCCGCTATTCCGAAAGTACACTTTACAAACACAAATAAATTGCCTATATATTACGCATGATAGACATAATAAAATACTGCTGGGTACTATCGGTGAAAATTAGTTCCACTTACAAATAATTAACAAAAAAACTTTCGGAATACCGGACCCACGAAACGACAAGTTATGACGAGGTCCATTATTCTGAAGGTCCATTATTTTGTTTCTATATGATAGTAATGTATGATGGCAATGATATACAATGATAGTAAAGTAAGAACAAACAATGATCAACCCGATTAAGCAACTTTACGATTTCAATTTAAACTTAAGTTTGCCAATAATGTTTGTTGCGTACAAGGAATTCAAGAATCATAACTCTATATAATTAGTTTCTTGTAACCATTTCGGCCATGTATCTATGTGAGTAATCCACATACAGCGGCGTCCCTTTGCTATGCTCTGCGCTCCGGAGCGCATAGCAGTTGCTAATTCACATTGATTAATTAGCTGACAGACTCACTCAGCTTGCGCTGCGAGGCGACTGAACTCTGCCATGCAGCTTGGATTGCTGCCAGCCGAAATAATTCCGACAGTACGTCAATTATCCTTTTCAAGACAGGGGCTGCGCTGGTGCAGTATTAAATATAATGTGCGAGTGCATTATCTTATATATGCGAGTCTCCCATCGGGATAATCGCACATATAAGAGAATGCACTGGCATAAGGTCAAGGTAATATTGTTAGGCCAATGTATTCTCTTATACATGCGAGTCTCACAATGAGAGACTTGCCTATATAACATGGAAAGTGGAGAAGCCTCAGTGGAGAAGCCTCAGCTCAAACAGTCTTATCTAAATCATGCTCAAAACTTAAGTTCCTCTATAGGAAAGCTGAATTTTTAACAAGCTTCACAAAAAGATTACTAGTTCTTGCTTTGATTCAGTGCTACTTTGATTATGCTTGTTGCTCATGGTATAGTGCACTAACTAAAACAACCAAAGGGAAATTGCAGAAATCTCAGAATAGATTGATTAGATTTTGTCTTGGGCTGCATAACCGAGCAACTGTGGGGTACAAGGAACATCTAAAAATGAATATGTTAACTGTTGAACAGCGGGTTAACCAAAGAAAGCTTTTGCTAATGAAGAAGATTGTGGACTCAAAGGCTCCAAAATATCTCTCTGAACACTTTACCAGAGTTAGCTCTTACTGTAGCTATGAATTAAGATCAGGGCAACAAAAAATCACAATCCCTCATGTAGGTCTGTTATACAGGAATAGTACTCCTAGGAATGATTTTTCTAACAAAATTGATCCCAAAGGTAACAACACAGTATGGACCAAGGCTATTCAATCAGAGTATTTTAATAGATATAACTAGAGATGGGCTTGTCCCAGATGGGACTAAGTAAATACCCCCCGTATTCAAAATGTTATTCGAATGAAGTAGCCATTACCATATATTTGGCACTGAAATTATGTCAACAGGTAACCCTAACCCTAAACACCCTAACCCCTAACCCTAACCCCTAACTCTAATCCTAAATTTATTGACTGACGAAAAAGGGGGATAACTCCACCAAAAAATGTCGGACAGACGTCATAAACACAGGTGCATAGGTTCCCATGGTACTAAATATCTGTGCCAAGTTTAAAAAAAATTGATCCATAAATGTAGGACTAAAAGCTCGGACAAAATTATGCATGTTGCAAAAAAAATTCTAAGTCGAAAAAGGGGGATAACTCCACTAAAAAATGTCGGACAGATGTCATAATCGCAGGTGCACAGGTTCCCATGGTACTAAATATCTGTGCCAACAAAATTAACCTAAAAATGTAGGAATAAAAGCTCGGACAAAATTATACATGTTGCGAACATTTTCTAAGTCGAAAAAGGGGGGTTAACTCCACCAAAAAAAGTCCGACAGAGATCATAATCGCAGGTGCACAGGTTCCCATGGTGGTTGATGTCTGTGCTAAGTTTCACGGAAAATGATCATAAAACGACTGAGAAAAACTCCGGACAAATTTGTGTCCACGGACGGACGGACAAGCTGATTCCAGTATACCCCCCCCCCCCACAACTCGTTGCGGGGGGTATAAAAATATGAAAGTTCTATCTATAAGTACTATTAACAAAGTAGGCGATTGTGTAGTTTCATGATGCACTTAGGACAGTTTGCTTTGTATATAACTTTGATTTAATGTCTAGGGTGAGGGTAGCCTTTGACTGTGGTGTCGTAGTACGTGATCGAACAGTGTCATCCAGGTCGAAGGGAATAACATCACCTTACTGTCCATGGTACTCTACGATAAGTTGGTGCCAGCCTTATCATCACCACATAACCACTGAACCTACACATTAGTCAAAGACACCCTCTCGCCTATTTTAATCGATATATCTCTCCAGTGTTTTTTAACTCTAGTGGAAAATATGTGCCGTTCAGCTCACTGTCACCTATCGTGACTTTAATTTCAACTGACTGTTTACATCTCATTGGTTAACTATAACATAATATAATTTTAAACCAGTAGTTTGTGATGGTAGGAAGCGTACGGGTGTGTTCCAGTCTCTCATGTGGCCTGAATCCATTGGGGACCATAATGGAAATAAATGGTCTTAGGACTGTTTTCTTATGCTATCCCCGATGGTTTTTGGTCACCTGTTAGTGCCGGACAACTCCTTTACAGGCTCATGCCCTATATAAACGCCATACTCATGCTGGGCATTGGTCAGCTACGGTGGTGGTGATGTACCACATGGTACAACACATCCTTTCGTAGATGACCAATGTCCAGTAATAACTCAAATAATTTGATATTCTAATTTCTATATCTTTACAATCTGTGTTAATCTGTCACTTGTTACATGTATATCACATATATACCATGTATTCCTGTTTTTTTATCTATACATGTAGGTTGTCTTACCCAAATGTGTGTCTTAAAGACCATTAAAACGTATCTTATCTTATGATGGGGGAACCTTAGGAATAATGGACCTTCGGAATAGCAGACCTTCGGAATAGCGGACCTGAGGAATAGTGAACCTTCGGAATAGCGGACCTTTGGAATAAGGGACTGAACTCCTTCATGCCTAAGTAAGACAACCATGTCAAAATAGGGAAAAGTTTGAATCATTGGGAGAAATTACTAAAATACGAACGGGGACTATCCAAGGGAAATCCCTCTAATCTTGAAATGTGACAAAAGAACTTTGGTTTCTGATTTTACTGTGGCGTTGGGTGATTACAAAATGAAACAAAATTGTAGAAGATCAAGAAGTGTGTTGGCCACCGGTAGTGGTAATACGTATGTTAGATGTTGTTGCACGCAATGCATAAATATAGAGTTGTTCTTCTTCCATTGGTGAGCATATACGCAATACATAAATATAGAGTTGTCCTTCCATTGATGTGCATACACACAAAGTACCCTGATGACAAACTATATCTGAATGAAACGTATGCTAATCGTTTCTGAAAGTTAATTTTAGACTTCACATTCCTGTTTAAAGTGATGTGAAACACTCTGGTTGGGTGATTAAATAGAAAAATTGAGAATAATCTTGCTCAAAGTAGTTATTTGTTATATTAACCCAAAATTGAAGATACATACGTCATTCTTATATATTTATTAAATGCAATAACTCTTGATGGCGAAATCATTTGTGTTAGATTATCGCCGATAGTTGCGTCCCGAATAGAGATGTAAATATTTACAATTGGGCGAAGTTCAGACGATGTTTTCTATGGAGTGGTATGGTCGATTTCTTTGAAATTTTCAGCGATGTTAGTAGAATGCTACATTCCCAATGTTGGCATAGCACCTGAGTACTAACTTATCAATTTCATGCACCCGAACAAGTCCATAATATGTCATTAAAGATGGCGAGCTTGTCAACCAAGATGTTAGTGACACCTTGTAAGCGTAATGAATACTCGTTTCAACATTAGTTCCCCACTGTGTGTCTGCGAAATACCAACAGATATGAATCCCTTATCACCAGAAGAACACTCTACAATTATAATAACTGCTTGCTGCTCCCCTTTATTATATTAAATGCACTAAGTATCTTCTATTCATCTCTTCTTAATTACCCGAGAGCTATTCTCACTTCACAGTTGCTGTAATGACACCTGATAACTAATAACCCAATGCTTATCATCGGCCCACCACTGGACTATACAAACACCGGAGTTCGGGCAGGTGTTAAATTTGCAAGGAGATGTAGCATCAAATAGTTTTTTTTACCGAGGGGCCGCGGATATATGACGGAAAGTGTAAATGGGAATATTTTTCCTGACAGATCCAAATGAGCTAATGGAGGAGCGTGAATAATGCAGCAGCAAGTACATCGATATACCATAGGAACGCCTAATCAATTTGACCATTGTGATATAAAAGCAAAACTTTAGTGCGATTTTTTAGAGTCGATGGGTTACTACTTGTAGCATATAACATTGTTAGACATTTTACAGTGTTCGTTGGCTTTGACCCCTTTCATGGAAAATAATTACTATTAATTGTTGTTAAATTCAATCTGTGAAAACCCTGATTGCTATATGTTACATAACCGGGGATGCCGGAAGCACAATAAAAGGGGAAGGGGAGCAAACAAGTCAGTAATTAGTCACCGTCAGAGGCCCAATTCGACTCCCTTGCATGACCCCCTTCTCCAACGTCCATGTACATACTGATCAATTTTGGAAGTACACTCAAGAGCCTATTTAAATTGATTAGTATACTGTAAGTAATGTTATTATTATTATTATTATTATTATAATAAAATACATTTCAAATGTATTGATTGGTCTTTCAGTCAGCAAGAGTCACTCTTAACGATTCTATAATTATCTTTCAACCAATACTTAAACAAATTAATTCTGATTTCTTTAATGTAATGAAAGACAAGAAATAATTCACTGAGAATATTCAATATAAACATGTACAAATCTTCAAACAAAATTTCAATATTCAAGAAATTTAGAGTTCCCTCTCTTACAGCAGTGTAGACTAATCGATCTATCTAGCCCGATCGGGCTATTACAGATCAATTGGTTGTTCAGCCAGACCTGTATTAACAGTGTAAAATGCTAAATAAACAATGATTGCAGTTTTATAAATGTGAAATAATTACCGATCGAGATACTCAATTGCAACTAAATTTCATATATTGCTTTAAAAAGATCAGTACCCCAGGTGACCCTTTCATTTCTTTTGTCAATTAACTTCAACTTAAAGCGATCCTACATTTATACAACAAAACATAAATTAATTTATTTCCAACAGGACAGGAGGAAGACAAGAAGTCCTAAAATATAAGTAGATAACAAATTGAAAAAGAAAAGGGAACTGGAATACGGATTCAAGTCGGAACAAAGCGCGAACATTTTGGATATTAGTTATTTAAAAGTAAGTGTACGTTTTTGCTCAAAAAGTGGGTACTAGTCAATTTGGAGACCCATAACAAATGGTATAAAAGGCGAGCAAAATCCTCAAAAGATCGCTCGCCAAACTCAGTCATGATGATGTTAAACATTAACGAAAGTTCTTGACCTATACTGCAGGTTATCTGAGTGTTGAAGCTTTTCGCCTGGAGTTTTATCTAAAAAATTTGCTGATCTAAAAATTAGCCATGGTGCCAGGGACCGCACTGGCCCGAAATTAACTTTTGCCAAATATTTTGCCAAAAGATCATAATTTTTGCCAAATGCTGTTATGAGTTGCCAAATGCTATCACTTTCTACAACATTGTTTCTTTTATTTTGACTATTTCGACAATCCAATCAAACCAGCAACATAACAGTGCAATTGAAGAAGGGTTTCTTCATCAGAAAGGCACATCGAAACAAACAGGATTAGCTATGTAACCACCACAACCAGACATACTAGCAATCCTTCCACCCGTCGATACTAATGATATCAGATTGATAGAGGTGTTAACTTTTCATAACCTTATAATCACCACTAGTACCATTAATAATGAAAGAGTTTTCTGAAATGAATGGCATTGATTGACAAATATTAATAAACTTTCTTGAGGAATCAAAAGTGACTTGCCAAACTTTTTGCCAAATGAAAATATTTTTTGCCAAATGTGAATTAATTTTGCCATTGGCAAATTTGGCAAGTGGCAGCACGAACCCTTATTGTTATTGTTTTATTGTTGTTTCACATGACTCAGAAACATATTGACACTGATGGGCTCGTAATGTCGTAAAGTTTTATACATAAATGCACACCAGACTCGGCCAGTGCGAGATAGAAATATTGCCGAAATAATTGTCGTCTGATTCAATTTGAAAGTATTTTCTTCCGATACGGTATAAATTTCTTTTGTCACAAGGATGACTGCACTAATTGTTTTATGAATGTTCATGAACATCAATTGTTCAATGAACTTGAGTGTTTTATGAACGTTGATGAACTTGTTTAGTTCTTGAAATGGATGATCCATTTTCAGTTCATGAACAGTCATGAAAAAGTTTATGAACATTTCTGGATCTGGATCTGGATCTGGATAGTGTACAGCGTATGATCCTCACGGATGCGTAGAACGCCGGGGGAGAGAGAATTATGTTCTTTGCGGGACTGTTGAGTTGTCCGCTGCTGTTCTATTTTGGATTTCGCATGCGTCCAACTCGTTTAGAGTGTTCCACTGAATAATTGTCCGTGGGAAGAATGAATTTGAGTATTCAGCGGAGTTTGTCACCAGTGGCTCGTAGGACAGTGAATTATTACAATCCTGTTTAGAGACTATATTTGATGCACTGAATTCTGCAAATTTCTTGGCTCGGAGTTTTCTGCCCACCTTTTTTGGTTTTATTAAGCACTGAGTGTTTACAGCCGACACCTGGCCCTTAGCCATCTTGTGAAAGAGCTCCAGCCTCTGGTCTTTCCTTCTTTCTTCGAGTGGTCTTATCTCGCAGTCATTCATCAGTTTGGCCATGTCCTTCGATTGGTAATCACCGGTCATGAACTGTACAGCTCTTCTCTGTATTCGCTCCAGGGCGTCGATGTTCTGCTGCTGGTGAGGATCCCACACGACGGCTGCGCATTCTAGCGACGATCTTACAAGTGTCTCATACGCTACGCATTTACTCTTAAATGGTGCATTCCTAAGGTTTCTTCTGATGAATCCGAGCGTGCTGTTAGCCTTCTATGTGTGGCGACCATTTCATATCGTTTGAGAGCGTGACTCCAAGATATGGTGATTGAGTGACGCTTTGTATGATCTGGTTTCTGAGCTGGTACATGTAGGTCAGTCGTGGTTTGATCGACATGATGTAACATTTGCTGGCATTGAATTTCATACCCCAAGTTTCAAGGCTGTTTCATGAACATTGTCCATGAACGGTTTGTAAATAGTTCATGTCAGTTCATGAATTGGTCTCCACACCACATCACATCTTCTTTTGATTGACTTATTAGGTGATCATTCCTACAAATTAATCAAGTAACTACCCATCAGCAGAGTATCTAGTTACTAAAGGTCAGTAAAGCGCTAACCTTTATATCATCAATGTGACCAAGACGTATTCTGATGCGTCTTCAAAATATTGTTGGTTCCGTTCCTATCCAACTGGGAGGACTCAAAAAGTGAAAAGAGCTGATGCTTACTCGGTAACTTCATTTGCAGGTGTAGAGTTCCTCAAGGTCTACCATAGGTCTTCTCATATTCTTGAGCTGCACTCTACCCCTGGGACAGACATTCCGTGAAATATCATTTCTATGCTGATGAGTCAGACTTATGTAGAATTTTCGAGGAAGGATCTGAACGGATATCGGAACACTTGTCAACAACCCGAAAACTGTTTCCTTGATATAAGGGAATTGATGCGCCTCAACAGACTTAAGCTTAATGACGTTTTTAGTTCTGGGGTCCAAAAATTCTCTGCAGCAACTTCGAAACTCAAGAGGAGGAGCATCTTTCAGAATCAAACTTTGTGAGAGCGAAATACCATCAACCGATTCTGTCAGAAATTTTGGCAGCTTCTGTGATGACACAATGTCCATGGACAATATGGTTTCTAACACCATAAAGATGTCTTATTTTCATCTGCGATGTCTTAAAAGGCTGCGTTGTCATCTCTCAGAAAGTGAAATGAAGCATGCTGTTTTAAGTCTTGGTTTCTAACATTAACCATCTCAACTCACTGTTACACAACATTAAGCAAGACCATGTTTACAAATTGAATAAGGTGTTACATAACTAAGCATGACTAATAAAGAATGTCTCACTATATTCGCACATAACACCAGTGATAAAAGATTTGCATATAATGACGTTCAAATATCGCCGGCTACAGTCGCAATACAAGTGTTCTATGGTTGTGTATAAATCATGATATGCCTTCTTATATACAAGATTTGTTTATTGTGAGTACTGGTTGCTTCACTTGATCCACTGCCAGTGGAATATATTTGAAGGAAATTGCCAAGACTAATGTTAAATATGGTTGCAGGCACTTTCAGAAAATATGTATTGATGTGTGGAACTGTTTGCCATATGCTATACGTAGATTAAACATGTACTGATGTGTGGAACTGTTTACAATATGCTATACGTAGATTGGACGAGGCCGATGACTTCCATACGGCTGTGAAGACTCATCTCTTCAAATTATGTTTTGAGATATATAACTAGCTAGCTGTATATGGTGTTCTGACAATCATAGTCATTAATTATTTTTTTTATGTTTTTGTAGGATTTTTCTATTTTGTACACGCATTGGAACTAACTGATTGTGAAATACGTTTGGAATGAATTTTATAATAATAACAAGAGCATCGCTAGGGCGTGGCAAAATACGCCCTTTAGCTATTTCGAATTGTACTACCGCATAATAAAATTATAATTTGAGCTTACAAATAATATCTAATTTACCCCTAATTTCAATGGCAAAATGCGGTCAAATTCTCAGTAGAAAAATGGCAATAACTCCTGTGAAAATAATTGGACAGAACCTATATTCGAACATGGCCTGTAGTTTAACTGGGAAACACACATTCCAGCTTTGGTTCATATTAAATAATCCAAACTAGAGCTCATTGGTCAGAAACCAAAATGTTATGAAATTGGTCAAAATTCTCATTCAAAAAAGCACTGTAACTCATGAAAAGTATTTGGACGACAGAACCCATATTCGAACTTGGCCTGTATCTTTAGCTGGGAAATACACATACCAACTTTTGTTCAGATCAAATAATCCAAACTGAATGGATCGGAAACCAAAAATGTTAACAAATGGTCAAACAGATGGTCAAATTCTAAGTCGAATAAAAGGTTGCAGACACCACGTCCCCCGAATTGAGGTGGCTTATTACGACGTTGGGTTTTTTTACGAACAAACAATTCAAATTTTCGCAAAATTTGACTCAAACTAGACGATGACATGCATGTTCTCAAATGTGAGCCACACACCAAGCATCAAGAGATTCATTTGAAGAAATTCTGTTGAATTATTGCTCAAGTTACTATGCGGACTATACAAAAACATTCTAAGTCAAATGATGTGTCTTTTTGGGACATTGCATTTTTTAAGAACAGAGAATTCAAATTCTGGAAATATTTTACTGAATCTAGACGATGGATGATCTGCATGTTCTCAAAAGTGAGCCACTCACCAAGTATCAAGAGATTCTTTAGAAGAATGCTCAAATTATCATTGAGACAACACATATGTTATTTCTAAATGGAATAAAATAGAACTTCTCAGATATCACGTGCCAAATATCAAGAAATTCTGTTGATTATTGCTCAAGTTACTATGCGCACACACACACACACACTGGTTATAATAGCCATCCAAAAACATTTTCGGGACAAAAAGGGCCGTAACTCATGTAAAAATAATTGAACGGAACCCATATTCGAACTTCGCCTGTATCTTTAGGTTCAGATCAAATAATCCAAACTGGAGTTATCGGTCGATAACCAAAAATGTTAAGAAATTGACAGACAGACAGACAGGCGGATGGATAGACAGATGGCTAGACTGATTACATAATACAACCATTTTTTCAAATAATAGTATAATACACTATCACTTCTCTGTACTAACATTGTCATCAGAGTCTTCATATATTATATAATGGGCAACTCTTCCTTTAAATCGGATGGAGATCTTCACCCTTTGACCTGGATTTCTTTTGCTCTCTCGTACAAGGAAGGTACCATCGATGCCATCACTCAGCAGGACCTCGGAGGCGCTTCTTGACATTGGGCTGTGGTACCACGATGTGATGTAGTTACACGGCACACATCCTATGTCACCTGCCTGAAGAGGAAATAGTATTGATTTTGATCAGGTTTTAATGCAGGATGATATTAAAATCCTAAAGAATAGCTCTGTTCAAGATATAAATGATTTGAGACATTTGGAAGACTTAAACAGGGAATGTCTGGGAATGTGATAAAAATGAAAGTTTCAATGACACTGTAGCTCAACTTGGAAAGGAAATAATTTCATGTGTTACAGTCAATGGAGCGATTAGGAATGCGGAAAGTTGAAAGGTCTAATTATTACTAGATTATCAACATGAAGAGATATATAAAGTAAAATCCAAGATGGTTGCTGATGGATATGTTTTCCAATGAAATTCAAAAACATTTGATAGCTTCCATCCAGTAGATCAATATCAAGATTAAAGGATTTGATTATGCAAAGAGTAAAATCCAAGATGGCTGCTGGCGGCCATGTTTTTGGGCTGAATGATCCCAAAATGACTCGTGCCCATCTGTATGTCAATATTAACATAAATGACAAATTTCATGATGATCAGACAAACAGTACGGCCTGTAGCCCATGCTATGGATTTAATTTTTAAATCCAAGATGGCCACTGGCAGACATGTTTTTTTGCCGAATGAGCCCAAAATGACTCGTTCCCATTTATATGTCAATGTTAACATCCATGACAAATTTCATGATGATCCGACCAACGATACCACCTGTAGCCTGAGTCAAAGGATTTAGTCATACAAAGAGTAAAATCCAAGATGGCTAACGGTGGTCATGTTTTATGGCCGAATGACCCCAAAATGATTCGTTCCCATCTACATCTCAATATTAACTTCCACGACAAATTTCATGATGATCAAACAAAGCCTGTGCTAATGGATTGAATTTTGAAATAACTTGTTCCCATCTATATGTCAATGTCAACAGCCATGACAAATTTCATAATGATCCGACTAAAGGTATACGACCTGTAGCCTGTGCCAAAAGATTTAGTCATGCAAAGAGTAAAATATAAGATGGCTGCTGGCAGCCATATTTTTTGGCCGAATGACCCAGAAATGATTTGTACCCATCTACATACCATTGTCAACATCCATGACACATTTCAGGATGATCCGATTAAAGGTACAACCTGTAGCCCGTGCCAAAAGATTTAGTCATGCAAAGAGTAAAATCCAAGATGGCTGCTGATGGACATGATTTTCGGCATAATGACCCCAAAATGACTCGTTCTCATCTACATCTCAATACTAACATCCATAACAAATTTCATGATGATCAGACAAACAGTATGGCCTGTTGCCTGTGCTAATTGATTGAATTTTGAAATCCAGTATGGCTGCTGGCGGCCATGTTACTTTGCCGACTGACCCCAAAATGACTCGTTCCAATCTACATGTCAATGTTAATAGCCATGACAAATTTCATAATGATCTGACCAAAGGTACGACCTTTAGCCCGTGCCAAAGGATTTAGTCATGCAAAGAGTAAAATACAAGATGGCTGCTGGCGGCCATGTTTTTTTACCGAATGCCTCAAAATAATTCGTTCCCATCTACATGTCATTGTTAACATTCATGATAAATTTCATGATGTTCCGACAAAAGGTATGACCTGTAGCCCATGACAAAGGATTTAGTCATGCAAAGAGTAAAATCCAAAATGGCTGCTGACGGCAATGTTTTTTGGCCAAACGACCCCAAAATTACTCGTTCCCATTTACATGTCAATATTAACTTCCGCGACAAATTCATGATGATCAGACGAACACTCTGGTCTGTAGCCCGTAGTAATGGATTAAATTTTGAAATCCAAGATGGCCACTGGGGGCCATGTGTTTTTGCCGAATGACCCCAAAATGACTCGTTCCCATCTAGATGTCAATGTCAACGCCCATGACAAATTTCATAATGATCCGACCATTCACACGGACAACATATACCAAGCGGCCCCAAGCCATGGCAATAGCTCAAACTTTACAAAGTAAAGTTGAGCTAAAAAATGCAGTCTTTGGGGTTGATTAATGGTAAGGACAATCACAATGATAAACAAAGTATACATGCAGATACTTTGGACCTGCAAATGATGATCTCCTATAGATCGAAAATTCAGAGCAAAATTGATATCCTATATACATACATGTATATGAAATCCTATATAGGCTGTACACATATATGTACCGTCTCATGAAGAAAAATTCACTATCTGAAATCTTACAGAAAGTTGAAACTCGAACCGATTATTAAGACCAAGTAATAATATGTCTGAATTGGCAGTGTAAGATGAACATGCTCAGTGGATTAGCAGGCATTGATACTGACTGAGTAAAATTACATCAGTGTAATCTTTTAAGGGCCGTAACTCCACTCACAATATGTGGACCTGGCCGAAATTTGAACTCGATTAAGATATTGTTGGGCTGCCCACCTGCAAACCAATATTGACAAACTATAGGTCGAGCTCAACCAAAAATATGAGTTGTGAGGCTGGGAATGGTACCACATTCTTTAAAGCGGGCAACACAGGAAACTATATATGTTGCTGCACGATAATTGTCGCAGACCAAAGATCGATGTGCACACATGGTCTGATTTTAGTTGTGCGACTTCTGTTTCTATCACTTTTTATGATATAGCAATTACTACCATTGCACACGATACGATTGGATCATACGATCTGGTTGTTTATTTTCTCATGAATGCAGTGAGTTATTATTAAAGCGGCAGACCTATATGTATCTAAATTTATTGCCAGATATATAGTAAGAATTTCCGATGACTATTAATATTACAAGTTTTTGTAGTTCCAGACTATAGCACAGTCAGGTACAGATCTAGGCCATTTCCCAACCCAGTTGCAATGAGTTTGGGAGCCCAAATTATATATCAATTATAACCAAACCATAATATTCGGAATTTAGCATGTTTTTTTAACATAAATTATAGTTGGGAAACACTCAAAGATCTGATGCTAAAACAGTATTTGAAGTGACAATAATCGATTCATTATAGCAACCACCCCAGTGGGTGTTTATACCTAAATGCATGTGAATTATGACGTCATATAATTTTTATAATTTTTCTATATTTGTATACCAAGAGCGAAAATAGCGTGTATGCTTTTTTGTAAATTCCACACGTGACTTCCGGGAGGTTACTGCGCAGAATCCAGCAGAAACTGATCGAAGAATTACGTTTTCTTCACTTCAACTTCAACACAATCGACTGTTAGTAACGGTACTGAGTTAGGAGAGCAGCGTGCTCCGAAGACAACCGCGACGGAGGAATTTACATAAAAGTACAACAACAACAACGATTGCCGATGATCACTTTTTAATTGTCCTCACTGAGTCATTCAGAGACTCAATCAAATAATAGATTAATCGAGGATTAATCACAGCCTTTGTAGTCTGATAACATGGCATTCGGTAAAATATTACCGTGGCAGATCAGTTTGTGATTATCCATCTCGATTGTAAACAAATCTTCTACTCGAAATTTGTAAATTAAAAAAACAAATCAAATGTGCATGTGCGATAATCAATATCATCCATGACCCAACCCGGACACACATACCAAATCGCATTCACATCCACTGAGAAACAGCGAAGAAGCGCGACATTACACTTTTATTTAGAGCCGGCATCGGCGTCGACAAACACTTTATATACACCGATTTCTCCACTACAAGGTCAAGGCCCACATGGCACGAAATTGAAAAATCAACGAGTGATTGATCTGTGTTTCATGTAATTTGCAACAATGGATGTTGTTTTGAGGATTTTATGAATTATTGTGTACCACAGATACACGAAGACTAGGCAATTCAATGTTAAGTGTATTCAATTTCATGACATCATGTGTAAACTGTGTTTGTGACATGATTATTGCACTTTCACTTTCGACAGGAGCTTGGACTAGTTGGAGGCATTGTTGAATTTGTTCTCTAATCATCAAAGGTTGCACAGGTATTTGCTTATCATTAATTTAATCATTTGATTTAGGACTGAAAAAGAATTGTTTCTGCTTTCAAATTGAAAAGATCAATCGTACTGCCCTGCTGGACAAAACAAGTGTCCATTGGCACCGCGGTGTGTTTGGCGTTCGGCGGCGGTGTCAGAGTTTGTAACTGCAGTTGAGCACCCGGCCGAGCGGCAAGTACACCATGGCCGACCGTTAAGTACACATGTACACCATGGGCGAAAAGCAACTACAATGGGGCCGAATGGCATGTACACCGTGGTTAGATTTCTGGTTTATATTGTCTTTTTTCAGTTTAATGAATGCACACAGCGGCAACTACACCGCGGCCCAACTGTAGTTAGCTGGTGGAGCCGCTGTGTAGTTGCATTTCGGCCGCAGTGGCAATGCTAAGCGCACCGTGGTTAAGTGGACACTTGTTTTGCCCAGCAGGGTAGTACATGTGTATTCAGTTCAAATTCATACAGATATCTTTCAGACTTTCATGTTTACAAAATGTAGGCGCGCATAGTCCCACTCGCTGGGTTTTGGCCAGCCGCGCGGTTTCTATCAAGATAAAATAAACAGCGGAAATACATTCATAAATGTTGCGTAAATTGAATTAGTTTACTCACGATGGATGTCCATTGAAACTCTTTGATGGTTTAACACTGCTTAATCCACTATCCATAAGCACAAGTGAATGTTACACAAGTGCTGTGTTTTCATATTGTACATGCTCCTATATTAATTGTAATTCACAATTATTAATAAGGAATTAATTTAATACTCCGATTCAATGCTGACGAAATAAATACGGTAACATCTCCCGGCCACGTGGTCTCGCTTTGATTTTCCAGGAATTTATGTGACGTCATAAGCCATACATAGAAATCGTTCAAATGTATTTTTAGCTTCGAATCATTCAGTCTCAGACAGATAGTGCATTTGACACTTCACATCGTGTGACGTCAAAAAACTTAAACTGCCAATCCTCGTGGCACGAGGGATCACCTTTTGATGAATGCCGACAATGAATGTTGGTTTTGGAGAATTCATTTGATATTTTGCTACAACATTCAAGCTGTTTCTTTATACTTGTACGCTCTCCGTATTTGGCCTAGGCCCGCAATTGATCGCTCACTGGTTTTCAATTTTAGCCGCGCGATGGTGCGCAAGAGTGATCGCGCGCCTCAAAAATTAAAGTCTGATCTGTCTGTTGATTCCAACGTTAACACTATTACTTAATATTTTTACCACTTTAGAGGGCGTTCTTTATTAGATGAACATTATTTTACCCACAAGTCATGATTCCATGATTTTAAGGTGAAGTTGAACAGACGCGAGCGCTAAGCTTTGTTTTCATTAACGCATGCTCACATCAGGACGGTGTGGTAATAATAGTAATAGCATGATTTTGTCGGGCACCTTGGTTTCTTTTTAGCCCTCCAGGAATGATTAACTCCGTCTCGGGTCTATAAATAGGCACTCGGGCTGTTAATCATTCCTGTCGGGTCCAGGTGCGACCACGGCCAAGGCGGAATACAGGAGAAGTCGGCCCCGCTACGAAGTCGGCCCCGTACGAAGTCGGCCCAGCTATTAACATCAGTTAGTGGCATGTTTACTCAATTGAGTAACATACATGTATATCAGGTGTCACGGAAACCTTGTTCAACACTACATTGTATATGACTTAGTGTTGATCTTTATCGGCGTTTCGCTGACTGCTTCCATGTGGAAATCCCTCTGGCGCGACGCCCATTATAATTATGACAGGACATTGTTTAGGTCTATAGATTAATTGGCTGACTAAATGTGAAGGTTCGTATCTGGTCTAATACCATGTCTTGTATATATGGCTATTTTTCTGGTACAGATTTAAATTTCCGTTTAACGAACCCTATCGACATATCTGCGTAAAGCCATGACAGTGCGCGATAAGCAAATGGATTGCCAGGAGGTGATATAATCCTCCTTGACACCATGTGACCAAAACATGGTCACATAAAATGGAATGCTACGAGGTGATGTAATCCCTTATGACACAGTGTGGCGAAATGTCGGTCTCATCTTATTGTGCCACAGGCATTAACAAGCAGTAAAATAATAATGGGGCCGACTTTTCTTGACCAATCTTTAATTTACCCGGGCAGGTTTTGGGGTCATTCGGCCAAAAAACATGGCCGCCAGCAGCCATCTTGGATTTTACTCTTTGCATGACTAAATCCTTTGGCACAGGCTACAGGTCCTTACCCGGTACTTTTGTCAGATCATTATGGAATTTGTCATTAATGTTGACATTGACATGTAGATGGGAATGAGTCATTTTGGGGTCATTTGGCCAAAAAACATGGCCGCTGGCAGCCATCTTTGATTTCAAAATTTAAATCAATTGGCGCGGTTTACAGGTCGTACTGTTCGTCTGATTATCATGAAATTTGTCATGGATGTTAATAATGAAAGGCTGATGGGAATGAGTCATTTTGGGTAGTTCGGCCAAAAAAACATGGCCGTCATGAGCATCTTGGATTTTACTCTTTGCATGACTAAATCCTTTGGCGTGGGCTACAGGTCGTAGCTTTTGACGGATCTTCATGAAATTTGTCATGGCTGTTGACCTTGACATGTAAATGGGAATGAGTCCTTTTGGGGTCATTCGGCCAAAAAACATGACCGCCATCAGCCATCTTGGATTTTACTCTTTGCATGACTAAATCCTTTGGCACAGGCTACAGGTCCTTACTTTGGTCAGATCATCATGAAATTTGTCATGAATGTTGACATTGACATGTAGATGGGAATGAGTCATTTTGGGTCATTTGCCTAAAAAACATGGCCGCTGGCAGCCATCTTTGATTTAAAAATTAAATAAATTGGCGCGGGCTGCAGGTCGTACTGTTCGTCTGATTATCATGAAATTTGTCATGGATGATAATAATGACAGGCAGATGGGAACGAGTCATTTTGGGGTAGTTTGGCAAAAAAACATGGCCGTCATGAGCATCTTGGATTTTAATCTTTGCATGACTAAATCCTTTGGCGCGGGCTACAGGTCGTAGCTTTGGTCGGATCTTCATGAAATTTGTCATGGCTGTTGACCTTGACATGTAAATGGGAACGAGTCCTTTTGGGGTCATTCGGTCAAAAGACATGGCCGCCAGCAGCGATCTTGGATTTTACTCTTTGCATGACTAAATCCTTTGGCACAGGCTACAGGTCCTAACTTTGGTCAGATCATTATGAAATTTGTCATGAATGTTGACATTGACATGTAGATGGGAATGAGTCATTTTGGGGTAATTTGGCCAAAAAACATGGCCGATGGCAGCCATCTTTGATTTCAAAATTAAATCGATTGGCGCGGTCTTCATGTCGTACCGTTCGTCTGATTATCATGAAATTTGTCATGGATGTTAATAATGACAGGCTGATGGGAATGAGTCATTTTGGGGTAGTTCGACCAAAAAACATGGCCGTCATGAGCATCTTGGATTTTACTCTTTTCATGACTAAATCCTTCGGCACAGGCTCTAGGTCGTACATGTACCGTTGGTCAGATCATTATGATATTTGTCATGGCTATTGACATGTACAATGTAGATGGGAACGAGTCATTTTGGGGTCGTTTGACCAAAAAACATGGCCGTCAGCGGTCATCTTGGATTTCAAAATTCAATCCATTAGCACGGGCTACAGGTCGTATCTTTTGTCGGATCATTATTAGCTCAACTTACTTTGTAAGTTTGAGCTATTGCCATGGTTTGGCGTCCGTCGTCTGTGTGTGCGTGTGTCCCTCAACAATTTCCTTTGACGCGGGCTACAGGTCGTACCTTTGGTCTGATCTTTATGAAATTTGTCACGAATGTTGACCTTGACATGTAGATGGGAACGAATGGCCGCTGGTGGCCATCTTGGATTTCAAAATTAAATCCATTGGCGCGGGCTACAGGTCGTGCTGTTCGTCTGATCATCATGAAATTTGTCATGGATGTTAATATTGACATGTAGATGGGAACGAGTGATTTTGGGGTCGTTCAGCCAAACATCATGGCCACCAGCAGCCATCTTGGATTTTACTCTTTGCATGACTAAATTCTTTGTCGCGGGCTACAGGTTGTAGCTTTGGTCAGAACTTCATGAAATTTTTCATGGATGTTAACAATGACATGTAGATGGGAACGAGTGATTTTGGGGTCGTTTGGTAAAAAAACATGGCCGCCAGCAGCCATCTTGGATTTTACTCTTTGCATGACTAAATCTTTTGGCGCGGGCTACAGGTCGTACCTTTGGTCTAATCTTTATGAAATTTGTTATGAATGTTGATATTGACATGTAGATGGGAACGAGTCATTTTGGGGTCATACGACCAAAAAACACGGCCACTGGCGGCCATCTTGGATTTCAAAATTCAATCCATTGGCACGGGCTACAGGTCGTACTGTTCGTCTGACCATCATGATATTTATCATGGATGTTAATATTAACATGTAGATGGGAACGAGTGTTTTTGGGGTCGTTTGGCTAAAAAAACATGTCCGCCAGCAACCATATTGGATTTTACTCTTTGCATGACTAAATCCTTTGGTGCGGGCTACAGGTCGTATCTTTGGTCGGAACTTCATGAAATTTGTCATGGATGTTAACAATGACATGTAGATGGGGAACGAGTTATTTTGGGGTCGTTCAGCCGAAAAACATGGCCGCCAGCAGCCATCTTGGATTGTACTCTTTGCATGACTAAATCCATTGGCACAGGCTACAGGTCGTACCTTTGATCAGATCATTATGAGATTTGTAAAGGCTGTAGATGGGAACAGGTCATTTTGGGGTAATTCGGAAAAAAAACATGGCTGCCATTGGCCATTTTAGAATTTACTCTTTGCATCAATAAATCCTTTGGCACACCATAATCACCACATCCCTGATCCGATCATTATGAAACCTGTCATGAATATTGATATTGACATGTACCGGTACATCTAGTCTTACTTAGACATTTCAATTAGCACCTTTCCTATTCCTCCATTTACTGTCAACCATTAAATCATTCCCCTACAAAGTTGAGCTACAGTGTCATTGACACTTTCATTACATTTGTCATGGATGTTAAAATTGACATGTAGATGGGAAACGAGTAATTTTGGGGTTGTTCGGCCAAAAACATGGCCGCCAGCAGCCATCTTGGATTATACTCTTTGCATGACTAAATCCTTTGTCAAGGGCTACCAGTTGAATCTTTGGTCCAATCATCATGAGATTTGTCATGGATGTTAACAATTACATGTAGATGGGAAAAGATTCATTTTAAATTCAACCAAAAAACCTGGTCGCCAGCAGCCATCTTGTATTTTACTCTTTACACAACTAAATCCTTTGACACGGACTACATGTCGTATCTTTTGTCGGATCATCATGAAATTTGTGAGGGATGTTAACAATGACATGTAAATAGGAAGGAGTCTTTTTTTGGGTCATTTGCCAAAAAACATGGCTGTCGCGGCCATCTTTGATTTTAATCTTTGCATAACTAGGCCTTTCAACTTTCCACATTCCTAATCGCTCCATTAACTGTAACACATGAAATTATTCCCTTTCCACGTTAGCTACAGTGCCATTGACACTTTCATAATTACATTTCAGTCAATTCACATTTTCAGCTGCATATACATGTATATGTAAACCAATTTCATCATTAAAGAAATTGCAAATTCATCGTTGATTCCATCATCTCAATATTTCATTAAAGTGAGACTTTATGTTCACACATTGATTCATTCAGGCAACATTTTCTCCATTTCTACACTGTTCATTGCATTGATCGTCTTCAATGGGGATAATCTATAATTATATATGTATATCATCGTTAACTATTAAAGTGACATTTCTCTTCTACCCAATCGATATTGCATTAAAATGACGCTTCATATTCATTACACTTCATTCAATAATTTCTGTTTCTACATCACTTATTGCATTGATTGCCTTCAGGTAAGGTAAGCTATGTCCGACTCAAATATTAAAGTGACGCATCATATTCACTACACTTCATTCAATAATTTCTTTTTCTATATAGTTTACATATATTGCATTGATTGCCTGCAGCTAAGGTAATCTATGTCCGACTCAAATAATACAAATATTAAAGGCATTCCATTTCCATCCGTTAATTCTAAGGAAACTTCTGCTGTGATATATATATGTATATATGCATACAGGGTACTACATGTGCTACACCACTCGGATAAATATCTGTGTCATCACACTAAAATACCATGTTATAACTTGAATTGATATATTCGTAATCGTATATAGTCACTAATAGCCGGGTTACTACCGTAGTACCTGACATTGCCCATCTAGTAAACTATTCAAACCCAACAGGCCTGGTTGATTTCGCTGTGGGATGATGGTTCACTTCCATCCTCAAGCTAATTATGCCATTTCATGGCATAATTTTGTTCTGACGTGCAGGGGTAGATATGCTTGAGGCCCCACCACAGTTCAATTCACACCAGGTTCTCAGCTATTATTATCTTATGTTCGAACTTTACTCATATGTTTGGACTGATCATAACCATGATTTTAATGCTGGGTTTGAATAGTTCACTATATGGGCAATGTCCGTTACTACGGTGGTAACCCGGTTATTGGTGACTATATACGATTACGAATATATCAATCCAAGTTCTAGCATGGTATTTGTGTGACGACACAGACATTTCTCCGAGTGGTGTAGCACATGAAGTACCCTGTACGGATCATCCTATAATTATTGTAACATTGAACTTAATGATCAACTTGGTGGTTGCTCCATTACGTGTCACGTACGATCATATTAGCTATATATAAACAGTAAGTACTAGCAGAGCATTATTTTTTGTAAATATCCAGTGGAACTTCTGAAAATATTTTAGGCATGCCCATATTATTGATTTCTGAAGTACCGGTACACAAAAACTGACGTGGTATCATCGGTGTTAACACTCAAGGTGTTAATACAATGTAGATACAGTCAATATGACACTTCCGTGAGATGTTGAGCGTAGTTTATATATATTTTGGAGTGGAAGGAGCAAATGTAGAATTTGAACAAGAACAAAGACATACAAATGAACTTCACCAACTGTCATTTGCGACAGCTTGATATATTCCGACAGTGAGTTTTCAATCAATTGTCAATTATCCATCGTAAAAATATTATATGTCCCGTCGCACTTTTCACATGACAGTGGGCGCAGTTGTTATAACTGGAACAGCCACTTTTGATTAACAGAAATTCAATTAACCCTTTACCCAATACACATATTACCAACGTCACTGCCCACAGCCAATATCAGGCATGTGACCAGCCATTAATCAAATTAGCTGAAATCACATCGTTTTCTTGAAATTCTGCATGATTTTGCAATAAATTCACTTAATTTTGATAAAGGTGATAACGTCAATTTCCCAGCCAATGCAACTTTTCCGATGTCAAGTTATTGAAAAGAAATCAGTATTCATGTTAGTTTTGTTACATCATTGATGTTGTTTATGTTAATTTAGATTAATTTTATTAGGTAGAATTGATTTCAGAGTTGTGATCCCCCTTCATACAATAGTATGGTATGGTGAATATTTATTGGGCTTTATCTTGATATTTTATAATAGACAAACAAAAAGTGTAAGTTTATGCATTGTCAATATTAAATTCTGCATCGGCAGAAAACGCATAGAAATTGGGCAAGTTTACAATTGTTTAGAAATGTTATAAGCAATGGCTACGTGGTGAAATGATAAATAAAATACATCATCAAGTGGCGTATTACTTATAGGATATATACATGTGAATGCCATTACAAACGCCTTCATTATTAGTCAAAATAGTCCACAAATTTTTGCACATTTTTGGTCTGATTCACTGAAAATTTCACCTTGACATTGCTGCATTCAGCTGATGTTTTATCAAGAGTGCATCCCTACAAACAAATGAATTATAAAAATCGTTCATGCCTATTATGATCAAGAAAGGTACTTTCTCCTTGTGGATCCTAATGAAATGTTGAGCAATCATTTTCAATATAAAATGGCAAGACATTTATTAAAATGCGGTAAACGCGGTAGATTATAATTTTGAAAAATGGTGCGACCAAGTAAAATTAAATTTTTTAAATGCCCCGTAGACTCGTGTTAAAATAATCTTAACTAATGTTTCACATGTTTATTTTTTTTTTTAATTTGTTATAACGAACCAAAGCCAGTCGCTTCGGGTCATATATAGACTATATCTGATTTTGTGACATCACCAATTATTATCTAATACAACACTGCTGTTTTGAATTTTTGTGAGCACTTTTGTCACACAGTAGATCGGTGGGCTTAAATGAATAATCTGATAATCCTCAGATATCCTTCTATTTCATGAATCGACAAAACACATACTTAGGAACAAAGCAGAAGATACATTCAGGTTATCGCAAATTCGGTCGATGGTGAAAGCTACATGATGACGTTGCTCGTCGAGTTTCATTGAAATCAACATGATGACATTTTATGAATGAAATGAACATGATGAAATCGACAAGCTTCTTAGTATAGTACACATCTCAATCGGATTGCGCACACAGCGTCAATAATATAATGGTTAATTTCAGTAAAATACTCCCCTCTAGACAACAACCAAGAGTCTTGACTTTTGAATACTTTCAGTTTGATGGCAAGAAAATCGAGAAAAAACTCCAGAGAAAACCTTCAACACTCAGCTAACCTGCAGTAAAGGTCTAGCGCTTTCGTTATTGTTTAACTTCATCAGGACCGAGATTGGCGTGTGATTTTTGAGGATTTTACTCGCCTTAATTACTGTTTGTTATGAGTCTCCGATTTGATTGGTCAGTATAGAAGGGTCAAGGGGTTGTGAAAAGGATGATCGGAAATGCGGGTAACAAATGCGGGTAAGGGGTTCGTATTGGTGTTTAGCCTGTGTGGTGTGGGGATTTTTAAATGCGGGTAATTGGTGCAGGTAATCAACGTGGTGATGCATTCCCAAACTTGCGGGTAACAAGTGCGGGTATCTAGCGTTTGTGGTGGGAAAGCACGAAGTCACGGAAGTAGGAGTGCGGGTAACATCGGTTGTGCATTTGCCGAGTGGACGGTTGGGTATGCGGTGGTCTGTTTGGCTGGATGTGTAGCCGTTTAGGTATGCGGGTAACAATGGTTTTAGTTCCGTAAAATGAGCCATTAGTTGGCGTTGGTAAGTTTTTGACGTGCGGGTAACAACGAGTGTCTGTTGTAGGAGGTTTAATGGTATGAAATTGAATGGTACGGAAACAAACCGGAAGGTCGTGGTTGGCGACGTGCTTAGTTGGGCGATGTGGGTGGGAGAAGACCGATCAAAAAGAATACTATACCTTACGATGTTTGGATGATAAAGGCATTATGCTTGGATCCTCTGGCGTATTTTGTGGAAGATGGTTTATTGGACCGTGGAGGGAGAAGTGACAAATGCTACTGTGTTGTGAAAATAGATGTATTTAATAATAAATCACAACAGATCTATGTAATACTGTGTATGTGGGATATACACACCATGCTGTTAGTTGATTCGTTGCTATTGCTAAAGCACGGGCTGTTCCGTAATTTGCAATAAATTCGCTCATCGGGAGTTGTGTATTCCCTGCGTGCGCTTAGTATATAGGGAGTGGTTCACTCCAGTTGTTGATTTTGTTGATCGGTTACATATGTCATGAGTTATAATCGTAGATGTGATTCAATGTCGTACTAGCGTGCAAAGATTGTGTGACAGTAATGGTAGGGTGCTTGACCTTCGTATGTCTATGTATTTATCTGACATTGCCACTCAAACCGGATCGGTGTATGGATACCGGTTGGTGCATTCCGAACAGTGGAAGAACATGGTGTGTATATAGAGAGATCTGCGAATGCCGTTCTCTGATACGGCGATACGTGTTGATATGGTAGCGGACGTTTATGATGTCAGGTCACTAAGCAGGGGTGGCCGTAGAATGAACAAGAATAGTAAAAAGGAAAATAATAATAAATAAATCGACTAAAAGTCCTTCTTGTTCATCCCCAATGGTTGGGGGTGTACGTAGAGTGAAAATACACTGTGCTTAGGCTGTGTGACTGGTGACATCGGAGAGTGAGAACACTCGAGGGCATATCTGAGTGTTGAAGTTGGCGAGGAAGGCAAGAAAATCGAGAAAAAACTCCAGAGAAAACCTTCAACACTCAGATAACCTGCAGTAAAGGTCTAGCGCTTTCGTTATTGTTTAACTTCATCAGGACCGAGTTTGGCGTGTGATTTTTGAGGATTTTGCTCGCCTTATATACTGTTTGTTATGAGTCTCTGATTTGATTGGTCAGTATAGAAGGGTCAAGGGGTTGTGAAAAGGATGATCGGAAATGCGGGTAACAAATGCGGGTAAGGGGTTTGTATTGGTGTTTAGCTTGTGTGGTGCAGCTGTGTGGTGTGGGGATTTTTAAACAGACCGGAAGGTCGTGGTTGGCGACGTGCTTAGTTGGGCGATGTGGGTGGGAGAAGACCAATCAAAAAGGATACTATACCTTTCAGTTTGATGTTGGTAGTTTATATTCTATAATAATTTCTTCAAAAGGAATGGCTTTTAAAAGTTTTTATTTAGGTTTTAGTCGGTGAGCTCGTAGTCTTTTTGCATTGTGAATCTCTGATTTCTCACATGCCTTGATGTATGGTATGATTGACCTAATTTATACATGAAATTGCTATAGGATCCACTCTGTCGATGAACCCTTGTGCATGTCTGGAGTGTAATATATCATAATTACACCACGACATAAGGCCTAAGTTAATCTTATTTGATGGGAATACGCATCTATGGTTATTTTATAGTATTAATGAAAGTGTCAATGACACTGTAGCTCAACTTTGGGAAGAAGTTAAATTTGTGTGATGAGCAATGAATGGAAAGATTTAGAAATAAATTTTGAAATCCAAGATGGTCGCTAGAAGCCATGTTTTTTGTCCGAATGACCCCAAAATGACTCGTTCCCATCTACATTCCAATTTAAACAGCCATGATAAATTTCATGATGATCAGACTAAAGCTACGACCTGTAGCCCGTGCTAAAGGATTTAGTCATGCAAAGAGTAAAATCCAAGATGGCTGCCAGCGACCATGATTTTTGGCTGAATGACCCCAAAATTACTCGTTCCCATCTACATGTTAATGTTAACATTCATGACAAATTTCGTGATAATCAGACCAAAGGTACGACCTGTAGCCCGTGCTAATGGATTGAATTTTGAAATCCAAGATGGCCGCTGGCAGCCATGTTGTTTGTCCAAATGACCCCAAAATGACTCGTTCCCATCTACATTCCAATTTCAATAGCCATGACAAATTTCATGATGATCAGACTAAAGGTACGACCTGTAGCCCGTGCTAAAGGATTTAGTCATACAAAGAGTAAAATCCAAAATGGCTGCTGGCGGCCATGGTTTTTTGCCGAATGACCCCAAAATGACTCGTTCCCATCTACATGTCATTGTTAACATCCATGAATTTTTTTATTTTTTTTTATAATATTTTTATTAGGTCAACAAATATATATATATATATATAGGTGATATATTAAACATATTGTATGCAAAATAGAAAAGGAGAATTAGTGAAGTCAGTTATAGAAAATTTGATAGTTGAAATCGGGGAAAGGTTAGTAGAAGGAAAAAAAGAAGAAAAAAAGAGATAGAGTGTGGAAAAATACATTTTAAAAGATAATATTTTGGTTTTCCTATTGCTGTTTGTCATGTGCATAGAATAATAAAATATGGGTGAGCTACTATCAGTTTTTTTTTCTATATCAAGGCTCTAGGATTGGCTTTGAGTTTTTATCAGATTTGTAATATTGTTGATTAGAATTCTGATTTATTCAGGGGGTTGTTCTCAGTTAAATTCCATACAGTATATTGACCAACATTTTATGTTGAATTATGTAAAGATAAATCAATTAAGGACAATTTACTGTATGAGGCAGAACTGGAACTTAGGCATTCTATATTTATTTTATTCCAAAAGATCAATTCATAAAGGCTCAGCCAAGCTAACAGGAGGAGCAATCCATCATATATTATAATTTAGTACCTCTTGATTCTCTTATTATTTGACTAAGCGCTCCCAGCCAGTCCAACAATCCCTAAATTTTTCATAAAGACATTGATTGAAAAAAGATATTTTTTAATCATTATAATAGAATTTTAAATCTATTTTGAACTCATTCAAAATAGGAATTTTTTCCCTCATTTTTGATTTGAATATATAGAACTTAGCAAAAATTATCAGAAATTGGGCTAGGTCAAAGCGTTCAGAGTTTCCAAGAATTAAATTTTTTGGTGACAAATCTATTGTGTATCCAGTTTGTCTCAAAACCCACATTTGAATTTCATGCCAAAGTGAATTGATTATAGGACAGTCACAAAAGAGATGTTTTATTGTTTCCTTGGCTTTACTACAGAAAAAGCATGCATCCGAGCTTTTTACATTCATCTTTTTCAAAAGTTCATTAGTTCCTAGAATTCTTGTGTTAATTCGGCATTGAAACCATTTGTATTTGGTTTCCACGCAACAGTGAAATGGAGAAATCAATATCTTAGCCCATTCATCTGTAAGCCTATCATTTAATTCAAATTCCCATTTCTTCATGAAAGGTTTAACTGTTTTATCTTGTCCACACATTTTAATATATATGTTTTTTGATGAAGATTGTTGAAGAACACTTAAAGGCACGTGCGGCCTTAATTGTCGAAAATATTCATATGTGTTCCAAACGCCGTAAACAGAAAAACATTAAAACGCATACAGTTCCGTTCATATATACCATGACCATCGCGTACACAGCATGTTATCATAAAGATCTACTATATTTTACGAAAGCAAGAGCCTTATTGTGTTACATAAGACAGCACAATGCTACTGGCAAATCACACACAAATGGCATAAACGCTCTTTATTAGTTCCATATCAGGTATTCACCAACAAATAACGCTCTTTATGTTTACCATCATAATATAAACAAACACCAGAAAAGAAACTTTTTATGCCTTTGTTTACATAACAATGGTCAAACATATGACCATAACATACTGTTTATGCGATATTTCTTATTTGTATACGGACAAAGTCTATCTACATTTTGATGATCTTTCTGTTTGTGGTGGTTTTTGACGGGTGGCGATATTTTCACAGGATACCCACCGCCAAGGCCAACCGTATCTTTAACTGAAAAGGCATTATTGGGTGTTGAAGCTTTCTTGCATGGAACAATAAGCCAAATTTATCTATAAAATGTTTTACACCTGAATTAACTGAGTGATTTTGATATAATATTCTACTTCCTGCGCTTCCCGAGACATTATATGGCCATCATTATCCAGTAAATCATCAACAAATAAAATACCTTTTTTATCTAATACCTGGGACATTAACATTTTACCTTTGACGGTAATGTTAGGATTATCCGTCAATTTATTACTGTTTATATGGTCAAGAGTTTCAGGGATTATAGCCTTGTAGAATTTTGCCCATGCTTCAATAACATGGGCCCAAAATTTCCAAGATATGATTTTGCTTTGTCTAGTTAATGCTGTAGGGCTTGCTAGAAACCAGTTTTCTGAAAGATTATTAAAACGACATTTGAATAGATTTTGCCATTTGCCATTTTGGAAAATAAGTTTTTTCATCCAGATTGCTTTCATTGAATTCATGAATTGTTCTATATCAACCATTTTGCAACCTCCGAATGAGTAGGTTTGTTGTAGCTGTCTTCGTGAAATTTTGTCAGGCTTTTTCTGCCAAATAAATTTGTAGATTTTCTTTGTTAATTCTTTAATGTAGTCTACACTGGGGTTAGGTAAGGTTTGAAAAAGAAATGACAACTTGGATAAAATAAGAGATTTCACAACAATTATCCGTCCAAGTGGGGTCAAATTTCTGCATGACCAGGAATTTATAATTCTATCTATATCATTCATCACTTTATCATAATTTGCATTAAATAAGTCATCATCGAGTAAGTTAAAGTTAATCCCTAGAAGCCGAAAGTTTTCTGGGTTCCATTTTATTTTCCACTTGTCACATATAGTTTCTGTACAATCACGTTTGCTCCCAATCCAAACTGCAAAGGTTTTGTTATAATTGATTTTTAGCCCAGATATATAGTAAAAATATTCTAGTAGCTCAAATGTACTGTCCCGGGACTGTGCATCACCATTGAGAAATAAAGTTGTGTCATCAGCATATTGACTAACTTTGAATTCATATTTACTGATCTCAATCCCTTTTATTTTCTTACATTTTCTTATTGCTATACTTAATACTTCTGCACATATTAAAAAAATATATGGTGATATTGGGTCACCTTGTCTACAACCACGGTGTATCATGAAAGATGGAGACACATTTCCATTAATGTTAAGATTTGAGCTGATTCCTCTATATAGAGTTTCTATGTAACCTATGAAAGTGTTGCTGAAATTAAAAATCTTCATAACCTGAGACATAAAAGTCCATGACACAGAATCAAAAGCTTTCTCAAAATCAAGCAACAACAAGAGGCCAGGAATGTTTTTTTTTGTGTAATATGGATCAAATCTGCTACTAAGCGAATGTTTTCTCCAATGTATCTTCCAGGTATGAAGCCTGTTTGATCCTCATCTATCAAGTTTGGTAAAATATGTTTTAAACGGGCAGCGAGAATTCCTGATAAAATCTTATAGCTTACGTTTAAAAGCGATATCGGCCTCCAATTTGTTAAAAACTGTCGTGGTTTGTTATCTTTTGGTAAAAGAGTTACTACGCCATGTTTCTGTGTTACAGATAGTTCCCCTCTGACCAAACTATAATTCAAAGAGCGTACTAAGAAATGACCTAGTTTGCCCCAAAACATTTTATAGAATTCCACTGAGAAGCCAGACGAACCTGGACTTTTGTTGTTTTTCATTTTTTTCAAAAATTCTAAAGCTTCAACATCATATATTGGACTATCTAGTTTAGCGTGTATTATATTTGGAAGTTTATTTAATTCCATGTCGTTTATATTATTTAATTTGAGGAATTCAGTCAAATTTCTTGAAGAGAGTTTCACTTCTCTTGATTCATATAATTTACCATAATATTTGCATGCCTCATTTAAAATATCTTCTTGTTTTTCTAACACTTCACCATCTGGTGTTTGTAGCATAGTTAAAGATTTATTTGTGTAGTGTCGTTTTTCAATGTTTAAAAAATATTTACTCGGTTTCTCTCCTTCGCCGATCCATTTTGCTCTAGATCTTACCATCATCCCCTCTAGTTTATGTTTCCTTATTTCTTCTAAGCTAGTATGATATTTTTCCATCTGTTCCAATGTCTCATTAGTATTTTCCTTTTCTAATTTTTCAATGTTAGCTATACGTTCAGTTTCTTCTTTGACTCTTTTTCTTTTAATTTTTGATGATAATTCTAAAGTTTTACCTCGTATTTCCATAAGCAGTGTTTCGAACAAAAAGTTGGGTCATTAATTTCTAGATGTTTTCCCTTTTCATCAAAATATTGAGATTCTATGGTCTCAATTAATTTGTTAATTTCATTGACATAGTCTGTATTTTTCAGAAGAGAGTTATTGAATTTCCAATATCCATGGCCACGGGTGAATTCTGTCAAATTCAATTTTAATGAGATAATAGAATGATCTGTCCTATAACCTGGGTGTATATCTGCCTTTCTGGTGAGTGAAAGCATGCATTCGGATACAAGAAAGTAATCTAATCGAGCTTGTTTTATAGGTGTTTTCTTTCTCCATGTATAACGCTTTGTTTCCGGATTTAATGCTCGCCAAACATCAACTAAACCGTTACGATCCATAGCCTTCAAAAGAGCTTTATGAGCAAGAGGATTATTATGTCTCACATAGTTCACGGAATCAAGATTTTGGTTAAGCACTATATTAAAATCTCCACATACAACAAAGTTTGACTCGACAGTGGCCATATATTCACTAAGCTTTTCATAAAATTTAGATTGATCAGTGTTTGGCCCATATATATTTAATAATGTAAAACGCCTATTTTCAATATCTAACGAAAGATAATTCATTACTTCATCACGCTTGATGTCATGGATCTTATATTCAAAAGAATTTCGGAGTAGAATAGCGACACCTCTCGATGATGTAGAAAAACTGTTAATGTAACACTCGTATCCCCATTCAATTTTTATATTATTTTCCTGATTTTTTTCGAAGTGCACATCTTGTTAGCAGATTATGTCAAATTTCTTACTTTTTAAGTAGTCAAATACATCTCGTCTCTTCTGGCGATCACACAGACCCGACAGTTCATAGACATTATATCTATCGACATGGTATAATATAAATTTGAAATATGACAAACAGACAAATGGAAACAATTGTATATTATACATTTATGTATTTCATAATAAGAATGATGTTAGTATAGAGATAGACTGAAGCTATTTGAGAAGGAAGGATTGGGTGTATTTTATGGTTTTTATTCATTTATATAAATAGCGAAATTTCTCCTCAGGTATGTAAATTTAAGTAAGATAACCAAAAAAAACAAAACAAAACAAACAAACGAAGACCTGTATACCTAGCCTGGAAAAATAATGCAATTGTGCAATTAATTGCAGTATAATGAATACATTTAAAGATACAAGACAGTCAAAGACTGTGGGGTCGCTCACCAGACTGCAGAGACTGATAAGACTGTGACTTTGGAGACAATAACAGTTAGTAATTTCATAATCACTTTAAAAAAGTAGATCTAAACAGGATATGTAGATAGAGAGGCTTCATGTACCAACTGTACGCTACTGATCACCCCTCCCCCTCCTCCAGCTCATGTCCCTTCCCGACCAGGCTCCAGACTCCCAAGTCTTAGATTGGCAACTGTCATCTCAAACTTTCTCTATTGTTGGAAATTTCCAATCTCACAATCACCTTTTTATAAAACTATTTAGACATGTTTGAAGCCCAATTAACCATGGACCCAAAAACAGCATATATGTATGTCAGATTAATCAGTCAAGTAGTTCCAAGGTAGATGTTTTAATGAATTTTGTATTTTAATGACACAAAAGTGTTAAGTCCCCATAGCCCCGTCATTTCTTAACAGGTTGCCTTATGTTAACAAATCTGAATCTCAGTCACTAAAGGATCCTCCATACTATATGTAAGCTAAATTGTCCAACCTCTCTTGAGAAGACATTTTAAGTATTACTATATAGGCATACAGTTATGTCTCGGGTCCCACCCTATATCTGATGGTAGATGAGAAGAAGTCGTTTTTAAGAATTACCATGGAGGGCAAGAGTTATGGCCCTGGCTTCACAACCATTTGAAAGAGTGACCTCATTTGAACAAATCTGAATATGAATCACCTAGGGAAAATCCACACCAAATATGAACCCATTCAGTCTTATGATCTAGAGAAGATGTTCACAGAATTGTTGACAGATTGATGGACGGACAGAAAGATGAACAGGTGACAGATGAGAAGTGATGACTATAGCTTTGTCTCAGGTGAGCTCAAATTACATTTCATTGAACAAATCTGTAAATCACCTCCCCAACACTGTGGGGACATCCCTGCAAGAATATGACATTATCTTATAGGATAGGATAGGATAGTTTATTTACAATACACACGAATGATACAGTGGCAGTAATACATAATAAATTATAACAGTGTATTGTCGGGGGTAGCTTAGCCCTATCGGGCTGTCTTCCTGCTATCCCCTAAAACAAGTATAACTATACGTAATAGCATAGATGCTTGTATTTCAGATCCACGCACTTGTACAGACTATAGTCATATATAAAACTTTTTAGAATCTAGTACTTAGGGCATATCACAAATGAGTATTGTCGTGGTTGTGAGCCAATCCAGACGATTTATCAGATCGAAGATGTACTATCTTTCCATAGGAATTTTTTGAACTGTTCAAATTATCTAAAACATATTAACAGTTTCAGTTCCAGTTCCAGTTCCATGGGTATATATTAGGAACAACATATTTTGTTTTCTGTTGCTACAACGGTTTCAGGCCAGAGATACCGCCATCTTTATATAGGTAAACAGAATGAGAATCTATATGGATCGTCGGAAAGTCTCTTTGTTGAGTGAGGTTTTGGGATAATTCAAATTATCAATATTACATATATATATCTGTTTATGTATATCTGGTGGTGTATGGTAATAGTCCCGTTAGATAAATCATGATAATGTACGGTAACATTTATGATGTGTGGCAGTATATATGGGCATGTTAGGAACGAGGATGCGACGTGTGTCCACATGCAGCTGAGAAGAAACTTATTTGAATAGTATTATGATTATACAACTACAACGAGTATGACTATGATTATCCGTGTAGTTTATTGAGCACAATCGGGACATCCTTTGTTTTTACAGCGTACATTTTCGGAGTAATTTTTCAGCATGGCTATCTGTAAGCGCTTCTTGAATGTGTGCCTGCTTTGGCAAGCAGTATGGTCTTTTTCCATATTGTTCCATGTTGTTGGGAAGGCGTGGTGTGGTAGTTTTCCTGACCACTTGGTTCTAGGGAGTTCTAACAGTACGGGATTCGGGTGTCTTGGGGTTGATTTTGCTCGTTTGTTGTACATGGTTCCAAAAGACGCGGGCAGGCGGTTATAACACCAGTCATGCATGAAAATTGAGGAATTTAGAGTGTGTAAGTCATGTATTTTCAAGATATTCTCTTTTTTAAAGAGTGGATCTGTGTGACTCCTGTACTTCTTATTGCATATTATACGCAATGCTCGTTTTTGTAATAGGAATATTCTCTTGACTTCCGGAACATGACCCCATATTTGGATACCATAAACTAAGTGACTTTGAATCAGTGCATAGTACAATGTTTTCAATGCTTTACTTGGGAAAAAATGTTTCACCTTATTCATGCAGTAGATTGCATGTGATATTTTCGAGCAGATTACTGATATGTGCTTATTGAATGTCAAGTTCTCATCAATGTGGATGCCTAAAAATTTTGTCGAGGATTCACGCCCAAGATTCCCTATTCGGTTTAGTTCAATGTTATTCAGCTTCAATTTCGAAGTATTCCATTTTTTGTCATTGTTTTGTGGGTGTAAAAGCATATAATTGCTTTTATTAATATTTATTGAAAGTTTGTTACAGCAGCACCAATCGGATACATTGGCTAATTCATTGTTGGCATAACTGTATACTAGTTCACCATCTTTACCGCTTGTGAACAGTGTGGTGTCGTCGGCATACGATAAGATGTCCATTGTTGTGGAATTTACCATGTCGTTCACGTATATTAAAAAAATTATCGGCCCTAAAATTGAGCCTTGGGGGACCCCACAGGATGTATTCATTAGGCTAGAGGTACTCCCACTATATTCAACGTATTGCCTCCTATCATTCAGATAACTATGGAACCATGACATCGCTACACCCCTGATGCCATAGTGGTCAAGTTTCGATATTAATATGTTGTGGTCGATCGTATCGAATGCTTTTGATAAATCGATAAATACGGCTAAGGTGGAATCCCGTGTCGGTATATCGTTATTTTTAACGAGACGATCTAGAAGGTGCATTATCGGATGAAATGTTGAGTGATTTGGTCTAAATCCATATTGGTGTTTATTTAAGATTTCGTGTTCATTTAGAAAATCTACTAGTCGTTTTTGCATTATTTTTTCAAGCAGTTCAGAGAAAGATGGTAGGATACTAATTGGACGATAGTTTGTTATTTCCTTAGAGTTATTTATTTTAGGAATGGGGATTACTTTGGAAATTTTCATTTTCATTGGGAATATTCCCTGTTCAAACGATAAATTAAATATATGTTTAAGTGGTGGGGCTATTATGAAGATACTCTCTTTCATAAGCGCGGTTGATATTCCGTTGTAATCTTTGCTCATTTTTCCTTTCATAGTATAACAAGTCAATACTATTTCCTGTATCGATGTAGGTTCAATTTCGAATTCTTTTGTTCGCCTATTTCGAAGGTAATCAGTGAAATTTGCACCATTTTCTGTGTGTATTGAGTCGCTGGTGTGTCGTCCGATTGTTGAAAAGTAGTCATTGAATTTTTCGGCTATTATGTTTGGGTCAGATAGCTCTGTATCGTTATCTTTAAAACTCTGAGGGTAGTTACATGATTTTTGAGTTTTATTGATGGCGTTTTTAAGAATTTTCCATGTGTTTTTTATATCATTTTTATTTTTTTCTAGACTATCGCAATAATAGTTATTCTTACATTTCCTTATTATTTTATTATATAGTTGACGATAATTTAAATATGCCATTTTATTTCTTTCTGACGGTACCTTCAGTTTATTAGTGTATAACTCGTGCTTAGTAATGGATGATATGATTAGTCCTCGTGTCATCCATGGTTCGCGCTTTATATACTTTTTGGGTACATTTCGTGATATTAGTGGAAAAGCTAGATCATGCGCGTTCATATATATGTCTAAAAACAAATCATATGCCTTATTGGGGGAGTTACAGCTGAGAACTGAGTCGAATTTACATGATTTTAACAAGTTTTTGAAGATTTTTACATTATTTGGGCTGTAGTTCCTGCACGTGACTTTTTTATGAGAAGGGTTTAAGGGTTTGTGTTTGTTTGATTCGGAGAGGAATATGCCGAAATGATCTGAGATGTCGCAGGTGATTATCCCTGTTTGGTGACCGTCTTGTAATTTGTTGGTATATATGTGATCTATTAGGGTAGCAGAGTGTTCAGTCATTCTTGTAGGTTTAGTTATCATGGGCACGAATCCTCTACTGAAGACATTGTTTATGAAATCGTTAGTTTTTTGATGCGTGTCGAAGTTTAATAGGTCGATGTTGAGGTCTCCTATTATGTAAGATTTGGCATTGTTCAATTGTTCTAATATATTATCGAATTTCAACATAAATTTGTCCAAGTCGGCCTTTGGTGCGGTGTTCGGTCTATAAATACATCCTATTATATAGTTATCGTTCGCCCCTCGGTTTATTTCTATAAATAATGTTTCTATTACGTGTGGTGTAAATATTGTCAAATCTGGTCTGGGTTTATATTGGAGATTCTCCTTTATATAGATACCAATACCACCTCTACCATCGTCGCCGTCAGGTCGAGATTTGAATTCTAAGGGGTGATATCCTGCAAGTGAAAAATCTGAGGGACTATGCACTTTGAATATTTCTGTTAGGGCGATAACATCAAACAAATTTTCTTCTGTTTGCAAATCACAAAGTAGGTTTTTCAGATCTCCATAATTTGCGTTAAGGCTTCTGCAATTCAGGCCAAAGATAGAGAATTTTATATTATTAGAGAGCACTTTTTTACCCTGTGTAGGCGAGAAATATTGACATGTATTTTGGTTCCATAGTTGGATGCTGTCTGGATCGAATTCATCTACTTTTATTTGAGACCATTTTGCAGCGAAATCGTGCGCATGTGTATCCCCAACCTCACTCAAGGTTATGCTATTTGCAGACATAGTTGAACATTTCTACATTGTTGTAATGTGCGCCCTTGGGTGTCGTCATATGGTTATGTCGTGGTGCGGAAGATCTGTACATGTGCGTGGAAACTAATACGAATATCATTTTACTATTATAAATTCAAATTTTTTTGGTGGGATTATATCAATAAATAGTTTATCCGTGGAATGATGATGAAAGTGTAAGTATAGCATACACGGTGTCAATATATGATCAATTATAGATAATATAGCTGAAACAAGTATTAACAACATACATATAGAAACCACAGATTCGTGCATTAAAATGTATAGGTGTATAACACACGTAAATAAACACAGCGGCATATGCATACGGTATTTGTACATGCTAATCAAGACACACGGAACGAATATCTGCATTTTCACCCCATCCACAACATGTATAAACGGAGTCATATTCACCGTGGTGAGAACAGACAGCGGAGAAGGGTGCATAAGGGTAGCCTCCGTCATGAGCGGTAAGTCAAATTTAGCCGTTTAGAAAGAAAAAAAAGAGTCTCACTTTAACCCATGTGTTAAATTGAGTGTTAGTATTACCAAGCAGGTGTCATCAAAACAAGTCACATCACTGATATATAAAATTGGTTCAAACTTTGTTGTGGAATAAATTGATAATATTGTCAAATATACGACATGAGGTACATACTAGTTCTGGCGCTTACTGTAGCCATCGTTCTTAAATATTATGCTTGACACGGTTTCGTCATTTAGCGCACGATTTTATCGTGCATCCCAAAAGCAGTGAAGTGTTACAGACCTGTTGCGCCGGTCGACTGTCGCGATAACTTGCTGTTTAGCATCTTGGAATATATAAATCGCTGGGTAATGTTCGATGATTTGTATACATGTTGAGGGTGGAATGACTATGTGGATGTCCGAAGATTTAAAGTAATAATGATTATACCAGTAGCGTACAGCATAGATACAGGTAGTGTGGGTGGGGTCTCTGCCCCTATTTGAACAAACATGACTCCCCATCTCTGATATCTATTCATCTTATAATTATAAACAATCGCTTTTAAGAGTTGAAGTTAATTGATTTTCCAAAAAGGCCCCCATTGGAACAGATCTAAACATGCCACCCAAGGACCCTGCATACACAAATATAAGCTAAATAGACTTGATGGTTCTTGAGTAGTAATAGTTGTTAGAATTACTATGGAGGGAAAACGTTGTGGCCCTGGCACCCCTCCTATTTGACCTGGTGAACTTATTTGAACAAATCTGAATGTGAGTCACATACAGGTAGGGAATTCATATAGATCTCGAGAAGAAAACAATTGTTGATGGATGGATGGACAGAACAATGGATGGAAGGACACTCCAACAGACCAACAGATTTAATCCAATATACCCCCACACTTTTTTGCCCATAATAAGGTATAATGAGGTCACATAGCTAAGTGGTTAAGAAAATAATATTGGAACAGCCAAGCGCGAATTTAGTGTGTCTGAGGTCCCAAAAGGGTGAATGTAGTGATGCTATTCTGTAAGGTAGGCTAGCATCACCAAATTCACCATCTGGGAACCCAATTTTACTTAGTCCTCAACTGCTATGGGAGACCTAGGACAGACAGAAGTTCTCAAGCTGAAGTTGGTGACATTACTGACATATGACAGTATGCGCACTCATTTAACACCTCAATTATGCATTTTAAAATCTGAACAGAAGGGAAAAGAGCTGCTAAAAATGTCAATTTGAGACTCTAGATACTTCCCAGAAGATGAAGCCTAAGCAGAATGAGGTCCTCATAGGATGTATTTGGCGATGCTAGCATCTGGGAACCTCATTCTACAAATGCCAGACACACTTAAAGCTCTGAGAAAATGAATTTAATCTGATATTAATGACCACTGTATTGTAAACAATGATGGTGCTACTGACAACTTCAGAAAACAAATGTACAACACCATTAATCTCATTTAAATTATGAATGACATGAATACACTCCCTGGGGACTCTGCCTATAGCTATAGAAGTTCTCTTATCTTTCTATCTGGCCCTGATTATAAACAACATGTGTCATGTCTGTCAGTTCAGAGCAGAGTTGGCTTGTAATGGGAATGCACAGATACTAGTATTAAAAGGAATTTACTGAACATTTCTGTACATCTGTCTGTTCATCTTTTCTCCCAAACCCCTGATTTCAACCAAATTTAGTGGGGAGACTAGAGGTACCTACCCCCCCCCCGAAGATGTAATGTCATAAGTTCTTAAAAATTTTAATTAAATGTTTTTTATTTTATTTAAATAAAAAATATTTTATTTAATAAAAAAAATATTTATTAAAAATAAAATAGATATAATTTTTTTTTTTGGTTAAATTGAGCAATAAGTTAAATCTAAAAAAAAAAATATTTCTTCAGATTTATGTCCATAGCCCCACCCACATTTGACCCAGTGACCTCATTTGAACAAATCTGAACCACAGTCACCCAAGGTACCCTCATACCAAATAGGAACCCAATCGGCCCGACAACTTCAGAAAAGAAGTCGTTTTAAGAATTACTATGTGGAAAAATAGTTATGGTCCTGACATCAAAACTATTTGACTTGGTGACCTCATTTGAACAAATCTGAATAAGAGTCACCTAGGGAACATCCACACCAAATATAAACCCAATCGGTCTGATGGTTTCAGAGGAGAAGATGTTTAAAGAATTGTTGACGGACGGACGGACGGACAGACGGACGGACGAGGAGTGATGACTATAGCTCCACCGGAGACTTCGTCTCAGGTGAGCTAAAAACTGTTTTAAGACTTACTATGGAGGGAAAGAGTTATGGCCCTGGCTTGGCACCTACATGTATTTGATGTGATGAACTTAATTGAACAAATCTGATTGTGAGACACCTAGGGAACATGCCCACTGAACTATATAAACACATTCCGTCTTTAATATGGAGAAGAAATCAATTGTTGATAGATGGATGGATAGACATCTCAACAGGCAGACGGATGGAAGCAGATAGAAGACAAATTTAATCCAATATATACCCCCCCCCATTTTTCTTTGAATATTAGTCGTATGATTTCCTCAGGATAAGTGGTGATTAAAACAATAATATGAAATGGCCAAACCTGAATTTACTATGTCTGACATTTGCAGAATTAGGTCCCAAAAATGTGGATTTAATGACAATATTCTGTAAGGCAGGCTAGCATCACCAAATTCATCCTCAATCTGATTAGGCCTCAATGGCCAATAAAACCAAGGAACAGATTGAAGTCCTACAGTTGAAGTTGGTGATACACACCCATTGAGCACCTCAATTATGCATTTTATCTTCTGCAAATTAGGGGGACATTGAAACTGAACAGGTGGAAAAAGTGACTAAATCAATGAAGTGCTACAGTTGAAGTTGGTGATACCCACCCATTGAGCACCTCAATTGTGCATTTTATCTTCTGCAAATTAGGGGGACATTGAAACCGAACAGGTGGAAATAGTGACTAAATCAAACTGTCAATTTGGTACTTAGGATACTTCCCAGAAGATGAGGACTAAGCAGAATTAGGTCCCTGGCAGGTGTATTTGGTGATGCTAGCATGCTGTATGGGGTAGCAACACTAAATTCACCATATGGGGACCTCACTATGTAAATATCAGACACTATTTCCAGACTTGAAGAAATCAAAGCCATTCACAGTATCATTGAATGTCAGTCATCACCTAACCATGGGAGCACCAGTTTGTTGTTAAATTGCTACAGATATGTTTAGATTAGAATAATACATGTCATCTGGCCAGTTTATATAATTAATGACCCGTACCTTGACATATATATATGCCTCTGTGGTGAGAAGAGGTCTTAAATTGAGAGGTGATATGGCTTGGAAGGGATGTTGGTTGATGGCAGGGTTGGGTCTGGGCCATGTGGGAGAGGGTGGGTGGGGGAGGGTGGAATGTTTCCATAATTTCATTAAAGAGTAAAGTTTCTGCAGATGTTATAATGGTGTCACTTTTTTCAAATTTTAAAACATGTTTAATAAAAAAATGTCCCAGAAGATGAGGCCTAAGCAGAATAAGGTAATTGAGGGTGTATTTGGTGATGCTAGCCTGCTGTATGGGGTAGCAACACTAAATTCACCATCTGGGGACTTCATTCTGCAAATTTCAGACACACTATGTCCAGGCTTGGAGAAATGAACAATGGACTATTCCTATTTATTCTTGTAGAATAGTTGTTTAGCTAATGTCATGTCTTGTAGTGACAGATGGTAAACTGGTCTGAAGCAAGCAGACTTCAGCAAGAGTATCGGGTGACCACACTATGATAAATTGGCTTTTTCAATAATACAGGCTTCAGTGTTCTCTTAAAAATTAATAGTGCATAGCAAAGAGGTGTGAATTATAAAGGGCCATAACTCTGTTAAAATATATCAGATCAAACCCATATTTTAACTTGATCTGTATATAAGTGTCAAAAATTCATATACCAAATTTAGTTTTGATCAGATGAAAAATGTTTGAGTAATCCTGTCTTGGATGAATTCTATATCAAAACAAGAGTGGAAGGGGTTAAATAAACAATACCAAAATCCATACAGATGAAGAACATGCTAAGAAAAATCTAGGTAAGAAATATGAGGCTGTGATGTGTCCTAAACAAAAATTAAAGGTCAAAATGCAAAAATTAAATTTTTTGTTTTTAAAGTTATGTCCCTAGCTCTGCCCCTATTTGACCCAGTGACCCCATTTGAACAAATCTGAACCCCAGTCACCCAAGGTCTCTCTGTACCAAATATAAGCTAAATCGGCCATTTTGTTTTTAGAAGAAGTCATTGTAAGAATTACTATGAGTTATGGCCCTGGTTTCTCAACTAATTGACCGGGTGACCTCATTTGAACAAATATGAACACCAGTCACACAAGGACCCTCCATACCAAATATTAGCTAAATCGGCCCAATGGTTCTGAACAAGAAGTCGTTGTAAGAATTACTATGGAGGAATAGAGTTATGGCCCTGGCTTCGCAACTATTTGACCCAGTGACCTCATTTGAACAAATCTGAATGAGAATCACCTAGGGAACATCCACACCAAATATGAACCAATTCGGTATGATGGTTTCAGAGGAGAAGATGTTTAAAAAAAAGTTGACGGACGGACGGACGGACGGTCAGACACATGGACAAACGACGGACGACGGACGAGGAGTGATGACTATAGCTCCACCAGAGACTTCGTCTCAGGTGAGCTAATAATACCATATATCATTGAGCAAAATAACTGAAAATGTGTATGCCCTTGCATGTATATACCATATAGTATTGGGGGGGGGGGGTGGAGGGGGGTTATATCAAATAGTGTAATCATAGCAAATGAAATGCTAAGTACTGCCTACTTGTAACTCATACAAACAAATACATGTATTATTGTTGGCTCAAATTTAAAGAATTCCTGCCTTATACTGGTACATGTATATGTAGATATAGAATAATAAAATTGGATAAAGAGTAACTTTCTCTTTTCAACCAACAAAGTGTGGCCACAATATGATAAATAGAGGATCTCTAATGAGTCGCAATTCTATATGAAATTTATTAACCGAGTGCACTAAATTCGATTCGATCCGAGCTTTAGCGAGGATCGAATCGAATTTAGTGCACGAGGTTAATAAATTTCATATAGAATTGCGACGAATTTGAGATCCTTTTTATCACATAATCGTATTTTAAAGAGGAAAAATGATATCAAAACGGCAGGGGTTAAAACAATAATACTGATTTCCTTATCACAACTAAAGAAGAAGTACAGACACCTTCGAGCAAAAATATAGTTCCATTTTAAATGTGTCTTTTCATGTTGACAAAAGTGTTCAACTACCCTTATCACCCATGCGTTTATCATAGTCGACCCAAATTAACACAACACAACTTTAATATCCCAATTAAATTGTAATTAACACAACAATAACATTGATAAGTTCATAAACTGTGTCATCCCCGTCGGTGCCCCTGGCGGAAGTTGAGTCATGACGTCACTGGCTATTCTCAGAATCGCTGTCAATCACACGAATTCTCCTTCGTTTTGGTTCAGTTGCACTTTTATCTTGGTTATAGATGTTGACGTTTATGGTTCCTCCGGATATGGCACCTCCAAAAACTGTTATAGATTTGCTGTACAGTTGTGCATTTAGTTGTTTTGATAGTCTCACCGATTCGGGAACGACCAATGAAGGAGTGGGCGAACTGTTATTTACATCAACAGTCATTTCCTGTGAAGTCGAAGGTCGACAGGTTGGGAAATCACCGTGTTTCAAACTTTCATTCGTGGAGATATCGTTACTCAGAATTTTGGATATGTTACGGTGTTGCTCGTCATTTAGGTGACTGTAATTATTTATTGATGCCAGGTTTTTGTGTCCAGTGATCTGTATTATTTGAGTTGGAGGAATATTTGATTCACTGAGTTTCTGAACAAGATGTTTTCGGGCACTGTGATTTGTGAGCCTTTTCTCGGAAGACAGACCAGCTGCTTTTGCCATTCTTTTCATGATCGAGGTGAGTTTATTTACACCCACTGGCTGTCGTTTAAACCATTGGTCATTTGCACCAAGCTTGCTTTGATATGTATGTGTTGCTATGTAGAATGGGTCGGTAGGTTTACAGTAGTTCTTTGGTCTGAGTTCTGCAAATTTCTTGTAGACAGAAACAGGGCAACGATCTACATTTGATATTGCCCACATTTTTGGCTTCACTGCCCTTACATCTCTGGGATTTTGTCCGGAACGAGTTTTTGTCTGTCGTTCTTCAAAATCTAGATATTCTTGCCCCAAAGAATCCTTGCAAAGCGTTACATCACCCCAACACATATCTCGATGCTCGTCGGACCCCCTCAAACCGAATTGCTGGGTGTTATAAAACCAAAGTGTGTTTAATATCGATTCTGGTGATGATGTACCGAAACACGAAGACTCCCACAGTTTCTCTATTTCATCATCATTTATTGGGTCAGATTTCCTGGCAAGGTTACCTAGACCTTGACCTTTTAAGCTTTTCTGTTTAGCCTTTAACACTTCGCGAACTTTCATGAATTCTGTGCTTGTAGCTATTTGAAAACCATAATCACACCGTTTCAACTCTCTGTCAAAACTGGACATAAATCCACGTAATGTTGATGGTTCATATTCAGCCCCTCCTTGTTTCCTGACCCCGAGAAAGAACTTGCTTAAAATAAGGCACAGCTGATCTGGCGAAATTTCATGGATGGATCTGTCAACATTAATCTGAGGACTATGCATGAACGATTTAAGGAGTTTCATGTCATAATATGTTTTTGAGAGAGTACTTTTATTGACCTGGGCGTCTACATAATCTTGAATTTCTGTAGTAGGCACAAATATAAATCTTTCATTATCAGTGTTTACGTTTTGCGAGTTCACACGTGTCGTCTGATTCTGAGTGACAGCCTTTCTTGTTTCAAATTCACCGTGAAGTCAATTCCATCCAATTTCACAACGAAAATGGCCCCGTGTGTTGATTGAATAACACGTTCTATCTTCCCAACGCCTTCATTGTCTATTTTGACTGACGATCCTACAGCGTACATAACATCGGAATTCGGATCACATGTCGACATTTTTATTTTGTAAACAGCAGAAATAGTTCCGGTATTGACATCGATATGATGATATCATTGCGCTAAGCACCGCGCGTGCGTCATCTCACGTGGCGATAATACACGTGTGTCTTACTCAAAATTATTAAACCGGATATAGTGGCTAATTATGTGATAAATAAGTATTTATAATACTAGGTCCCACATAGATAAAAGGTTGCAAACCACACATCCCGTGAATCAAGATGTCTTTTTATAATGTTTATTTTATTTTATTTTTTTTGAGAAACAATTCGAATTATGAAAAAAAGAATTTGAAAATATATCCATTTAAATAAAATATATATATCCATATATAAGACATATACCATGGGTATTTGAATTGTAAATAGAAATATTTTTTTTTTATGTCAAAATTAATGATAGTTGATAGAACAGAATGTTCAGCAACAAAAAAGGGCTACATCAAGAACATTAATTTTGGGTTCAGTATTTGAGATTGGGGCGGTGGGTTACCAGAAACACGCAAATATCTTATTTTTACCTAACAAAGTATATACAGTACATGTTAATTCCAATCATTTTTTCTATTAATCACTTTGAGAACTATTTTCGTTTTTCTGAGTCTTTTCTGATCACTTCGTCTATGTCGTCATTGATGTCAAATTTTATCTTCCGTCCATTAAGCAGCCTCGCCCAAATAAACCCATTTTTGTGGAATGCAAATTTTATTTCCCTGTGGTTGAATAGTCTATCCATCAAGTCCATGTTATCCTTCGTCAGCAGGTCACGAATTTTCACTTCCCTCTTGGAGCCATCATCAGCTATCTCAAATGTATCCTTCCTTATGTCAACAAGACAGTCAATGACTGTGGGGTCGCTCACCAGACTGCAAAGACTGATAAGACTGGGACTCTGGAGACCAAAACAGTCAGCACTTTTCATAATCACTTTAAAAGAAGTAGATTTAAACAGAATATGTGGCTAGAGAGACTTCAAGTATGTAGCTTGGTAAAAATCCACCTTGAAATTGCCAACTGTACACTACTGATCACGCCCCTCCTCCAGCTCAACAAGTCCCCTCCCGACCGGGATCCAGACTCCCAAGTCTTAGGTTGGAATTTCACAACCGACACCTCAAACTTTCTCAATTGTTGGAAATTTCCAATCTCACAAGCGCCTTTTTCTAAAACCATTTAAACATGTTTGAAGCCCAATTATCCATGGACCCAAAACACAATACATGTATGTCAGACCAATCAGTCAGGTGGTTCCAAGGTAGATGTTTTAATGAATTTGGTAATTCGATGATTTTATTAGACACAAAAGTGTTAACTCCCCATAGTCTGCCATTTCTTGACAGGTTGACCTCATTTTAACAAATCTGAATCTCAGTCACTAAAGGATCCTCCTGATTCCTCCATACTATATGCAAGCTAAATAGTCCAAACTCTCTTGAGAAGACATTTTAAGAATTACTATAGAGACATATAGTTATGTCCCTGGTCCCACCCCATATTTTAACTTGATCTGTATATAAGTGTCAAAAATTCATATACCAAATTTGGTGTTGATCAGATGAAAAATGTTTGAGTAATCCTGTCTTGGATGAATTCTATATCAAAACAAGAGTGGAAGGGGTTAAATAAACAATACCAAAATCCATACCGATGAAGAACATGCTAAGAAAAATCTAGGTAAGAAATATGAGACTGTGATGTGTCCTAAACAAAAATTAAAGGTCAAAATGCAAAAATTAAATTATTTGTTTTTAAAGTTATGTCCCTAGCTCTGCCCCTATTTGACCCAGTGACCCCATTTGAACAAATCTGAACCCCAGTCACCCAAGGTATCTCTGTACCAAATATAAGCTAAATCGGCCAAATATTTTTTAGAAGAAGTCATTGTAAGAATTACTATGAGTTATGGCCCTGGTTTCTCAACTAATTGACCGGGTGACCTCATTTGAACAAATCTGAACACCAGTCACCCAAGGACCCTCCATACCAAATATTAGCTAAATCGGCACAATGGTTATGGACAAGAAGTTGTTGTAAGAATTACTATGGAGGAATAGAGTTATGGCCCTGGTTTCGCAACTATTTGACCCAGTGACCTCATTTGAACAAATCTGAATGAGAGTCACCTAGGGAACATCCACACCAAATATGAACCAATTCGGTATGATGGTTTCAGAGGAGAAGATGTTTTTTTTTTAAAGTTGACGGACGGAGACGGACAGACGGACGCACGGACGGACGACGGACGAGGAGTGATGACTATAGCTCCACCGGAGACTTCGTCTCAGGTGAGCTAAAAACCATCCTTCTAACTTTAGATTGGTTGAATTTAACCACACAGGGTGGGGCGATTTTGTTTTTAATAGATGGAAGTCTGTGACCTGCTGCAACATCGCAGGTGATATTTTCACTTTCGCTTGGGAGGTATTTACTATATTACCTATTCTGTCTGTTATTGTGTCCTCATTTTCACCTTCCCGAATCTTGAGTCCAAGAAACCGTAAGCAGACTTTCTTAGAATATTGCTCTGCATTATTCAGCCCGGATTTTAGCACTTTTTTTTCATTCTCTTGTTTCGATATTTGCTTCGTTAAGTTATTAACTGTATTTTTCATTTCCATATAATCATCTTGCGTCTCTTTGTGCTCGAACTGGATATGTTGTAACTGTTCTTGTGTCTGTTTGTTCACCTCCTCTACCACTACAACTCTTCGTTCCCACTTTTCATATGTCTTATAGATTTCACCTTTAAATTCACTTCTCCAAGCGTCGAATTTTGCATTCACCACTTTTTCTACTGTAACATCAATGTCCTTTTTGGTTGCAAGTTCATTCATTTGATTTTGTATTTGCAACATTTGTTCACTTAACGACTTAAGAAATGTCTCGCCCATTGAAGTGTCAGATCCAATGCTTTCTTCTAGTGGTCTTTTTTTATCTGGATTTCGTGATCTATCGCGAGAAGGGTTCCTTGATTTATCCTTAGGAGCAGAACCTGGAATTTTTTATTTTTTTTCATTATTCTTGTCCATCTTTAACTCTTTTTTTCCCTCTCTAAATATTAATATTTAGAACTATTTAGAGTACAGTCTCAGGACAGAATAAGATTTCTTTCAACCAAGCGTGAGTACGCTCTATATAAAAGGTCAGTCTATCCGACTCTATCGCCTAAAGAATTCAGCCAAGTATTCACTCCGGCGCACGTGACAAAATTACCGATACCTCGAATTAGGGTGACATTGCAACTTAAGTTCAGCCAGTTCATTCCAATAACGACATAAAACTACAATAGTTGTATCACAGGCATCTACACTTTATATATCCATCGAATTTCATGTTATACATAGGTTATCATCCATAGTTTAAGCTTTCCTGAGAGAATTCTCGAGAGCAATTTTTACATTCTCCGTCGATCACCTAAGGGAGATAATTCAACCATGAAAAAATTTATGATGATCCGACCAAAGGTATGACCTGTTGGCCGTGCCAAAGAATTTAGTCATGCAAAGAGTAAAATCTAAGATGGCTGCCGGTGGCCATGTTTTTTGGCCAAACAACCCCAAAATTACTCGTTCCCATCTACATGTCAATAGTAATATCCATGACAAATTTCATGATGATCAGATGAACAGTACGACCTGTAGCCCGTGCTAATGGATTGAATATTGAAATCAAAGATGGCCACTGGCGGCCATGTTTTTTTCCCAAATGAACCCAAAATGATTCGTTCCCATCTAAATTTCAATGTCAACAGCTATTTTATGATGATCCGACCAAGGGTACGACCTGTAGGCCATGCCAAAGAATTTAGTCATGCAAAGAGTAGCTAAATCTAAGATGGCTGCTGGCAGCCATGTTTTTTGGCCGAATGACCCCAAAATTAGTCGTTCCCATCTACATGTCAATGTTAACATTCATGACAAATTTCATGATGATCAGACCCATGCTAATGGAATGAATTTTTAAATCCAAGATGGCCGCTGGCAGCCATGTTGTTTGTCGGAATGACCCCAAAATGACTCGTTCCCATCCACATTCCAATTTCAACAGCCATGACTAAAGGTACGACCTGTAGTCCGTGCTAAAAGATTTAGTCATACAAAGAGTAAAATCCAAAATGGCTGCTGGCGGTCATGTTTTTTTGCCGAATAACCCCAAAATTACTCGTTCCCATCTACATGTCATTGTTAACATCCATAACACATTTTAAGATGATCCGACTAAAGGTACGACCTGTAGGCCGTGCCAAAGAATTTAGTCATGCAAAGAGTAAATCTAAGATGGCTGCCGGCGGCCAAGTTTTTTGGCCGAATGACCTCAAAATTACTCGTACCCATCTACATGTCAATGTTAACATTCACGAGAAATTTCATGATGATTAGACCAAAGGTACGACCTGTAGCCCGTGCTAATGTATTTAATTTTGAAATCCAAGATAGCCGTGTTGAGATATCTGCTTGAACAGACAAAAAAAACAAAACATTTCGAGATAACTAAAGATGAATAACTCTAGAACAGAAAACCAAAAGGAAACCACTCCTCTGAATGTCTCATAGTAGTGAAAATATTCACACCATATTTCATTGAGACCCGATCCGATAATGGTGGTTGGTACATATGCTTGGATGGACGGAGAATCAAGTACATGTAATCCAGTATACCCACTATTCCCTTCGGTCATGGGGGTATAAATATTTTCGCCCAGTGTCAGTTTTGTTATTTAGAATTTGGCTCATCCAAAGTTCAAATTTTAATTTACGGCTGGCCAATCAGAATATATTATTGGATTTTCACATGTAATACTGGGAACCAATAGCATATCAAAGATATATTTCCCTGTTTAAATAATTGTCATTTAGTTTTATTGGTTTGAGACAAAGCATTTAGGGATGTTTAGACCTAGACATATGCCCCTTGATATACTCACCCTCACCGGTTTCTTTTTTTGAAAGAAGGTCCTAATGTGATAAAAGAAACCTTCCTTCTCTTTTTGTTCGCCCACTGAAATAATAAACAAGACACACAATGACTGTCATGACACATATCTGACAGTAAAGACTGAGAAGACTGGGACTCTGAAGGTCACAACAGTTAGTCCTTGTCAAAATCACTTTAAAACAAGTAGTACTAAACAGAGACGGAGCTAAAGGGTCTCCGTTGAAAGATGAGGGGTGCCAACCTTGAAATTTCCAATTGAATACCCCTGCCACAATAGCTCATAGCCAGTCTCAACTGGACTAAGCTCCTCCTTCAACCGGACCCTTGGAAAATTAAGTCTTCCCAACTGTTTGACATTTCCAACCTGACATGCTCCTTTTACCCCATTTAAACATATTGGAAATTGAATCTCAAATATCCATGGACCCTACACACGGAATATAAACTAGTCGGGTGGTTCCGAAGTAGATGTTTCATACATGTATATCAATGATTTTACTGGACAGAAAACTGTTAAGCCCTGCCTTTTCTTGACCGGTCGACTCCATTTTAACAAGTCAATCAAGGACCCTGCATAGGCCTAATGGCTCTTGAGGAAGTGACATTATAAGAATTACTGTGGAGGAAAAGAGTTATGGCCCTGGCCCTACTTGACCCTATTTAAACAAGGAGCCTCCCTCCATCTATATTAAATAGATGCTAAATAGACCAGACGATTCTTGCGACGAAGATGTTTTAAGAATTACTATAGAGGGAAAGAGTTATGACCCTGGACTCGCCCCTATTTCCTACGACCCCATTTGAAATAAATATGAAACCATTCAGTCTTATGATTCTGGAGAAGAAAATGCTTAAAGAATCGTTGACGTATGGACGGAATAGTCTGGACCTAGAGAAAATTGTTGACAAGTTGTTTTTGTTGTAATTTTGTCGGGCAGAATCTAGGGAACAACATATCCAAATCCACCAAAATCCGCTTTTGTGAAAATTTTCTAGAGCATTTTGAAATGAAAGTGTCAATGACACTGTAGCTCAAATTGGAAAGGGAATAATTTCATGTGCTACAGTCAATGGTGCGATTAGGAATGCAAAGTTGAAATGTCTAACGAATACTAGATTATTAACATGAAGATACATATATATAAAAGTAAAATCCAAGATGGTTGCTGGTGGCTATGTTTTCCAATGATATTCAAAAACATTTGATAGCTTCCATCAAGTCGATCAATATCAAGATTAATATGAAGTCTGGAGATGATCAGATGAGGGAAGTGGAGTGTAGGATGTAAATGACCTAAAAATGACTCGTTCCCATCTACGTGTCATTGTTAACATCCAAGACAAATTTCATGATGATCTGACACCAAAGGTACGACCTGTAGCCTGTGTGAAAGGATTTAGTCATGCAAAGAGTAAAATCCAAGATGGCTGCCAGTGGCCATGTTGTCTGGCCGAACGACCCAAAAATTACTCGTTCCCATCTACATGTCAATATTAACATCCATGACAAATTTCATGATGATCAGTCGAACAGTACGACCTGTAGTCCATGCTAATGGATTGAATTTTGAAAATCAAGATGGCTGCTGGTGGCCATGTTTTTTGGCCGATTGATCCCAAAATAACTCGTCCCCATCTACATGTCAAAGTCAACAGTCATGACACATTTCATAATGATCCAACCAAAGGTACGACCTGTGGCCCGTGCCAATTGAATTTTTAAATCCAAGATGGCCACTGGCGGCCATGTTTTTTGGCAGAATGACCCCAAAATGACTCGTTCCCGAATCTACATGTCAATGTCAACAGCCATGACAAATATTGATGCAACCAAAGGTACGAACTGTAGCCTGTGCCAAATGATTTAGTCATGCACAGAGTAAAATCCAAGATGGCTGCTGGTGGCCATGTTTTTTGGCCGAATGACCCCAAAATTACTCGTTTCCCCATCTATATGTCATTGTTAACATCAATGACAAATTTCATGATGATCCGACAAAAGGTACGACCCATAGCTTGTGCCAAAGGATTTAGTCATGCAGAGTAAAATCCAAGATGGCTGCTGGTGGCCATGTTTTTTGGCCGAACGACCCCAAAATTACTCTTTCCCATATACATGTCAATATTAACATCCATGACAAATTTCATGATCATCAGACGAACAGTACGACCTGTAGCCCGTGCTAATGGATTTAATTTGTAAATCCACGTTGGCGACTGGCGGCCATGTTTTTTGGCCGGATGATCCCAAAATGACTCGTTCCCATATACATGTCAATGTCAACAGCCACGACAAATTTCATAATGATCCGACCAAAGATACGACCTGTAGCCTGTGGCAAAGGATTTAGTCATACAAAGAGTAACATCCAAGATGGCTGCTGGTGGCAATATTTTTTGGCCGAATATCACCAAAATCACTCGTTCCCATCTACATGTCATTGTTAACATCAATGACACATTTCATGATGATCCGTTCAAAGGGACGACCCGTAGCCCGTGCCAAAGGATTTAGTCATGCAGAGTAAAATCCAAGATGGCTGCTGGTGGCCATGTTTTATGGACAAACGACCCCAAAATTACTCGTTCCCATCTACATGTCAATATTAACATCCATGACAAATTTCATGATCATCAGACAAACAGTACGACCTGTAGCCCATGCTAATGGATTGAATTTTAAAATTCAAGATGGCGACTGTCGGCCATGTTTTTTGGCCGAATGATCCCAAAATGACTAGTTCCCATCTACATGTCAATGTCAACAGCCACGACAAATTTCATAATGATTCGACCAAAGATACGACCTGTAGCCTGTGGCAAAGGATTTAGTCATACAAAGAGTAAAATCCAAGATGGCTGCTGGTGGCAATATTTTTTGGCCGAATATCCCCAAAACCACTCGTTCCCATCTACATGTCATTGCTAACATCAATGACACATTTCATGATGATCCGTTCAAGGGGACGACCTGTAGCCCGTGCCAAAGGATTTAGTCATGCAGAGTAAAATCCAAGATGGCTGCTGGTGGCCATGTTTTTTGGCCGAACGATCCCAAAATTACTCGTTCCCATCTACATGTCAATATTAACATCCATGACAAATTTCATAATCATCAGACAAACAGTACGACCTGTAGCCCATGCTAATGGATTGAATTTTAAAATTCAAGATGGCGACTGGCGGCCATGTTTTTTGGCCGAATGATCCCAAAATCACTCGTTCCCATCTACATGTCATTGTTATCATCCATGACAAATTTCATGATGATCCGACAAAAAGTTAAGACCTGTAGCCCGTGCCAAACGATTTAGTCATGCAAAGTGTAAAATCAAAGATCGCTGCTGTCGGCCATGTTTTTTTTGGCCGAATGACCGCAAAATGACTCGTTGCCATCTACATGTCATTGTTAACATCCATGACAAACTTCATGATGATCAGATGAACAGTACAACCTGTAGCCCGTGCCAAAGGATTTAGTCATGCAAAGAGTAAAATTCAAGATGGCTGCTGTCGACCATGATTTTTGGCCGAATGACCGCAAAATGACTCGTTCCCATCTACATGTCATTGTTAACTTCCATGACAAATTTCATGATGATCAGATGAACAGTACGACCTGTAGCCCGTGCTAATGGGTTGAATTATGAAATCCAAGATGTCTGCTGTCGGCCATGTTTTTTTGCCGAATATCCCCAAAATGACTCGTTCCCATCTACATGTCAATGTCAACAGCCACGACAAATTTCATAATGATTCGACCAAAGATACGACCTGTAGCCTGTGCCAAAGAATTTAGTCATGCAAAGAGTAAAGTCCAAGATGGCTGCTGATGGCCATGTTTTTGGCTAAAGGCCCCAAAATGACCAGTTCCCATCTACTTGTCATTGTTATCATCCATGACAAATTTCATGATGATCCGACCAAAAGTTAAGACCTGTAGCCCTTGCCAAAGGATTTAGTCATGCAAAGAGTAAAGTTGAGCTAACAAATTATTATTGTTGTCAAGACAAACGTATGTCATTTTGTGTACAATTCAATTGTCAAAATTCAAAATGGCGGACAAAATGGCAACAGAAGGTGGTAAAATTGGACAATTTTCAATAAATTTCACCAGATCGTTTCCATTTATAAGAAATTTGGTTTAAATGGCCAACATATACCATTTTAAATCAATGTCTGATAATTGTGAGCCATATCACGAGGATTTGGGAATTTGGGCCCTTTGAAAAAGATGTACTAAATTTCGAAGAAAAATCAATTATTATTCTAAAGCCCAGAATAACCTCAAATCGAACACACCAGTGTACCGAAGCTCATTAGATGTCAGATATGAACCACTAGTGCCAATTTTAGCAGAAATGAGGCCATCAGTTCCAAAATAGGGACAAAATGGTTACCAAAAGTAGTAAATTTGGGTAATTTTCGCTAAAGTTCACAAGATTGTTTCCATTTAGACGACTTTTTTATGTAATGGTAGCACCACAGTAAAGTTCCATTCCATCCAACGCTTGTCATATGTCTCCAATCGAGTGCCCCAATTCATGCAGGTAGTGTCCCAAACCACCCAAATGGTTGTCTCAAGCCGTCAAGTGTGAACCCAAACCAACAAACCAACCAGTTGTGTGGTATGGGGTACACATTGGATGCCTGCCATTCGTGACACCCGATGGATGGTTTGGTTACCTTGCTGCACCCATTGTGTGGATCGGGGCACTGATTGAGTGGTTTGTCCATAATCACCCAATGAGTGTCCCAAGCCACGCGATGATTGTCTCAAACCATCAGAAGTATCTAAAACGTCCAACTAGTGTCTCAAACCACCACTGAATGTCCCACATCTAATGAGTGTTCCAAACTAGTGTACTAGTCAATCAAATATATCAAACCATGTTTTGGTAAACTCATTGGATGGTTTGATAAACTGAATTGGTTGTCTGAAATACTTGATGGATGGTTTTGTACACTATTGTAGATGTATTGAGATGACAGTTGGTAGTTGGTTTGCAACACCTGTCCAGTTGAATGGATAGGGAACTCATTGGATGGTTTGTGATGCTAGTTGTATGGTTTGGGCCACCCAGTGGGTGATATGTGACTTCAGTTGGATGGTTTTGGGGCACCAATTGGGTAGTTTGTTCACTTTGAGAAATTTGAGACATACGATATAGATTTTAGACACTGGCTATATGTATTGGGACACTGTGTGGCCGATTGTGTCACTGATTGGGCTGTTTGGGACACTTCAGTTGCATGGTGTATATATTGTATGACATATGACACTCCTGGCTGTCTTGGGATACCAGTTGTGTGGCATGGGGCACACATTGGATGCCTGCCATTCGTGTGGTTTCGGACACCTGATGGATGGTTTGGTTACCTTGGTGCACCCATTGTGTGGATCGGGGCACTGGTTGAGTGGTTTGACACACTTGATGGTTGCTTATTGTATGGTTTGTCTTATTTATTTGATGGTTATGGACACTCATTGGATAGTTGTGGACACCTGCATGGTGGAAGGTTTGAGACACACCTATGTGGCTTCGAACAATGGTTGCAAAGTCTGGAGCACTACCGATGTGGTTTGGAAACATTCGTTGAATGGATTGGGTTTCCAAATCAGGTCGATTGAGACACTCATTTAGTGGTTTGGGCCACTCACTTGTGTGGGTTGGAATACCAGATGCATGGTTTGGGGGACTAAATGCGTGGGTTATGACACCAGTTGAGTATCGTGTGGGTCACTACCTACCTTAGTCTACATCAGTCTGGGTGGTTTGTGAAATTTGTTTGGTGGATTAGCTCACCCCTTCGATTGTTTGGGACAATATTTGGATTTGGGCGCACGTCGTATGGATTGGGATACTCACATGTTAGTTTTTGGATAATAGATGGGTTTTGTAACTCTGTTTGGCGCACTCGTTATGTGGTTTGCGAGACTCATTTGATGTATTATGAAACTAGTTGGTGGCTTTGGAAACTCGTATGGTGGCAATTATGACTACATATTGGCTATACAAACCATTATAACAAATCTGAATTCCAGTTACCCAAGGACCCTCCATACCATTATATAACCTACATATAGCCCAAATGGTTCATGCGAAAAACACATAAGAATTATCAAGGAAGGAAATAGATGTGTCCCTGGCTCAATCTCTATTTGACTATTTAACAAATCTGAATTCCAATCACCCATGCATCCTCTATGCCAAATATAAGCTCAATAGGCCAGATGGATCTTGTGAGTAAGTCATTTAAAATAAATACACAAAGAGTTATGATCCTGGCTTTGCACCTATAACCAATCTGAATCCCAGTCACCAAAGGAACCTCTATATGAAATATAGGAATCTATATTATCTATATATATTGTTATATCTCCCGCGACTCTCGCATTCTGTTTGGCTGCACACTGGTATACAATATTTCGATAGTAATTGGCCTACTCACCTACTATTCTTTTTCTATTTATTGTTACAAAATATTTTTGCATAATCGAATTGAAACCTGAACACACAGCATATCTGAAACTATATTGAATGTTACGTGTTGCAAAATCGGATATCGTTAGACTTATTGGTGAAATTTTAAATGATCTTACAAGTGTCCGATCATAGCTATCTAATGTATTCAACTAGTTTGTCCTTTCATAATTTGGCAAGCAAACAGTTCTAATTTTTGAGTGACTGATATAACTTCCTTTTCTGATTTCATCAAAGATAAGTAATTCAGCTTATCAAATTTTCCTGAAATTTCTTTGTAAATGACTAATGGTTAGAAATAAATACATGAATAAGAAAGAGATGGTGGTACAATGTTAGTTGTAACTAAATGCCATCATCAAAAGAGAGCTGTATATTGTAAATTCTGAGACAGATTTCCAAAATTTGCAGTAAATAAAAATGTGACAAATTAACACATACATTGTGTAAGAAGTGACACCAATGTTTGATATAACATAATAAATAATGCATGTCTTGTCTGACTATATGCCAAAATAGTGGTCCAAGAGGGGGATAGTCTGCGATTTGCAGGCGAGCATAGTATCCACTATTTTCAACTCCAAGCCATGTAGATTATCAAACACTTCAAACAGATGATTCAGATGCAATTCGGCTGAACTTTAAAAAGCATGACCAATTATTCTGCAGTCTGCTTTTAGCAATTAGGTCAACAATTTGTAATGTCATGTTCGTGTTACACTCTTTGTGTTAGTATAAAACAGGTGACCCAATTGGCAGTTGACCAATCACCAAACAGGCTATGTAAATATTCTCTTATATATGCGAATCGCGCACGGGAGTTGTGCATATATAAGAGAAAGCTTTGATGCAGGGTTTTTGCAAAATTCCAGGAAGATCCAATCATGGAAAGGTTAATGCCTATATGTTCACTTTGATTCATTTATTTCATAAACAAAATTAGTTTGGCCTAGCTATATTCCAGAAAAACAACTGGTTGCAACCTAAAAGATTGTCCCATTACCACGATTTAGAAAAAAGCCTATTTTCATCCTTATTCAAGTTGATTTTTATCTATATTTTTGCCTATATTTGACCCTCAATAGTAACTCTAGAACGGAAAATTTTTAAATCATTATTTGTCACTCTTTTGAAATTAGTCAACCTCCATATCAAATTTCATTCAGATCTGATAACCCATGGCTGAAATATCTTTCACAGACAGACAAAAAAACACACATTTCCAGATAAAAGACACTGTTTACTATCCAAATATTTAACAACATTGTCACATTTGAGAAAACACGATAACTAAACTGCAATCACTAATAAACATATGAGAATGTTTTCGCCAACAAGAGTCACATTATTTGGCATTGTGTGCTGACAATTTGTATACAAAATTTATTTAAATACCTGCATCAAGTAAGTTTATTCACAGTGAGCTGCAACAGTACTTCAAATCACTCTAAGAACGTAAATCACGCTAAGAAAAACGCTAAAATCTCTTCTCTGTTATTATAAGCATTGATGGATCTGAATGTTTCTTTGTATTCCTTAGCGATTTCCAGCCTTTCATAAACGCTAGTAAATGCTTCTTAGCGTTTCTTGCATGACTGTGCATTTTAGGCTACCATTATCAATTCAGAAATAAACTAAGTCGAGTTCAGGTAAATTTTATGGAAAAATTTATCAAAACTTCATATCTCCTATATATGTGACTTGTTTTTGACAATCTACGTACGAGAATTACCAGAATTCTTTACACTAGAAAATGGTGTAAATCTGAAAATATTTTGTTAAATACATTTTTAATAGGTTCATGTACTGGTAGTTTGCCTTGGAAATAATTTGAAAACTCCAGACATGTACATTATATTATTTTGTATCTTTTCGATGATTAAGAATTTTCAAATAAAACAAATTCCATATTGATAATTAATATGCACAGCTCTGATATGATATAATTCAGAAAATTCTGAATTATGTCTGATATAAATATACCTTTAAGTGAAAGCTGGTGGCAGCTGCTACAGACTTCAGCTTTTGTATTATCCATATATGGCAGCTTCGATTTCAAATTACAACATTTAGAACAAAATACCTGTAAAACAGAACATGAAAAATACCAGTCATATATATATTACAGTCAGACTGTGAAAATAGCCATTTCATGAAATCACTACCACTTTCAGTCATTTCATGAAATGAGTGCTAGTAATGTTATCAGAGGGACATATATAAAGTTTAGTTGTTCAAATCCATTCATATAAACGTTAGGGACATTGAGCATAACAATATACAAAGAAGAATGTCTGGGCTTACCATGATCTCACTTCAAATCTGACAATCCTAGCTGTAAACTCAGAATTGTGTTTCAAAAGCCATTACGGTAATTTACACAAGTTGACTAAATGTATCAGACAGAATATAGTGTAAAGTATAAACAATAATCCACCAGTTTCATCAAATGCCTAAAAGGTTCAGTCACATGAAATGATGAAATGATTGATTTCACAATCTGACTGAAAAACACACACATATTTCAGTAATATACCCTCTTGAATACCCTATGTGAATAACAGTGGTATTTGATAAAACTTTTGCACAGTAATCTTTTCACCATGTCTCCAATTCAAGTCAACCAATTGGTGGTCAGAATTACTGACATGGTATGAGACTATACCATGTCACTAAACCGGAAGTATTTTCTTATAATACCACAACATTAGCTGGTTTAGAATTATAAATTTATTGCATTTGGCTCAAATCATTGCTGCCAACTCTGTTTCTATCTATGACTAGATCAATAGTTAAAGTCTGAGGCAAAACCACACAATCAATTTAGAACATCTTACTTTTCCACAGCCCCGGCATTGATGACGTCGCTTGGTGAATTTGGTAAATTTGGCTTCACACTTCATACAAGCCGGTACCTCACTGCCTGGAATTAACACAGGGGAAACAACTCCAAAGGTGTCTGTGTTGGGCGGCTGCACATCTGTGGAAGCTGTTGCTTGTGCCATACCAACTGAGGGTGATGGATGTATATCTCCTGATGCTGCACCAGCTTCCTCTAGATCTGATTCAAATGCAAATTTCAAATGCTTATCAAGAGGTAAATCATGATTGTTGGGTGTTTAACCCATACCTTCAAACATACCAGCTAAAATAGTCAAATTGATCAATCTAGAATAGAATATATAACTGTTCACAATGAGAGAATGATCACGATTACTGGATGTTTAACCCATATCTTCGACCATACTGACCACAACAATCAAAATGAAAGTACCAATGACACTGTAGCTCAACTTAGGTAGGGGAATAATTTAATGGTTGACAGTAAATGGAGGAATTAGGAAAGGTGCTAATTGAAATGTCTAAGTAAGACAAGATGTAAATGTGAAGAGAGACCAAAACATAAATATTGGTGGAAGTAGAAATATGCTAATGGATTTTGTAGAAATATTTAGTCATACAAAGAGTAAAAACCAAACAGTTAACTGACCATTGGCAGCCATATTTTTTTGCCGAATGACCCCAAAATGACACGTTCCCATCTAGGTCACCCCGATAATCAATATGAAGTTTGGTGATGATCAGATCAGGGATATGGTCTGTAGGGTGTGTCAAAGGATTTAGTGTTCCTAAGTAAAATGCAAAAAGGTCGCTGGCGGCCATGTTTTTTGGCTGAATGACCCTAAAATGACTCGTTCCCATCATCATCTAAATGTCAACATCCATGATAATTTGTATGAAGATCAGACAAAGAGTACGGCCTGTAGTCCGCATCAACGGATTCAATTTTGAAATTCAAGATGGTCGCCAGTGGCCATGTTTTTTGGCTGAATGACCCCCAAAATGACTCGTTCCCATCTACATGTCAATATCAACATTCATGACAAGTTTCATAATGATCGGATCAGGGATGTGGTATGTAGGGTGTGCCAAAGGATTTAGTGAAGCAAAGAGTAAATTCTAAAATGGCCACCAGCGGCCATGTTCTTTTTCCGAATGACCCCAAAATGGCTCGTTTCCATCTACATGTCAATGTCAACATCCATGACAAATTTCATGAAGATCAAACAAACAGATCGGTCTATAACCCATTCTAATTCTGTGGTTCTGTTTGACTTGATACCAGAGACATCAAGTATGCTAAGCACTGTATTGTGATGTGATATATGGCTGAGTGAGCACGAATTGAATGGAAGAGGGACACTTTTCAAAAGTTGCAAAAACACAGGTAGAGTGATCACAGTCATTCGGCTGTGTCTTGATTCCCCACTTCTCGCACGGGCTTGGAACATCATTATCTGTTGGTACCACAATGGCCTACATGGTGGGGAAACATGGTTTACTGAAAAATGGCTTCAAAGTGACTGACTTAAATAACTCTGTTGCTCACGGCATGAAACTTGAAGGTGTCATTCCAAAGGAATGTGGTTAAACTGAATAGCCATGTGATTAAACTGAATAGCATGGGCATGCATCAGGCATATTGTGTCCCGAAGATTACATGCAAGTTATCGTGCACTCACAGTGTCAATTTTGGACCACATTTACAGCCAGTAACAACTTGTGTGAACAATGGAACACTGGAGTGACTGTCCACTCTACGTCAGTCTTTCGCCACTTTTGAAAAGCACCCCTCTTCCATTCAATTCGTGCTCAGTCGGCCATAACATAACTCACATGAAGGTGCCTCGCACAGGTTGGGTCTCCGATACCACTAAACATTTGCATAAAGTTTCTTCAAAATCCATCCAATATCTCATAATATATTACCGAATATATTAGGGGGGACTTTCTTTTTTTGAGGTGTTTAGAACAGAATATACATGTATAACAGAGCACAATGTGAGCCCAAGGGTGCCTTCAACAATGCCGACTCGAAATCAGTGATCTGGAACTGAATATACACCTGTACACATAATGTGGAGGCAAATAGAAACATATATTAGAGGGCTTCCTTTATTAACTTGGATATGTAAAAATATGAGACTGATCAGATCAAGTATTAATAATAATAATAATAATGCAGGTTTCTGCTACAAGGGGCAGCAGGTCCCTTTTATGGGACTTTTCCCTCACCCAATGTTCCCCTTCGACATATACTCCTACCCGATTGACAGATTGATGCCTATAAATATGTGTATCTGCCACTAACAGGGAGTAACAATGCAGTGCCAAAGGATTTAGACAGGCAAAGAGTAAAATCCAAGATGGCTGCCGGCGGCCATGTTTTATGGTTGAATGACCCCAAAATTGAATCGTTTCCATCTACATGTCAATGTCAACCGCCATGACAAATTCCATGCTGATCTGACCAAGGTACGACTTGTACCCTGTCCCAAAGGATTTAGTCATGCAAAGAGTAAAATCCAAGATGGCTGCCAGTCAGCATGTTTTATGGTCGAATGATCCCAAAATGACTCGTTCTCATATATATGTAAATTTTAACATCCATGACAAATATCATGATGATCTGACCAAAGGTACGACCTGTAGCCCGTGTCAAATGATTTAATCAAGCAAAGAGTAAAATCCAAGATGGCTGCCAGTGGCCATGTTTTAGGCCGAACGACCCCAAAATGACTCGTTTCCCATCTACATAACAATATCAACATCCACGACATGTACCAAAGGTATGACCTGTAGCCTGTGCCAGAGTATTTATTTTATTCAAGCAAAGAGTAAATCCAAGATGGCTGCCAGTGGCCATGTTTTAAGGCCGAATGACCCGAAAATGAATCGTTTCCATCTACATGTCAATAGTAACATCCATGACAAATTTCATGTTCATCAGACGAGCAGTATGATCTGTAGCCTGTAGCTAATGGATTGAATTTTTAACAAATTTCATAATGATCTGTCCAAAGGTACGACTTGAAGCCCGTGCTAAAGGAAAATGTTGACGGATCACACACGCAAACACGGATGACGGATACCAATTGAGCCATGGCAATAGCTCAAACTTTGCAAAATAAAGTTGAGCTAACAATGGATGCAGGAAGGAGGCTTTCTATTTATTTGTTTTACCAAGAATTCAAGAAGCATTTAAGTATGAATAATAGCAATGCACTTTCCTTGCAATGTATACAATCTATATTGTGTTGTAAAAAAATTATATAATTTTTGAAAACGTCTGGGTAAATTTGCAATTAAAAATTTGACAAATGAGGTGCTTGAGTAATTTTACCATCATTGACTTCCTCTTCCTCCTTCTTGCCTTCTGTGTCACTGCTCTCTTTCGATTTTTCCTCTTCCTCCTCATGTTGTCCTTCTTCCTCCTTTACTTCCGTTGTAGTCGGGGAAGCATTTTGTACCGCTTTAACTTCCTGAAAGTAGATAGAGAAAACACTGTACAACTTTCTTCACCTATCGAGACGATATATTCAACAAAAGCAAGTATATGTGAGATTGTATGAAAGTATTTTCGAGTGAAAGTTATTTTAAGGTTAACAGGCATATTGTTTGTGAATTTCTTATGAAAACTCCTTTACCTGAAACAATATTTAGAATTACCCCCCCCCCCCACACCCCTTGACACGCAATTCAGCATGCTCCCTTCTGTGCATTCTGGACTCCTCGACCTATAACCTCTGGGGCCGAAATCTGATGAGGTTTGCCAAATGCACTTCTGAGGTGGGAATTTTGTCCCAACCACAGTGACAAATCAGGAAGAAGTAAACGGTATCCCAATTCAGAATCCTTTCTGATGCTAAAATCCTAACATGGTTTAGCTAGAATAGAGGAGCTATAACACATACAAAATAGACATATATAATACGAATACATCGAAATCGGATGAAGACGATGTATAATAGTTATGAATGTGGTAGAAGCCGGCGTCGATACAGAACAATATCTCAGAATGTGGTTGAAGCCGGTGTCGATAAAGAACAATAACTCTAAAGTCTCGGAATCAAAATTACATCCAAAATAAAGATATAACGCAGAGAGCATCGCTTCATTTCATACGGGATTGAGTAAGAATGGTAAGAATACCAATGAGATGGAAACTTTCAAGAGTATTTTTAATCGCGTCGCCAATGACGCACTATCACTGCGAGAGTGGGAAGATATGGTTGAGCAACTAATTAATGGAGAATCACTGCGAGAGTGGGAAGATATGGTTGAGAAACTAATTAATGGAGAATCACTGCGAGAGTGGGAAGATATGGTTGAGCGACTAATTAATGAAGAATCCATGCAAGAAGAAGAAGCTCAGGATAAAGCTAACGAAGAATGCATTGATACCGATTTTTATAATTTTATAAAAAAAAAATCACAAACATTTGATAGAATATCAGCATCGATTGGAAACATCCCCCATACATACCACTATCATGAAGAAGAAGCGGCTCACCAAACCTGGATATAATAGTAAATGGGCAGTGGACGAAGCGATGGGCAAATTCAAGAGACTCCTTGAAATTAAAATTGAAGGTCAAGATTCATAACAATAACATCTGTTTGTGCTTTTAAAATTGCATGGGGAACAACATGCCGAAGATTTTAGTTATTTATCTCAGAGCTGTGGTTCCTGAGATAATCAAATGCGTGTCTATAGTCTATAGACACGCATTTGATTATCTCAGGAACCACAGCTCTGAGATAAATAACTAAAATCTTCGCCTATAGATACAGGCTAGAGCTTTTTAATATACTTTATGTGAGATAAATTGGAGTGAAAATATGTGAAATACTTGCCTAATACAACACCATGGCATATAAATTGAATCAAACGTTCTTCAAAATAAGTAAATGATAGGGGACACCGAACTTGGCCAAATTTCAAATTTCAAACCTTCAAGATTACAACAGACACTAACCTAATGCGTTTACTTGTGTGTGAGAGAGACACTGAAACCTATTTTATTGGGATTTCAAAGAGAAATCACGGCTTCCAGAAAATTTTCGCGTTCTCTGCAAGCCTTAAAATAATATTTATTTGACTACCTGCCATTTTGTCAGGCACCAAACAGACATGGTCTGACATTTCAAAATGAGGCCTGACATGTCTTTTTTATCACCCAAAATAATGTCAAGTGAAACTAATAATGATTTATTATCCCCCAATTATATTCCTTTTCTCAATTGCCACTTTTTTACTATAAATAATGCTAATCTAATCTGCCCACCCTGGCAACAAAATCAAACATGTTTGCCAAATTCATGCTCATTTCTAAGGTTATAGGAAATACTCATTCAATAAGTTATCCAATTCCAATATTTTGTAGACATCCAAGTTCTAATAATCATATATCTGAAAAAGACTGATTTTGGCAACAAAAAAAAAGTAATTAAAAACTGCTCTCCAATAGAATAATTTTCATTTAACAGCACACTATTTCAATTTATTTTGCAAATATCACATTACCAGTGACATTTTCCTTAAAAATATGTCAATATTTCAACCTGACATTATGTCAGACAGTTTTAAAGCAGAGCCTGACAACCTATACAAATTTGAATTTGGTGTCTGACAAATGTCCGTGTCAGACCACTTATTTTAAGCCCTGGTTCTCTGTCGAGCGGTAATGATATTCGCATATGTTTATCGAGTGCCTGCGCAAAAGTCTTCATGATTGATTTTTAGAATTCGATTACAGGTACAATTTTTTTAAAGGGGCAGCTCGTAATGTATGGTATAATGACAGAAGCACATTGGTGTGAAATGCTCCCAGAATGTTCTAGAAAGCATCACCTGATGCAGAAAATGCATGGGTTCGAGAAGCACACGTGATCTGCAAAAGCTCATAGAATGTTCCAGAATATCTAAAAATATGTGGGTTTGAAAAGAAGGAGTTTAAAAATATGTTGCATTTATTTTATTAGCATATAGATGTGATAGTTATTTAAATAAAGACATAATTATAAGAAATGAAAGTGTCAATGACCCTGTAGCTCAACTTGGGAAGAAAGTAATTTTTTTGCTGAGCAATGTATAGAATGACAAAGAAGAAGGAAAGTAAACTAGAAGTCCCCCCCCCCCCCCGAAAATCCATATGACATTTGGTGATGATCGGGGATGTGGTCTGTAGGGTGCGCCAAAGGATTTAGTCATACAAAGAGTAAATTCCAAGATGGATGCTGGCGGCCATGTTTATCAACGAATTTCGGTCAAAATACATGTACATGTAGGAGGCCACCCCGAAGATTCATATGAAGTTTGGTGATTAGGCCAAAACAAATTGAATGCGTGTTTCCCGTAACGAGCCCACAAAAAAATAGGGGCGGGCGGTAGGCTTTTCATTTTATTTTATTTTTTCATTTTATTTTTTTTATGGTCTCGTGTGGGCTATGCCTAACCACCATCAAACTCTGTGAGCATCGGCTCCGTGAGCATCAGCTATTACATCGTTAATTGCTTTGATTTCTATTATCTTTAAAATGCAGGGTTTTTTCAGCAGTCGTGAATTATGCACATGGGAATCGATCCATGTGCGACCGCCATCGTTGAAAAGAACTTGTTCCCGTGTTCGAATTTCGGTTCGAATCAACCTCGTAGAACATCCATGTTATAAATACTCCATAATATGGAGTCCATATCAACACAAATACGTGCTTCCGGTCAGCGAAGAGGAACGATAACTCGTGATCTTCCAGTATAGCGTCCGGTCGTAATTTGACTTTCCGTTTGAAGAGTGACGATGTGGCTTTGCGAAAAATATATAAATATATCAAAGATATTAATAATATGATTACGTCAGTACGTATGGACAACCCAAAAACACGTACGTCCATCTATAAAATGAAAAATGTATGTTTCATAGGAGTGCCTGTATTTCTGGCCAACTTGGGATATATACGATCACGCCAGTACGTATGGACCGTAGGACGGCGACATGTCACTCTGTGTCCAAAGGTTCGCTAATCCCAAGGTTCAATATACCGAAGTTTCGCCATTCCCAAGGTTCTCGATATTCAGAAGGTTTTTATAACTTTTATTTTGAAGTTTCATTCTATATTCTAAAGTTTTGAGAGGTTTCTTTATCATAAGACTCTTTTTATGAAGGAAATAACTTAAAGGTACTCAATCCGATAAGACGCTGCTAAATTACTCCTTCCTTGGTTTCGGTGGGGAAAAAAATATTTGATTAGTGTCGAGGAACCCACCCATCAAAGCTCAGAGTAATTAGATATCGATCTTTGCAGTTTGCTATTTTTATTGTTTCTGGGCCTGATCGTGCCAGAAGGACGAGGTCAAATGGGCGGTCTTCCAGATAAAGATGGATAACTGTAAAATCTTGGTAATAATAACTACTTGGTATTAGAGTTGTCCATCTTTTCTGGTTAAATACGCCCAGAATAGCAAACCTTCAGATCAATAGCGAACCTTCGATGTCTGAATAAGAACCTTTGGAATAGCGAATATGGAACCTTCGAAATAATGAACGCGATCCTGTATGAAGAGCCCATGACACGTCCATCAATAAATGTATACATGTTTCATGGGACTGTTTAGATATACATATATAAGACTGGAGTAAAGTTGAGACCAACATGTCTTTGTTAATTTTGGTGCCCAGATTTCAACGAAATTTGGTGTGGTGACTCAGGGTGCCCTGGCAGAGTGTATAATGGCGTTAGTTTTTCTAAATTTGATTTCAACAAATTTAAATGAATAAAAAAAATATGAACATATGTGAATATTCAGGTACAAATAAACATATTTGGACGAGAATATGTTGCAGCACCAGATATAGAGGAATGTGGGCCACAGTTAGACATGGGTCAGAATGAGATATTGCCTCTAACATTTCTCTAATTTCCAGACCAATATCCATGGCGCCAGTCAAGCGATATTAGCCATATAGTACATTTTACTATATTTCTTCAAAATGCAATCATCAGGTGAAGGTTGAATCTGGCCAAGCGACCAATTTTCAAGGCAAAATTATTTTAATTTAATTTTTGCAATTTTAAAGGTACTCAATCCAAATTAACCCTCGCAGATTATTATTTCCTTGACTTCGGAGGTGAAAAATATTTGATTCAAGTCGAGGAACCCACAACATCAAAGCTCATAGTGATCAGATACCGATTTTTAAAATCTATCATTTAAATTATTTAGTGGCCCAGCAAACAGCAGACGAGAATACTTTTTCTGACCAAATTGCAGATGAAGATGGATAATTCTAAAATCAACTGTTTCTTTGTGTGTGTGTCAGATGTTTGACAAATCAGCAATATTCGTTGAGCAAAAAGTTGATAAATTACAAGTTTTTGTCAATTTTATGCTATAATTGACTGCAGTTTTTTTTTAGCAATTAATCGATTCTGTCAATTGAAGCAGCATTTCAAAAAATCTTCTTGTTGTTGGAAACTGATGATATGGGGACTATTGATTCGGATTGAGGACCTTTAAGGGAAAAATATCTTTATTGGATAAATTTACATATAATACTGAATACATTTTTATGAAAACGGGTTACGTGGATGGGGCACAATGACTCAATGAGACATAATTTATGGCCTGTGGTAGGATCCAACTTCAGTAGATGATAGGCACTTCATAAATGAATGAGATAATTTGCCAAATGACTATTGTTTTGGGGCTGGAGTGGATAAATATTTTAGATCAAACAAACTGATGTCATTGTGCAATAGTGATATGTTTGGTGCATTTCCTATATGGTTACTACTTAGGGGTGACCCCTTCTGTGAAGTAGATGATAAGAAACAAGTATTAAGGGTGGTCCCAGCTCGAGATTGCATGCTTGTTCGTGACTTTTGTGAGCTTTTATCGTACTCTCAGATGTCTAATCATTGTGATGGTCAACAATAGTGATAGCGGAGACCTAGACTGAAATTAACAATATTGATGGAAATTTAATTCTATTTAATTCTATTTCAATTTAATTCTATATATGTCTCTTTGCCAAAAAACTTAATGATCGTAGAGAATTTTATCTAAAATTACTAATCATGCGACACATGCTGACACTATTGGTTAATAGGCATCTGATAGTATATGAACATTTTAATAATTGCCCGGGAGGAATGGCATTATTCTTGACAGGCATAGATACATAGATGTTCATGGCATGGTCTGAGAAAATGCTACTAGATTAAACATTTATATGATTGCCTCATTACTACATTAGTCATGTACATGTATAACTAGAAGGTCGTGACAGTTCAACTAAGTTGGCCTGGAATTATTATGTTTAGCATACATATTATTCCAATCCCAATGTGTCAAGTTGACAATAGCAAGTACGCAGGGCTATATTTAATAATTTTTCCACAAATAGCCACTAGTTAATATATATATATGCTAGCCATGCTGATCAAGCTCCCGCTTTATGCTTAAAGTTTAAATCGAGAACACAGTGTTAAAATCATGAATTATTTAATATGTGAGAATGCTAAAACTAATCACCGTGCAATATAATTATTAAATTTAACTTGATGTGTCCATCACAGGAAACAGAATTCATACACACAGATGGAAAGTTGGCCAGGAAGCATATCCTCTCACCAGTCACTGCATGAACACTGCAGTGTGCCGAGACCAAGTGGGATTGGGAGATGTTCTTCTTTTCCTTCACTCAACAAGAAGATAAATGACTCACTTTGTTAGTCACCAATTCACTGGGCTTCACATGTTTGTTACATCTGTGTGTCGAGTCTGTCGACTGTAGATGGCTAGAATTGTATTTTGACCCGAGTCACATTCACAGTTAGTGGGTGAGGCTGAAGTCGTTGATAACTAAATTTAGTAATCTGTAATCACTAAATTGACTAATACAATCCTAATATTATTAGATTAGTAAGCCACATGAACGCTTTCACCGATTACTGCGTCCACAAGTTCCAGCTACGCGCTATGTTCATCGGTTCATGACTGAACTATACTGTGTATAGTAAATCAGTCAGCTCTAAAATGTCCATTTTCTGATTTCCTTGACCCAAGTTGAGGTTTGACATGACAGTGTTAGATATTAACAATTAAATTTACTATTTAGAGAAGTAGTTAGTAGATTGAACGATTTGCCGCTTGCAGTTGAAACTCTAAGTCTAACCACTAAACCAGTCCAGGTGAAAACAGACTTAAAATTGAACAATAACAGAACAAGTCACATCGCCGTGGTGAGCAGTCTGCACAGACCAGTCCACATTCCATTCCAGTGACCTTCATTTTCATATTTTTTTCAGTCACAGATTCGTCATTGAGTTTCTTTCCGACTGACTGATTTTCACTTTGAACACAGTTCACTTCAACTTCAAAACAACTTAACAAGTTGTTGTTGACATGTTGTTGTTATTCTTCTTCTTCTTCTTTTGACTGCTTTGACTCTAAAGTCATTCCAGTATTTGGCTCGTAGTGCTATCTTCGCTTGTGCTTTCTCGTTTGTTCTCAACGCTTACGTGCTGTGATACCGTTGTACATTTAAAATACGAGCGATAACAATAACAAGCAATTCCATTTCAAATTTCGCAAACAAGAGAGCGCCACCATTTTTTAACGAAATTACGTCATCATTTCCAACGTTGCTATGGCCTGCCAGGGGACGTAATATTCTAACTGTAACGGTACGGAATCTGGCGAAGTTTGCCGACTGCTATGCGCCCGCGTCAGCTAAATCCACATTAAGCATTTAATTTTGAATAAGGTTGATTTTGTTTTTCAAATTTAATAGTGTTGCTATAGGGAGGCTGATCGAAGAAGAAAATAAATTCGTTTTATTAATTTGACAATTCTATTCCAACATGGCGGCCACCATAGGGCCCCATAGGTCTGAATCGCACGGATGTAAAAACAATTTTTTCATGTTGATAGGGTATAGAAATTACTGACGTCACAACTATACTTGCGTCGCTTACGCAATACTGTAAAACAACCCTTTTGGGTTGTGATAAACCAACTTAGTCCAAATTTTTTCTAGGTTGACCCTAAAATTTGAGTTTATCGACCAGACTATATGCTACAGATATAGGGGCCTCCTGTTACTTTTATCGACATTTTTGTTCATTCTCAAGCAGCAAGCTAAATTGGTAGACCTAAGTATATAATAGAAAATGTTTAGTGTAAACAATATTATATTTTCGAATCACATAATTAACACAAATACACATTTTACATGACAATATATAATTGTGAACCGAAAAGAGGATTGACAACAATTAATGTACATTTACACGGAGATCGTCTTGTCTCCTAACCGGATTTTGAGGAGGCCATGCAGTAGGCCTAGCTATGTTAGTGTGTGAGACTTAATTGCTCCCATTTTATTAGTAAAACGTACAAACAGAATAAATAGAACAGTTTCATAGAATCTGGTAGCCTAACTATAGGTCCTAAATGAGATTCTATCTGTCTTGCAAAAATGACATTAAAACTTATTAATTGGCCATACACGAACAATAAAGTGACACTGACTAAAACGGACAAAAAACTGTTTTATCATTTTTTAGTGAATTAATTTTATATTTAAAACTGAAAAGTACTCAAAATCTCACTGAAAACTATTTTATCATTTGCAAATTTTAGTGAAATTAACTGTAAATTAACCAAAATTTCAGCGAAATTCACTGAAATAACACAAAAATTTGGTAATTTCACTGAATTTCAGTATGTAGGCCTACTTTGATCGGGGGAACAATATGGGCGGTCCAATTTCATGTGTGACTGTGTCCTTGTTTATGGACCTCGACCGATCCAACTCAAATTTGGCATGTAGGCCTACACTGAAATTTTGATCTCATTTTCTCTTGGGGTATGTCATTGTTAACATCCATGACAAATTTCCTGAAGATCCGACGAAAGCTACGACCTGTAGAATTTCATGATGATCAGACAAACAGTACGACCTGTAGCCCGCGCTAATGGATTGAATTTTGAAATCTCATAATGATCTGACCAAATGTACGACCTGTAGCCCGTGCTAAAGGGAATTGTTGAAGAGTGACGACCACACGCACACACACATGGACGACGGATACCAAGCCATGGCAAAGTAAAGTTGAGCTAATTATTACAAATTATGGAAGTCATTCTGGTTTTGAAAGTATGAGAGATTTCTTTCCATTTATTCGTAAATGCAGTTATCATATTGCATTTAAATACGTTTAAATATCCTTCCTTTATGACTTTGATTTCGTATAATATTTTAACTTCATTAGCTTCCCATATTGTAAGAAAGACACTCATAGCTAAGGAAGGATTGAATCCTTTTGTTCATATGCTCAAACATCAAAGTACCCAATGAGGTCTCCCCCAGTATCTTTTTCTAAGGGGAGCTATTGAGCTAACTGTGTCATTGATTCAAAGGCAGGGTTAACTTGTATCAGATTAATTTATTTATTCATATCTGAGAACAAGGATGCTGGTCGTAGCATTTCATCGCTTGTGTGATGCATTTAAATCTTGACTTGTGACCTTCAACAATTGAAGAAAAATATTGTGAGCAACACATCGTCTTTACAATACATAATTTACTTGTTGAAATGTCAGTGATTCAACAGATTCTCAAGAGTACTGTACGTTGGAGAATGACACTCATTCATTTATGTCAAGGTATAAAGTATTTGTTGAAAGTCAGTTTTCTATTATATATTTTGGAACTTTTGTCTGTGTGCATGTATGTGTGTATGTTTGTTAAAGACTCAAAAACTGCTCGACCGATCCGACTCAAATTTGGTATGTAGGCCTACTTTGATCGGGGGAACAATATGGGCGGTCCAATTTCATGTGTGACTGTGTCCTTGACGCTCATACAGGCATGTTTATGGACCTCGACCGTTCCAACTCAAATTTGGCATGTAGGCCTACATGTACTTTGATCCCGGGCACAATATGGTCGGGTCCAATTTAACGCGCGACCGTGTCCTTGGCCTAGACCTTGACCCCGCTCATATATGATCATATAGGCATGTTTCTGGCAAAAAAATCCCTAAATAGCCCGGACAAAGTTGGGCACATCAGCTAGTATTATGTAAATTGCAACAGTAACCCATGAACAATTTATGCGAATAATAAAGCTGAATTGTAAAGGTTTTTGTATATAATGCATACATGTGTCTCGATAAACAATCTGATTATTTTCAAGACAAATAGTCAACTAATGTCCTCGATTGTACACACAAAGTAAATCAAAATCATAAATCACGATCTCAAGTGCTTTTTGTGTGGACCACTTGTGTATTTGTAGTAAATTTAGGAGAATCAGAGTTTTTGCAGATATTTATTTTCACAAAGGTTAATGAAATTTTCGCTGGTAATTTGTTTACAAAAAGAACAATACCTTGCTGTCATGTGATGCCTGTTTCTCACCTCCAACACAGAAAAGCTTTCACACGTCAAATTATGAAGTAACGAAGATGCATTAACGTGTCTGGCACTGTCTTGATTTCAGATATGGGCCAGTGGGTTCTTTAATTAATACAGGTATGACGGTTACAAACACAAAGACGTTGATACCAAGTTCTCAACCAGGGGCTTTATTTACTTTTTAATGGCAATGTATGTAATATTATACTGTATGGATATATCTATGGACAGCAGTACAGATATAATATCATATAAGCAAGCGTCTTTCAATAGTTCTGACAAACCATCAGTTTTTAATTATCATACCAATAGTGGATCATCAGATTAATATGGATCATATTCCATGGACACCTAGATGTCCCATTCTGTAACTGGATTTAACATTTAACATTTAACTAGATTTTCACACTTTCCTTCATTGATTTACCTTATCTGATGTTAAACTAAGGATTCATTTCTCAAGAATGTTCCCCCACAGAGCCACCAGATCCCCACAGAGCCACCAGATCCACACAGAGCCACCAGATGCCATTTTAATAGCTCAGGCTAACAGTTTTATAGCCTCTGGGAACTTCAGAAATTACAAGCCACCAAAACCCACAGGCAAAGGGAAGGATGCACCTGTTGGTTGCATTGATAAATCACTGTATAAGCCTGCTGCAAAGGTGACATCAATTCGAGTATGCAACTCTTCAGACAGAATTATAACTTATATGCATATATGCTAGATTGTTACTGCAAGTGAATGGAACAACATAATTTAAGTGTATGTGGGCAAGTGACATAATTATGCAAATATGATAACAACCTCAAATAATTCATGTTGCAAAGATCAAGATAACCACTACATGAACTGGTGTGACCACGAATTTGAACTGTTACTGGTGTTAGTGAATTTACTCAATAAGTTTCGCTTGGGAAATCCAGGTCAGTTGGAAGCAACATGCAGACTCATCGGCTATTCGGAATACTAGTTCAGATACATGTATGGACATCTTAGAGGAGATACTTAACCCTTTCAGTGCCAAGTCCGATTTTTGTATCAACCCATATTTCCTTGATCATTTTTCAAATTTATTGATTATGATAATGTGACACATTGATGGAAAAAGCTATTATCAAGGAAATATGGGTCGATACCAAAATCGGACTTGGCACTGAAATGGTTAAGAATATCAAGTCATTGATACAATGCAACTCAACATATCTCACATCACAACAAGAAGATAATGCCTGGCTCATGGCAAAGATGAACTCATTATATCCGTAACATCAGTTTGCCAAGGAAATTGAATAAAAACTATCATTTTATACCAGATGAATTGCACTTACATACATACATATATATGTAAGTACAAATCGAATCACTATTTGTACTTAGTGTAAATATTTGCACTTAAGTGCAATTATTTTGACTTAAGTGAAAACAGTGATTCAATTTGTACTTAAGTGCAAATTCATCTGGTTTAAAATGATAGTCCCCTTCTTTGTAATGGTATATTCCTGCAAGTCTTGAATGGCAGTCAAACTCCATACAATTGCGTCCCTTTTGCCACATGGCTTGTTTTCGGGTTCATTGAAAGTATTTTGAACCTGAATTGGCATCTTAATATACGCTAATTGCATTCATGAATGAAGTAAAATTAATTCACGATTTGATTTAATTGTTATTTGACAATATATAGGCTGCACGCAGTTTCGTTATTGTGTTTACTAAGTGTTTTGTTTCTTAATTTCCGCAGTTGTCAAACTCAAGGTTATAAGGGTGCACTCCATCGTCGAATTCAGCCAAAACAATAGATTAGAGTAGACTCCCCTTATATTGGTATTGTAATGACGGGGTGTAGAATATGGAGCGACAAAGTCTCACAAGTTAATCTAGACATGTCTGGTCAATCTTTTCTACTGAGACTACATTTGATCAATTAGTTTGGTCAGAAGGAACGTAAAAAATAATTTACATACTATATTACTCAGTGTTAACATGTGTTTTTAGCCCACTATTTGTATAAATTTGGTCCAATTATAAACAAATTAGCCGCCAGAATTTGTTTAGTGCAGCCTCGGGAACGGGAAGATTCGGCGGAGGGAAGTTTCGGCCATGTATTTTTCGGCGGAGGGAAGATTCGTCAGGGAAGATTCGGCGGGGAAGATTCGGCCAGTCGTTTGATCTAACTAATTAGTGGAGGGATTACGGCTTGGGGATTACGGCTTATGTGGGACTAAGCTTGTGTGCGCACTTATTCCTTGTTGTAACAATAACAACTAATTAGAGGGATTATAGGGTCTTGATTAACTCATTTTTAGTAATGACATATTTTATTAGACTTATTAGAATGGATGAAACATATTTACACAAGCTGATAACATATTAAGGTGTAACAGAAATACAAACAAAACAATTTAAAATACATTTATAACCGGCATTCTTTATTTGAAACATACAAAATCAACTAATAGTCTTGTCTTGTTATCTTCTTGTCATCTTGTCTTCTTATTTCTTTGCCGATTATGTAGATCTTGGTCACTTCTTGTAGGAATTCCGATGTTCTGGGTCGGTCTTGGCACGGACGCTACATCTCCATCTGGTTCCGACTTTGGTTTGCGATCTGATGCCGTATGAATACCCATCGTTGGTGCATAGCAGAGGTTTTCCACGTTTACTGCCTGTCGGTAGAATGGTGTAGATGATCGGCTCGTCGCAGATATCTTCGTCGGGAAGTCTGTCGTCGTCGTTGATGACCGTCGTGTCGATAGTCTCTGGATTGTCGTTGAATTCTCGTTCTATGTTAAAGCTGACTAGAAGTTGGTTGATGGATACAGAAATGTCTCTAATATCATTGTTGTTGGTGGCATCGTCAATGTTATCGTCGCTTGTTGTTGGTGTCGGGTCGACGACGATACTGGTCGCGGTAGTGGTCGTCGAATCGTCGTTGATGTCCATCGGTTGCTCTTCCGGTAGACCAACTAAATCGTGGATCGTGCTGTCAATGGAGTTGATTGATGATGAAGTTCCACTGAAATTCACATATAAGTATATATTTAAATTTGAAGAATACAGGTATAATTTTTAAATTGAACGGAATCGCGATAAAGAAACGAGCTGTATATAAAACGATCTGATTTACAAATTGAATATCTACCTTTCTTCTTGAAGCATTGATGCAGCTATGGACGCATTGGACGGAGCTGTCGAAAAGGCTGACGTGTCTTGTAGTCGGCATGATGAGCAATTGAAACTTATTTCAATCAAACCCTCCTTGGCCTGGAAATATTGTCGCTGAAAAATGCCGGTACATGTATTGCATGTTCTGTGTTGCCATTTGCCGCATGTGTCGCAGTCAACTGCTTGCTGACGAGGACGTACATTCCTATTACACTTAATACACGGGTAGTCTATGAGCTGATTTTGACGGAGGTTGTACGAAGGCATGATGAAGATGTGATATGGTGAAGTCAATTTCATTCAACTATATAGTCTAAAAGTCGTTAGATCTGATGCGGTAAAACAAACAACTGATCAGTTCTAACTGAAATGCACTCAGCAAACTTATCTAAACAAACATCGAATAGTTCTCACTGAGATCATATCAGCATCAGAAAGACGACTCTGTATATTCTACCGACTGTTATATAAACACTTGGTGCCAACGTGAACAGAGTGTGAACAACTGTCAAAATTTTATTCGTTTTCTCATTGAATCTTCATTAATCATAATTCCTTATAGTGTTCGAACGTGATATTTGGATTTACCACGTAATTTGTAAGTAATAACTTCAATATATTCACAATAAACTTACCTTATCATAAACCTAAAATAATCTCATAAAATATGTCAAACAAACTAATGACAAAACATCATAAAAGTAATAACAAAAGTAATAATAAAAGTAATTTATTCTTGTAAAATATTCACTCATAAAACATACAAATAATCTCAAACAAAACATCATAAAAATAATAGCTTCATTTAATTTAATTTATTCATCTAATATATTATTAAAAAATATGTCCACATAATTCTTAAAACATAAACTCTCCCGTCCCAAAATATTGGTATAAACCTAGGAAGATTCGGCCGATAAAACCCGCCGAATCTTCCCTGCCGAATCTTCCCTCCGCCGAATCTTCCCTCCGCCGAATCTTCATGGACCCGCAGCCTCGATCAAGTGTGGACCATGTAAGTTGTAACTTTTTTATCAGGTTTGACCCAGGGCAAGGGGGTGGTAGTATTTTATTTATCTGGTCTGACTTGGGTAACATTATTACTCACAACACTGTCTAGGAACTTATACATCAGAAGTCAATCTATTGCCGGCTTTGTGATGGTCCAGGAATAATTTTTAGAATATATGCCTGGTATAGATATTTAGAAACCGGCGATTAAGTGACATAATTATGTGGTATATTTAGTGAATCGGACAAGTGTTGGGTAAAACAATTGGTCTTGCAGCCAGGTGGCCCCTACTTTAGATGCCCTTAACGTATACCCAACACATCCCACCTCGATCCAAAATGGCCGCCACCCAGAGGGGTCCAAATGAAAGTGTCGATGATACTGTAGCTCAACTTGGAAAGGGAATACTTTCATATGTTACAGTCAATTGAGCCATTAGGAATGCGGAAAGTTGAAAGGTCTAAGCAATACTAGATTATCAACATTAAGAGATAGACTAGTATACAAGTAGTGAAAGCTATCATTCCAATGAAATTCAAAACCATTTGATGGTAACTAAACTAGAATCAATATGGGCAGAAGACATCCTCATCAAATCATCTCTTAAATATCTCAACCCATCATCTGTGAAACTCAATAAAATACATCAGATCTACCGCACAGTCAGACCCAGCATATACGACGTCAGGCGTGCAGAAATCAAGGCAAAGCTACTCTGTGGTACTTACATCCTGCAAACAAACAAGGCCCTGTTCAACCAATATGCTGTCGACCCTACCTGCCCTACATGTCATCGTGGACCAGAAGACAGAGAGCATCTTATTGCCGCATGCCCAACTTACACTAAGGATAGAAATCGATTAAAGACAAAAATCTCCAACCTCATGTCAGATGACAACTCTCCTAGAAAATTCACACTAATTCACTCAACTGATACTAGACTCCAGCCATACTTCCATAGCCGATGCAGACCACCCATTTGACAATCATCTTACTGCTCAGCTAGAACTCTCCTCCAGGGAATACCTATACCAGATACACATAAGAAGATCAACTATTTTGCAACTGAGGTCAGGAAAATGACACAGAATTTCGAGAAGGCTGGTCTGAGCTCAAAGTTATCATAACACTCTAGTCTTTTCCAGTACAAACCCTTTGATGGTGCAACAATATACTGTATATATACATGTACCTATGATGAAATTCACTTGTGAGGACAGATTCTGAGGATCTACCTGTAAATATTCTAAGGATCATATTATTCATCCACTTATAGTGGAGTGCCTCGTCAAATCATCCGGGGAACTTCCAACCAAAGAAGAAGAAGAAGAAGAAGATAGCTTATTGCATCTAGTAGATCTATATCAAGATTAATATAAAGTTTGGTGATGATCGGATGAGGGAAGTGGACTGTAGGGTGTGCCAAAGGATTTAGTTATGCAAAGAGTAAAATACAAGATGGCTGCCAGCAGACATGTTTTATGGCAGAATGAACCCAAAATGATTCGTTCCCATCAACATTTCAATGTTAACAGTCATGACAAATTTCATGATGATCCCATCAAAGGTACGACATGTAGCCCATCAAAGGATTTAGTCATGCAAAGAGTAAAATCCAAGATGGCTGCTTGTGGCCATATTTTATGGCCGAATGACTCCAAAATGACTCGTTCCCATTGTATGTCAATATTAACATTTACAACAAATTTCATGATGACCCGAACAAAGGTACGACCTGTAGCCTGTGCCAAAGGATTTTGTCATGCAAAAGAGTCTTAGAGTAAAATCCAAGATGGCTGCTGGTGGCCATGTGTTTAGCCCAAATGACCCCAAAATGACTCGTTCCCATCTATATTAACATAAATGACAAATTTCATGATATTCAGACAAACAGTACAGCCTGTAGCCCATGCTAATTGTTTTAATTTTGAAATCCAAGATGGCCACTGGCGGCCATTTTTTTTTGCCGAATGACCCCAAAATGACTCGTTCCCATACACATGTAATTGTCAACATCGTGTCAAATTTCTTGATGATCCGACTAAACGTACAACCTGTAGCCCATGCCAAAGGATTTAGTCATGCAAAGAGTAAAATCCAAGATGGTTGTTGGCGGCCATGTTTTATGGCCGATTGACCCCAAAATAACTCGTTCTCATCTACATCTCAATATAAATGTTATTAACATCCATGACAAATTTCATGATGATCAGACGAACAGTACGACCTGTAGCCTGTGCCAAAAGATTTAGTCATGCAAAGAGTTAAATCCAAGATGGCTGCTAGCGGCCATGTTTTTTGGCCGAATGACCCCAATATGACTAGTTCCTATCTACATCACAATATTAACTTCCACGACAAATTTCATGATGATCAGATAAACACTCTGGCCTGTAGTCTGTGCTAATGGAATTAATTTTGAAATCTAAAATGGCGTTGGTGTCATGGCTGTTGTCATTAACATGTAGATGGGAACGAGTCATTTTGGGGTAAAAATAATGGCCACCAGTGGCCATTTTGGATTTAAAAATTCAATCCATTAGCACAGACTACAGGCCAGAGTGTTTAACTGATCATCATGAAATTTGTTGTGGAAGTTAATAGCAACCAATAGGTGGTTGTTTATACCTTAGGCGCAGGTGAATGACATCATATATTATTTTCTATATCCATCAGTGATTTTTCAAAGATCGCGGGTATGGATTTTGGAGAAATTGTCACATGACTTCTGGTTAGCAACCGTGTGGAGATTGCAAAAAAAACGCAGAATTGGGAATGAAGCATCGCGATAAAAATGAAAGTAACTACTTCACAACTTACAAAGAATTCACATGTGATTTAGGACATTTAGGTCTGCTTAATTTCATTTAGACCAATTCGTTGGTTAGCTTAATGAGAACGAAAAATGAAGAAGTCATGGCGAGAATCCTGACAAGATTTTACAATCCACGACACGTCGATCTTGTCAAGTTGGCATGTCGTCTCCGTCGTGACCACTGTATGATGTTACATAAATTATTCTTATAGCGTTATGTCGCCGAAAAAAGGGCAATTTGAGACACACCGTGTGTGGTTGCTCCACTACGTGTCACATACGATTCATATTATTGTGATGTAGATGGGAATGAGTCATTTTGGGGTCATTCGGCCAAAAAACATGGCTGCCAGCAGCCAATATGCAATATGACCCCAAAATGACTCGTTCCCATCGACATGTCAATGTCAACAACTATTATCAAATTTCATAATGATCCGACCAAAGGTACAACCTGTAGCCCGTTCTAAAGGAAATTGTTGACGAATCACACACGCACACAGACTACGGATACCAAGCCATGGCAATAGCTCAAACTTTACAAAGTAAAGTTGAGCTAAAAAGGCTTTGGTCCCATGTTTGCGTTAACCCCTCTGTGGTGGGCCATTTTTTAAATGGGTTGAGGCGTATGTTTATGGTGCCTTTGGGGCCACTCACAACACTCTTTGTATGACCTACATAGTATGTCAAGGGGTGGCTGAAGGGACAGAGCGTGGGTCCCCTAGTTGAACCACTCTGGGTGGGATTTTGTGAATATTTAGGGTTTCTTCAGGGCCACCATACACCACTCTTTGACATTAATCAGTCAAGGACCCATAAATGGCATGGGTCCCTCCCTCTGGGGTCAGTTTAGATTGGTTTGGGGGTCCACTAGTGATGCGGACCGGACCGAACCACCTTGGGTGGTCCGGTCCACTGTCAAGGCGGTCCAGTCCGGTCCGGTCCAGGCCATTCCGGTCCGGTACACATGCCTGGACCGGTCCAAAACGGTCCGGTCCACCTATAATAGGCTATTTGTTAATGAATTCTCTGTTTTATCAAAGTTTTACTCTGTATAGTACAACCTATAAGGTTACTGAGTTCAGTGCATTGCAATGAGTCCATATTGTATGCATCATTGTCTGTCTATGGTGGGATATAATGGGAACGATGCACGATAATAGTATTTCTAGTAATGCGAACATGCACTAATTAAATGTATTGGACAGATATATAGCTATGGTCAGAATGTGTTATAACCAATCTAACATGGCACTCAACTATTTGTATGTATGATTCGTATCATACTTATTTTCATTAAATTGAAATTTAAACGAAATAACTATACTATTATTATCTATTGTCTTCTCTGTATTATTGTTATAATTTTTTTTTTGGTAAAACATACTCTCCTAGATGGGGAGGAAATAAAGATATATATACCTAAGTACAACTACTATTGGATTAATGTGACTGTCTTGTATATGTACTATGTAATGTGGTTTGCATGTTTCTTCGATAATTATAACTGTGAAAAACAATAGAATACTCGATTCGATATCCATCCAAATTGATTAGTTGATGCCATGTTACACTGTTTATGACAAATAGTTCCATACTCATTCAGTTGCATGTTTGTCACATTGATATGGTGCTACAAAGTGTTGGCCAATGTAGGATAGTAGTTATTAAAAACAATTTAGAACGAAACAAGCAATTTTTATATTTTGAAAATGTTTTCAGAATGCTTAACATTTTGCGACATCAAAGCAGGCGGCCGGTACTCGGCGACATGACATCAAAGCAGGCGGCCGCCCACACTTGCACTTTCATAAGGAAGTGACATGTACGAAGTACATCGATACATTGTTTGCGTGGCATCAAACGTTTAATAGATATTAACCACTTGAATGCGTCAATACATCGTTGTTAATTGATATGACGGCAAATACGAAATAATATTCGCGATAGTTTATTTTTGCTGAAGTAAAATAGTGGACCGGACCGGAGAGTACCGGACCGGCGGCAAAAAGCGGTCCGGTCCGGTCCAGTGACACCCGGTCCGGACCGGACCGCGGTCCACCCCTGGACCGCGGACCGGTCCAAAGCGGTCCGGTCCGCATCACTAGGGTCCACCCTATAACGCCATTTGTTTAACCCAAAACGGTCAAGGGGCTGAGAAATTGCATGAGTTCCGTATTTGAACCCATCTGGACAGTGACCATTTTGGAAAGGGTGTACAGTAATGCCCAAAGTAGTCCACCCCTACGGTGGCCTTAACCACAGCAGAACTATGGGTAACTTTTCAGGATTTAGTCGGAAATATGGGTTGCTGGCATTCACCGGAAAGCTCATGAGGGAGCTTTCCGATGAATGACAAAAGCCATATTTCTGACTAAATCCTGAAAAGTTACCCATAATTCTGCTGTGGTTAAGGGGTCGATTATTTAGGGCATTACTGTATGTAAAGAGTGCCTTGGTGGCCACCCTACAATTAACACCTTTTGTTTGACATGAATATAAATATTTTCGAAAAAGGAATGGAAGTCACCTTCCTTCCATGATTGGGGAGGGGAGGGGCACCGAAACTGATAGTGATACAAATGTTAACACTAGTTTCCACCAAATTCATATGTACGTTCTTCAGTGATTAAAATCATTGGTTCTCAGTCTGAAATAGATAGGCTACGCCCCAGTAAGTATAGGGAAAGGACCATGCATGCCCATGTGTCAAAATAAATACATTTATGGCAAGTCCAGATAGGTAATCTAGTTCCTACTTAGCATTTGCACTTAAGTGCAAATATTTGCACTTAAATGTAATTATTTTCACTTAAGTGCAAATATTTGCACTTAAGTGCAAATGTTAAGTACGAACTAGTTTGTTTGATAAATATTGTGCAGTTAATTCTGACATGACTAACCATTTTCCTAAAAAGTCCGCCCTATGAGCAACACCAGGCCAGCTTTTTCTCAAATGGGGTGTTCTTATACAGTTTAATTGCACTGATTTATGATTAAGTATTATTGGGGATGATGTCAATTATTGTTCTGTGGACCTGTGTCAAGAAATGGCATGGGTCGGCAATTTTGCATTAGGTTGGGGTGTGTGGATTGTGGGCAAGTATGTTAAATAGCTCTAGTTTTCACCAAATTCAAACACGTTCTTCTCCAATTATATGATGAAGCAAATCATGTGAGTTAAAGGCGCCACATGACTGATGACCCAACATGATCCGGACTGTAATGGACCCATATGGATACCCATAGACCTACATGTAGTAAGTAGGAAATTGGCCAAGACTAAAGGAAGGTCATAGGTTCTCATTCTTAAATAGTTAGGCTACGCCCCAGTAAATAGGAAAATGACCATGCGTGCCCGTGTATCGGCATAACTAAATATGTGGCATGGATAGGTAGGACAAACAGTTATCTAGTTCCTGCTAAGCATGTGCACTTAAGTACAAATGTTAAGTATAAACTAGTTATTATTGTTTGTTAGATAAATATTGTACAGTTAATTCTGAAATGGCCAACCATTTTCCCAAAAAGTCTGCCCTATGAGCAACACCAGACCAGCTTAATCTCTGATTGGGGTGTTTCTTATACAGTTGAATTGCACTTAAAGGTGGATTATCTCTTTGTAAACATGTATTATATAGTTACCGGGGTATAAAATATTAGATCTGAATCGAAGACTCCTGTCCGGAAATGCTTCTATCGATTAATATTAATTTTATTTCGAATATTTTCTGGTCTAAAAAGGTGTGTTTGTTCAGCTAACGAACAATATTGGTTACTGTTAACAGAGACCAGAAATTATATTGTACAATTTTGTCACAAATAAACGTTAATTATACTCATTATCGCTTATATCTGTGGAACAAAACAGTACAAACAACCAATCTGTGACATTTGACATTCGTTGCGTAGCCGTAGGAACAGCCCAGTGCTCTATATTGCAATACGGTCTCATCCGAATGGTCGGTTCTAAAAATAGTAACATAAATGGGCCCGATTTAATATTCGAAATAAAATCAATATTAATTGATAGAAGCTTTTCCGGACATAGGTCTTCAGTTCATATCTATTATTTTATACCCACGCAACTATTTAAAATTTGTTATTTAAAGAGATAATCCATCTTTAAGTGCAAATGAATTGTACTTAAATGCAAATACCACATAATTGTATTAAGTAAGATGTAGGTATTATGCGAATACATCCATCATAATATATTCTGTAGAAGGTGTGCGTTAAGCAGGAGGAAACTATGGACATGAGCACCGTATGCACGGGTGACGACTCACATCATGGATTTAAAGCCATAATATAGGGAAGAACAGTCAGGTGCACGGGCGTAACCTGACTAGTTGCGATAGTGGAGGGATATCATGCGATACTGTCGATGAAATACAATGTAAACAAAATAGAAGTAGTTTGGGAATTAAAAGACTCATATAAATGTGGAATATATATATGAGAATGGTGCCAGCTGGTTTGGATGGCCACTTCAATATGTTAAAGTAAACACAATGTCTTCAGTAAGATTATAACTGGTATACCGTATAACAAAATAAGTTAAATCAGTGAACATTCAATTATCAGTTATTTAAAGTAACATATAGCTCAAGTAAGAGGTATATATTGGATAAAATAAAGTAATCACTCGTCAATGAGAAATACCATATCAGGATATATATGCGGGTAATGACTGTATTAGAGTTCAATCAAGTAATCACTCGTCAATGAGAAAAGTCATATCACCAAGACTATATTTATAGGTGATAATTGTTAGGGTTATAGCAATGTAATCACTCGTCAATGAGAAATAAAAATTATTATAATTATCTCAGGTGGTGATTATATTAGGGAATATCAAGTGCATCATGTTTGAATTACTAACATGGATGGGAATTATATATATAACCAGTATGGATAAAAGTCAATCAAGGGATCAATAGTAAATGAGTTCACAAGATATGGTGCGGCTTAAGTCAGATGTAGATATTATGCGAATGCAATTACTCGCAATCGCCGCCCCTTATTCATTCATATGAATAAGGGGGCCCCCTGTAAGAAAATATCAGTATTTATACTTAAGTGTAATTCATGTGTACTTAAGTACAATTCCTCGCCGAATTCACAATTATTTGGTATTTGCACTTCGCTATTTGGACTTAAGTGAAAATAAATCGAGAATGTGAAAACGGCTTGCCATATAAAGGTACCTGCTGAATCGAAGCCTGCAGACATCAGTCTCTCGACCATATCTACTTCAAATGTGACACCAGAGAATGGCATAGACGATTCTTATTCATTATCAGACATAACAGGTGAAACCCAATTGAATTTCCCTGTGACCATTAGTACGGAGACACATAGTTACGTGAAACTCATTGCAGGTCTTGAAGCCGATGTTAGTTTCACGTCCCATTTGTTGATTTAAGTGTTTAATCTAGGTTTTTAACTACAACTCGTCCCTAGTTTATAGCAAAATTTACAAAATGTGTCCAATAAATTAGGTCTGAACCTCGCCAAAGGCTCAGTATATACCTAATTAACTGACTCGTTTTGTAAATTCCGCTATTTACTGGGGACTTGTTGTAGATCCTCTATATAATCATGTAGGTAAACATGTTCTGGGCTTATTGCTTCTTAATTTATTTGCCTGTCTAGTGTTAACACCGAGGGAATATGAGAACATCTAAACGATTTTGGGAGATTGTTTCTAGTCCAGTTATACATGAAGACAGATGAATGCATGATATATAAATTGTAGAATATTTTCTTGTCGGAAGAGTGGTAAAGTAAAGTAGATAGTTTCATAAAGAGATGGAGACAATCTCTCCTGCGGAGCTTAGAACTATCACTGTATCGGCTGAGTACTTAATGGATATTTCACAGACCTGCGGGTTTCAAAATTATATGTAACCTATTTTTCTTTCGCCTGGTCTGTGCTTTGGTAATAAATACCATACACTTTGCTCATACCATACATGCAGGTTAGCAGAAGAGTTACACATACTGTTATAATCACTACAACTGGTATTATTACCTACAGATGGGCAACTCATTGAACTACCCTAATCAATTTGAATGTCTCATTTTGGGACTTGAGACCTGCATTTATAAAACTTTAGCAGGACCTATTTTTTTTCATTTTAGATAAACCTCCAGGCTCCATGTGAAATGAATTTGCGGGCCTGGATAAGGAATGTGTAGCCCCCTCTGGAAGAGCAGAAATTCCTATTTCATAATGTAATAGAAAATAAAACGTAATATTTTTTGGAGATAAACCCCGGGTGAGTAGAAACTCGGCTGTTGTACAGTACATTTGCAGGCCTTAAAATCCATTCAATGTTTTTTGTGAGAATCAAAGCTGACTCACAATCAAAATCACAAGTTGGGTGGAGAGGGATATGGTGTATCACACATTCCATGTTAGAGGCTGTTTGAAGGAAAAGTTTTGAAAATTCAATGCACAGACAATTTCTCATAAGTAATATCTTACATTCAAATCTTATAAAATTTACCCTCTCCCTGTATCTTCGTCAAATGAGCTGATGTGAATGTGACAGGAATGCAGAATTGCAATATTTATTGTACATGTATAGATTTAAATTTTGAAAGATTTACTGTTCGATCTAACTTCATAACATGGAGTACTTATAAGTACAAGTAATTCTTATGTAGTGTCTTTAAAGTTATTAGGTGAATTGAATTACAATGCAGATCAATTTACACTGTTTCATTAGAAACACAGAGTTTCAAGCATGAACAGGAATTTTTGAATGACTAACGAGCCAACTTGTTCACAAACTGTTACCATGCTCGATTATCCAACTCCACAAAATGTATATCTCCTAAATGTGCTATATAAATAGGTTGATTACTAATTTTATTATTTGATCAAATGAAGTGCTCTGAGCATTAAGGTATAGCAATGTTAACTGTACTCACCTGGTAACTGGTCTGAGGCTGTGATTGTACACCATATTGTAGAGAGTAAGGAGCAGGAACTGAACGGGCTAACAATGGGTGACCCGTAGCATGCTGAGCAGCTACTGCAGTGAGGTCCTGTCGAGGCTGAACCATCCCTGCTGCAAAACAAAACAGTACAAATCAGCTAAATGTCTTAACATTTCCTCAAGTATTGTCTCAATCATTGGAATGATTTATTATCAAAAAACATATTACAAGTGCAGAAGGATTGCTAATTATTGGCAGGAAATGTTCAAACCACACTGAAATCCTGAGGGAACAACTCGTCAATGATGCTTTAGTATAGAAAGGGTTAATATAAACTCCAAACACAAAACGAAACACGTATAAATTTATCCAACCAATGAAATTCACTACCGCATATAGTCAAGGTAATATTTTTGCATAGGCAAATTTTTGTGAAAATCTCTTAAAGGAATACGGTCCTGAAAAAAATATAACCGATAATATATATATAAAATGTCCATTGGGCGCATATAATCTAATATTCGGCCGCCAATCGTTATTTTTATAACGATTAAACAAAATTCCGAAGTTAGCCGAAGATTTTGTTGTGGACGAAGTCACGTGATCATCGGCCCGATCACGTGATTGTCACATGAAAACAGAAGCATAGCACGTGATCGATCACTTGGTAACTCATTGACAACGCAGATACGCGACGGCGGTATTTTAAGTTTGCATGTTGTCGATCGCGGCCTTTGAAGATTGTCGCGTTATCACACTGCGAATGCAAAACTTCGCCGAAAACATCGCCTGTCTCGTAATTAAATGTCTTGATCGTGTTACTATTATTATTATATGTATCGCGATGTGTTGTTACTATAAAGTCATGCCCGTATCTTATTCAGTTTTGAGCGCATTTATCTATTATAAACACGTGCTCGTGTTTATATATTTTTGTTCATTACCGGAATAGTCCAAGTTATATTATATATTCATATCAAGATTGCATATATACGCGAAGACTTGCACAGTTATTAGGCAATTATCATCTTGTAAACATTCCAATTTCCAGATGCCATTTGTCGTGTGTCAATAAAGAGCGTTTCGTTTTAATTTATCATAACGCGGTAAAACAAACAAGAAATTCAATTAATTGAGGAAAAATACCCACTGTCCCGAGTGGTATTGAAAAGCTATTGGAGGGTCTTCCACTTCGCATGCAAAATAGCAAAATATTATTAATTGATGACTGATGTACATGTACAGTACACACACATAGTAATAACAATTAACATTATGATTTGAAACTAACCATTATAGGATATTGACAGTACGGTGGTATTAACTACTATGAGTAGTATTAGTAATAAAAGGTCAGCTGACCAAAATGTCCCCCGAAAAAGTGGCAAGTCGATGCCGCTTTGTTAAAGAAATTTTTTGGAAATTTTGAAATGTTGAAAAGGGTTAATAACTCCGTAAAAAAATAATTTTTCCGTCCTCTATATACATGTTGCACATCTCCAATATGTGGATAACAATACTCTGAAGTTTCAAATATCTACAATCAAAACTGTAGAAGGAGTTGATTACACCATGAAGGTACCCTCATACAGAAAATTATAAAAAATGTTGAAATTTTTTAAGTCGAAAAGGGTTAATAACTCTGTCAAAAAATAATTTTTCCGTCATCTATGTACATGTTGCACATCATCAATATATGGGCAACAATATTCTGAAGTTTCAAATCTTTAGGATGAAAACTGTGGGAGGAGTTGATTACACCATGAAGGTACCTTCATACTGAAAATTATAAAAAATGTTGAAATTTTCTAAGTCGAAAGGGTTAATAACTCTGTCAAAAAATAATTTTTCCGTCATCTATATACATGTTGCACATCTTCAATATATGGGCAACAATATTCTGAAGTTTCAAATCTCTAGGAAGAAAACTGTGGGAGGAGTTGATTACACCATGAAGGTACTTTCATACTGAAAATTACAAAAAAATGTTGAAATTTTCTAAGTCGAAAGGGTTAATAACTCTGTCAAAAAATAATTTTTCCGTCATCTATATACATGTTGCACAACTTCAATATATGGGCAACAATATTCTGAAGTTTCAAATCTCTGGAATGAAATCTGTAGGAGGAGATGATTACACCATGAAGGTACTCAAAAGTGTGACGGACGGACGGACGGACGAACGGACGGACGGACCCCGTTTCTATAGTCCCCCAAAAATAATTTTTTCGGGGGACAATAATAGTACCATTCTAGCATAATATATGTGTACATGATGTATGGGAAATATTAAAGGACAAAACAATAGTTACAATACAATTAGAACTTCTTTTTTAATTAATCGCAAGAAGAGCTAATTGCGCTTAAGCACAATAAGGGAATCTCTATTTTGCTTAAGTGCAATAAGGAAATATTTAACTGTGCTTAAGCGCAATAACGGAATTTACAAATTGCGCTTATATAATAAAACCCAATAAGGAATCTCTTAATAAGGAATATATTATAGTACATAAACTCCCTATAATTCAGGTGGTGTAGTTCATCTCCATGGTACAAAGGGTGGAACAAATATAGGATTATTCTACTATTTGCACAAGGGTGATCTAATGAGAGAGATATTAATTGCGCTTAAGTGCAATATTGATGTAATTTCGCTTACGTGAAATAAGGAATGTCTTATTACACTTAAGCGCAATAAGAATATTCCTTATTGCACAGGAATATCACATTGTGTTTAAGCGCAATAAGGTATCTCTAACTGCGCTTAAGCACAATAACTGAAGGAATATTCTTATTGGGCTTGAGCTCAATTAGAGATTCCTTAAGTTATTGCAGTTAATCGAAATTGTCTATTAAATGTCAAGTTGGTTTCCCATAGAGATCATCAACGATGTCTATGTGCAAGGGACCTACGCCAGTCTTCTCTGTTGGGATTCCAATTGTTGGCTTATTAAATATGCACATATGCTTAAGTATGATACAGTCGTGCGCGAACCGCGCTACCGTAGGTCGGGATTTGGATACCAGTGAATTAAAATATCATTGAAATAATCGGTTCCCCCCCCAATAAACATCCATATATTGAATATACATGTTTTTGGAGCAGAATTAGATAGTCCATATTGGACGCCATCATGGAATTTAATTGTTTTATTTAATTTTCACACATAGTTATTAGTTATGTGGATGGCGTTATCATTAAACATCACACCCTTATATTGATTATGTGGATAGAGTTATCATTAAACCTCACATCCTTATATTGGTTACAGTAATGCCCAAAGTAATTGACCACTTAACCACAGCAGAATTATTGGTAATTTTTCAGGATTTAAAAGCCTGAAAAATTACCCATAATTCTGCTGTGGTTAAGTGGTCAATTACTTTGGACATTACTGTATGTGGATGGAGTTATCATTACACCTCACATCCTTATATTGGTTAGGTTATGTAGATGTGAGTTATCATTAAACCTCACATTAGTGTGTTGGGGATTTTGGACCTTGACTTGGGACCTTTGGGTTTTAACGCAACAAATGCGAGTACACCTTATACACAAGTTTCTTGGATAAGATGAGTTTGAAGCCTGCTTACATTTCGAAATGTTGTCAGTTTTGTATCGTCTGCAGCGGAATTCGGCATGTTGAAGCAAAAGTTACAAGAGATAAAATATGTACGTAACGAGACTATAATACAAATGAAAAAATAAATTGAGGGAGGAGTGGGTGATACAGGGAACTAAGGGTTGAACCGATATAAATTTGTAGAGCGATAACGACCAATGTTGACATATCATGCATCTCAACTCTACTGTTGCAACAAGGCTATACAATGGGGGGGGTGTCATAATCTTAGTTATCTCTATATAGTGCCAGAATAGTCATTTATGGACTTCTATAGCGGTACAATGCAAATTGGAATCAAATGATAAAAATATGTATGTAACACAACTACGGTATACCGATGAAAATAAAAATAATAATTTAGGCCGGGATTAGATGTTGGGTTGGTTAAATAGACTCGGAGAATAAGGGGAACGATGAACTGACATAAATTAGTAGAGCGATAGCGATAATTGTGTTGCCATGTGATGCATCGCGACTGTACTGTAGCGGCAATGGTATAAAATTGGGGGGGGGTCTGAAATTATCTCTATCTCTATAGATGGCACCAGGATTATATAGAAAGGAATAGCAATTGATATACGTATACCGACATAATACCGTATACTATAGTAATACCATAGACATATAAGTACCGGTACAAGTATCACGTGATAAAATATTACGTAATGTGACTATAGCGATGGAGAAAAAAAATTGGACCGGGATTAGAGGTTCGGTTGGTTATATGTGGATAATTGGATATGGAATTCATACCGATGAGACGATAAAAATTAGTGGAGCGATAAAGACCAATGTTGACACTTAGTCAGGCTACATGGGGGTTGATACGATAGACCGAAATAAATTTGTCGGGTGATAATGACCAATGTTGACGTATAAAGTAACGCGACTGTACTGTCGCACAATTATCAGGTAGAACCTGTCAAATATGGACTCTGGTGCCCAATATGGAACAGCTCAGAAAACATTCGCAGGGCCCTAAAATTTATTTAACATGGGATCTGCCATTACAATTGATATATGTCGATAAAATTCTTATTTTTCAAAATTTTAAGCTGAGACTTGGTGTGTCTGTATGGAATACTTATATATTCCTAAAATGACAGGGTACAGCACTTAATTATTTTTTAGATGGAAGAAATTAATTTTTTTTCGATGATAAATTTTAACACGGGATTTTCCCATTCAAATCGATTTATGTCGATAAAACTGTTATTTTTCAAAATTTTAAGCTGAGACTGAGGTATGTCTGCGTGGAATACTTATATATTCCTAAAATGACAGGGTCCAGCACGTAATTATCTTTTAGATGGAAGAAATTGATTTGTTTCAATGATAAAAATCGAGAGTGTACTGTGCCGCAGTGTGCGCTCAAAATGTAAACAACTTTCTCAAGTGTCGTTTTGGTCAACATATCGCTTTCTCGACGGGGAGATCTGATCCGAATAATAGCTAAGATGTATTTAGATAGAATTATTGAAAGAATTTGACCGATTATTGTGCATTTTGGGAGAATCGAGTGGAGAAAACGTTTAGTCAAACACGCGAATTCTGCCAATTACAGTTGCAGACGAGCGCTGTCAGAATCAGATAATACAGATTGACAACAAATGCAGGCCTGAAACTCACCTTTTTGGGAGGTAAATCCCACTTATTAGATATCAAAACAATTCTTCCTAAGCACAGTCCACAAGTTTTTAATATCTTAGGACACAGTAACAGTCAAAATGAATGAATTTAAATCACGATTCCGAGACGAAGCGAGACATGTATACTGTGTACAAATTTTTTTTGACTCATTTTGAGGCGCCTTGTTTACGATGACGTCATTTGCGTTGCCCCACAACCTTAACCCTTGCCAACACCAGCGGCATTTCAATTGGTTGAAATTTAAAATTTCTCAAGTTCCAGCTCAACCTGAATCTAGTTACCCAATTGGTAGAAATACGTTAGCAGTAATTCTTAGTTTAATGAGTTATAACTCTAATTTTATTGACGATATGAGCTCAACAGCATAATATGAAACAGTTTATGGCGGTGTTATCCAAACGTGTGCTTTGATAATGATTATAATTTTATTTTGCGATCAAACGTCAGTGCAGCTCAGCAGAAACGCATAGGCACTAGTTCAGTTCAGCAGAAACGCATGAGTCCTACGATTATAGTACAACCACTGGACGCGCTTCGCGCGTCGGTCAGTGGGTGAAAAAATTTGTTTATTGCTGTCGGATTTAATCAATTATAATCAAGTCATTCATTACCAATATGATATGATAAGTTCATTTTTCTTGGTTATGAATCATGTATATATTAGGGCAATATGGTGTTTATATATATTTCGGAATATTGCTTCCCCCTCCCCCAAACAATCTTGCCGACTGTCACTGATGGAAATCCACTGCGTCTGTGCATGGTTCAATTGGCCTATAAAATTAGCACTCTAGCGATGTGGTCTATTGAATATCCAGGTCATAAATCAACCTCTATGTGTCAATTACGCATAACAATAGGGTTATAAAATATATAAACGTTCGCCGTGGTTCGTTTAAACATCCAATCATATATAACACTTTGTGAAGGAGGGATAATAATCCAGTTTAATATGAAATCACATAAACAAGCGCTCTTTATTCGCAATATATCGTAATAGTGAACGCTCTTTATTGCGTCAAGGTAAAGGGACTCGACTTAGAACAGTTGTCATCGTGATTGTTTACTGATTACAACAATACAGGTAAATACATGTACATGAACTTCCGATATGCATGCTTTATATATCCTTCCAAGTCATAGCAATTTCCGCTTTATTAAACTCTTTTTATTCGTACCATATTAGGAACACTCTTAACATGGAACGCTCTTTATTGAGCCATGGTGAAGGAAATGGGGACTCGACTTAGAATAGTTGTCATCGTGAATTATTCATCAACATACTCCCCACTTTAACTGCAAATGTATGTATTCGTAACCATGACTGACTCGTCAAATTAAACGCTCTTGATTTGGTATATGTAATCGGTTTCTGATTTTGCGCAACGGGTTTCCCCACAGAAATCCCGCCAAATGTCACGTAAACGAACATCGTTTGGAAATCAATACAGCATAATCCTAACTGAGAGTCACTAGACCGGCCACAGCCGAAAACACTGCATTTATATGACATTGTCACGGATGAATGATTGTAAATACGGGACACTCGGGGCATATATACGGAAAATTAAAACAACATCGCGAACACGCACCCGAATAAAGTTCACATGCCGGCTCGTGTTTTTATAAGCTTTACACGAAAGTGTTATCTACCCCGCTCAATCAGCCCTCTATATTTTTTGTCAAAACAATACCATAACTTTCCAAACAGCACTTAAGACAAATCACAAGTGAAGATAACTCACTGTTCGATGACAATTCACCATGTGTCCACAATGCTATTGATATGCCCCGCAGTAATTCCATTACACCCACGCGTTGATGTCGATTCCGGATTTGCCATCACCATATAGGTAGACATAATTAACTCCGACTCCGATTCCCTGTTTTTAATTAGTTTACCTCGCTTGACGTCATGCAAGGTTTTAAGACGGAGATAGTATGGTGGTGGTATTATTTATTTATTTCTCGGCTTATTTATTTTGATGGGACTTGGATCATTGTGATCACAATAGGGGTGGCTTTCCGATAGAGTTTTGTTGTTTCATGAGGATAGTAATCCTTTAAGAGAGAAAATAAATTTGTTTCAGGCCAAAAAAATATAAGATTTGATTCTCAGGCACTGCGGCAAGCTTCTCAATGGTATCAGTACTGGTAACAAAGCCATCGGTACTTGGGACAATTTTCATGGTACCGGTAGTAAGTGTTGAGTAATGCCGGTACCGCGAAATAGTAGAATATATACTTGTGTATAAGCGTTCATGGATAACTTGATTTAGATGTTCAAGAGTTACAGCATTAGCAAAGTCAAATTTTAATCACGGTTGTTTCTAAATAAATGGTTCTTGTATGACAATAGCAACAGTGTGCCATCTGAGAGAGTGTTCTCATGAGCCGGCAACATAATATCTGCAGCGGTCGAGTTTAAAGTCACAACATGTCGACAAACTTATTTTTCTCAAGAAAAATCTTGAGTGAAGATCGGTGAACACTGAACAGCAGGTTTCCAAATTTTCTGGATCAAATTTATTTAGTTAACAATTAGTCAAACCTAATTACTACTATCTAGTATCTACTGTATCCAGTCAAACCTAATTACTACTACCGGTATCTAGTATCTACTGTATCTAGTCAAATTATTAATGTGACACAAGTCAGGCACATGTTAATGTATATTGTTTAAATTTTAATATTTTTATAAAAAAAAAAATTCTTAATAGTAAAATTGTTCCAAAAACTATTTGTGACTATTTACTGTTACAGTGATGCCCAAACTATATGACCCTGGTTTAACCACAACCGTAATTACAGAATTATGGGAAATTTTCACGATTTAGTCGGAAATATGGCTTGTTGTCATTCATCGGAAAGTTCTCGCCAAGAGCTTTCCGATGAATGGCAACAAGGCATATTTCCAACAAAATCCTGAAAAAAACTTCCATAATTAATTTATGGTTAAGAGGTCAATTATTTAGGGTATTGCTGTACTTGGGTCTCGGCTTCTCGGGTCTATAGTTTCTCAAATGAGGGGCAGAACTAAACTACTAATAAGGCAACAAGTAGCCATTTATTTCAAATTATATGGTCTCAATAATTAAACAATTTAATTTAAAAAGCAAAATTTAAGGATGGCTGCCCATGGCCATGATTTTTCATCAATTATCTTTCATTTTAACGGTTCCATTCAAGATCCAAATCATACATGCATGTCTTTGAATGATCCTACCCCAAATGCAACCTGTATGATGTGCTCACTGTGCTGGTGGTCTATGTGTGGCCCAAAACGGGCGCTAGCAACAATGCTGTTTATCATAATTCAGAAACATTTCATTACTCCCAAAATTAGGTGGTGGCTCGCATTTAACAGGTGATCGATCACCCATTGACGTTGATATCTATTATATATTTTAGAACTTCTGTCTGTATGTGTTTTTAGACTCAAAAACTGCTTGACCGATCCAACTCAAATTTGGCATGTAGGCCTACTTTGATCCCGGGAACAATATGGGCATGTCCAATTTAATGTGCGACCCTGTCCTTGACCTTGACCTCGCTCATATATATGCTCATATAGGCATGTTTTTGGACCTCGACCGATCCGACTCCAATTTGGTATGTAGGCCTATACTTTGATTCCGGGAACAATATGTGCAACCATGTCCTTGACCTTGACCTCGCTCATATATAGGCATGTTTCTGGACCGATCAAACAACAGTTTGTTCAGATGCTGTATATTCTGCCCAGACAGAGACGATCACAGAGAAATCCCTAAATAGTCCGGACGAAGTCGGTCACACCAGCTAGTATAGAATAAACCAGTCGGTGAACAGGAAAAGCGGTCGCAAATTAGAGGTACGTGGTCTCTCCCACAAAAATCGCCTGGATGGCATTTTCAAAACTTAACAGGTCTGTAGTCTGTTTGTTGAGACTCGATTTTGAGGTGAACCTAGAACAAATTGTCGACAAGCTGTTTTTGGTGTCATTTTGTCGGACATAGTCTAGGGAACAATATATCCAAATTCCGCTGAAATCCGCTTTGGGGAAAAATTTCTACTGCTCTTTGAAATAGGGTCGTATTTATCAGTCAATCTGATGGAAAGAAATACCCAACTGTGAACAAATAGCTTATGCAGTGTCTTTTGGTGTGTTTGAATGTGACTATACCCATATAATAACATAACCAAAATCCCCATGAATCCCAGGGTTGGAAAGTCAACATTTTTTGGTCACAAGTCAGGAATATGTAAACAAAAAATGGTGAAAATTGTAATTTTCTGGTTTAGACTCGAATTTTAAGGTGAACCTATATTACATTGGTAAGAAGCTATTTTTGGTGTTATTTTGTCAGGCAGAATCTGGGGAACAATATATCCAAAATTTACTTTGGGGTAAATTTTCTACATATCTTTGAAATGGGTGCTATTTATTGCTTTTTGTGTCAATTTTGCAGTTCCTTATTAGTCCAGTGAAACCATGAACAAATTTGCTATGCAATGACTTTTGGTGTTTTTGAGTGTGACTCTACTCATATAATAACATATCAATAATCCGCATGGATTCCAGGATGGGAAAGTCGTCATTTCTTGGTCAAAAGACTGGAATAAGTAAAAACAAAATGGTGAAAATTGGAATTTTATTAATAAACATATCTGCCACCCATAAACGCTCAGTCGAGTTCCCGGACTGAAAATGTGTATAGGTTAGTACCCACCACCACCACATCCCACCACCCATAGTATCTTATGCGCTGCAGATGCTCGTATATAGGTTAGTACCCACCCACCATCCCATCATACCACCCATAGTACTGTTATGCCCTAATTAAATGGCCCATCTAACTGAAGTGGCACCCCAGTTTAACCGCGTTCCGTTTTAACTTAACCGCGGTTATAAGATGCGTTTAAAACACAAGAGAACCGAATAAATTGTGCGGTTAAAACGGATACGTCGCGGTTAAACCGGCATCTGTCGCTCGTAACGGAATAGATACCGTATGGCGTGTCATGTTTTAGTTGCCATGATCGTTAGACAAGTTAGCACAAATAACGTGCCAGTGTTCATTTCAATATCAATATTGTTTGTTGTGGATCTTATATTTATTTTTGATAAAGAGAAAGGACATTCATATACCAAAATTTCGTTTTTATTTATTATTTTATATTTAGGGTAAACGGAAGATTGTGATGTAAGGTGTGAATAAATAAGTGTTTTTGTGTGTTTTATTTATTTTTGGATTTATTTTGGTTATAAAATTGTATACTTTATAGTAGCCTTTTGGTGAAAATAACAGTTGGGCTAACCCCAACGGGTAATCGGAATTCTTACGGCCCATTTTCGACTTTAACAATCGATAAAATAAATATTTATTTTACTGTCTGTCTACTCTAGTACTTTACCTCTGAAACGAACTCGACACTATATAAGCATACATATGTGCGTATACATGATTCTGTCTGCGGCAATGATGACTGCATGTATTTAGAAAATTGTTTTATTAATTATTAGATCTGACTCAACAAAAATGTGATAGTTCGTGCACAGAAGGCGGGGCTATGGTGACAAGTGACGAATCGGGGCGTTCGCTCGGTGATCAATCAAATTCAATTGGACAATATTTGTTTAGCACGTACGTGCTGCGTATTGTGACAAATGCTACTGTGGGGTTTGTGTTTATTTTGGGAGCTCTGTTTGCATTTGATGTGCCGTTGACATTGAGTTTGGAATACCTCAGTGGCTTTACGGGTGTGGAGATGTGAAAGATGTCTATAATAATTATGGTAGGACATTGTGATTTAAATAAAACGGAGTTTTTTCAACATTTTACAGCGAAGTTATAATTTAGCGGTTGAAAATTCTTTTTGATTTCCCCGCACCGGCTGATCACAGCAGATCCTATAATTACAAACATATTCGTCTTATACAGTTCAATCTGGTATTAATATTTCAGAGTTATGATGCTCTTAAGCTTGTCATTGAATCGTTCCGGTTCATATAAGTACTCTGCTGGACAAAACAAGTGTCCATTGCCACCACGGTGTACTTGCCGTTCGGTGTCCAGTTCTGTAACTGCAGTTGAGCACCGCGGTCGAACGGCAAGTACACCGCGGCCGAACGACAAGTACACCGCGGTCGAACGGCAAGTACACCGCGGCCGAACGGCAAGTACACCGCGGCCGAAAGGCAAGTACATCGCAGCCGAACGGCATGTACACCAGGGTTAGATTTCTGGTTTGTATCGTCTTTTTTTTAGTTTAAAACAAGTATTTTATAGTAAATTGTTATAATCAGAATCAGAATCTTTTAATGTTGAATTATAGAGTATACTGTTATGATCTAAAGTAGTATATTACAAATGTACATAATAACCAGTAATAATACAAATTATTGGAATGTATGAGTCAATATAGAAGGGTTAATATAACATCTAAACTCTAGAGCCTGTCACCACTATCGTGTAAGCAGTTCTATTCATGTTGTTGCAAAATGCCATGTGAGATATCAAAATAATATAATTATTTATTTAATGGAAAAGGTTAAAAGACATGGAATGGGTAAAAGGGGTTAAATCACCTATCTATGCCCTGTTTGATCCAATGTAGTCCCATTATCCAAGGACTTAGAGAGCTCCATTGGTCTAGTTAAATAAATTCACATGGCTAAGTTGTGGTTAATATATTAAAGATAGCTAAATCAATTTATCCAATAATTCACTAATCTGTGTCTCTTATACAGAGCTAACATATGAGGGCTATAAATAACTCTCAATAAACCATGTCTTTTTATCTCTCTCTCACAGAGAAACTGTGAGGCTGAGGTATTCATTAATTGTAAGTTACTTGGGTTATAATTGGATAATTCTTAGTTGAAAAAGGGCCATATCTCTGGTATAACAAATTGGATCTAACCCATATTCAAACTCGTTCTGTATTTTTAGTTGAGAAACTCATATACCAAATTTGGCTCCTATCAGATGAAAAATGGTTGCTTTATCGAAGTATGTGTGAACTATATGTCAAAGGACCATAACTCCATTAAAAAACATCCGATCAAATCCATATTCGAACTCAATCTGTATTTTGAGAAACTCATATACCAAATTTGGTTCCAATCAGATAAAACATGTTTGAGTTATGGCAGAATTCATGAATTCTAAGTCGAAAAAGGGCCATAACTCCGTAAAAACAACTCGGATCAAACCCATATTCGAACTCGGTCTGTATTTTGGGTCGAGAAACTCACATACCAAATTTGGTTCCGATCAGATAAATGAAAGTGTCAATGACACTGCAGCTCAACTTGGAAAGTGTATAATTTAATGTATTAGTCAATGGAGCGATTAGGAATGTGGAAAGTTGAATGTCTTAATACTAGTTAAAAGACATGAAGAGAAAAGTAAAATCCAAGATGGCTGCTGGTGGCCATGTTTTCTGCCGAATGACCCCAAAATGAGTCGTTCCCATCTATATGTCATCGTTAACATCCATGACAAAGTTTATGACGATCAGACTAAAGGTACGACCTGTAGCCCATGCTAAAGAATTTAGTCATACAAAGAGTAAAATCCAAGATGGCTGCTGGCGGCCATGTTTTTTGGCCGAATGACCCCAAAATGACTCGTTCCCATCTACATGTCATTATTAACATTCTTGACAAATTTTATGATGATCAGACAAAAAATAGGACCTGTAGCCCGTGCTAAAGAATTTAGTCATACAAAGAGTAAAATCCAAGATGGCTGCTGGCGACCATGTTTTTTGACCGAATGACCCCAAAATGACTCGTTCCCATCTACATGTCATTATTAACATCCATGACAAATTTCATGATGATCAGACGAACAGTACGACATGTGGCCCGTGCTAATGGATTGAATTTTGAAATCCAAGATGGCCACTGGCGGCCATGTTTTTTGTCCGAATGAGCCCAAAATGACTCGTTCCCATCTACATTCCAATTTCAACAGCCATGACAAATTTTATGATGATCGGACTAAAGGTACGACCTGTAGCCCGTGCTAAAGGATTTAGTCATACAAAGAGTGAAATCAAAGATGCCTGCTGGCGGCCATGTTTTTTGGCCTAATGACCCCAAAATTACTCGTTCCCATCTACATGTCATTGTTAACATTCTTGACAAATTTTATGATCATCAGACTAAAAGTACGACCTGTAGCCCGTGCTAAATAATTTAGTCATACAAAGAGTAAAATCCAAGATGGCTGCTGGTGGCCATGTTTTTGGCCAAATGACCCCAAAATTACTCGTTCCCATCTACATGTCAATATTAACATCCATGACAAATTTCATGACGACCAAACAAACAGTACGCCCTATAGCCCGTGCTAATGGATTGAATTTTGAAATGCAAGATGGCCACTGGCGGCCATGTTTTTTTACCGAATGACCCCAAAATTAATCATTCTGGTCTAAATGTTGATATCAACAGCTATGACAAATTTCATAATGATCCGACCAAAGGTACGACCTGTAGACTGCATTGTTGACGCCTTACGCACACACACACGCATACACGGATGACGGACGACAAAGCCATGGCAATAGCTCAAACTTTACAAAGTAAAGTTGAGCTAAAATGTTTAAGTTATGGCAGAATTCGTGAATTCTAAGTCGAAAAAGGGCCATAACTCTGTAAAAAAAGTCGGATCAAACCCATATTCGAACTCGATCTGTATTTTGGGGGTAGGGTTCTCTATTCCGAAGGTTCATTATTCCGAAGGTTCGCTTTCCGAAGGTTCATTATTCCGAAGGTTCGCTATTCCGAAGGTTTTCTATTCTGGGCGTATTTAACCAGAAATGAATCAAAATTTGCACCCCACCACAAAAACCACACGAGGAATGAAAAATACGATTACGCTAGTATTCATATACAGTACATTTATACATCCACTTCTAATTCCCAAATTGTCCTAGATATCGGTTATTAATAGCAAGAAAAGAGTATCAGTTTATCGTTCATTGTGGAAAGTTAAAAACACGATGACTGAAATAAACTACATGTAAGAGATATAGTTTTTCCGAACTGGCAATCTGTATTTTTTTTTAAAACATCAACATTCAAGGCCCACTTAATTTTTGAACCCCCAGATCACATTTATAAAATATATGCCACTATATATACCATTTGAAATATGAAGCTCTCTAACACTGTATTATCATCTTATCCGGTGTAATAAACTGTGAGCATGTTGTTTTTGTTGAGTTAACGCAGGGTTAACGACTTGTTTTTGTGCTTAAGGTTCATCTGGTTTTGTTGCGCAAAGTAAAGTGTATTATTTTCAATGGAGGAGTAACTCTATATTTTAAAGATAATGTTATTCCCCTTCAATTGAAAATACAGTAGGTTGAATTCTGTTGCATTCTGAGAGCCATGACATATACCGGGGGAATCTTTTTATGATTTAAGATGTTTTTGATTTCTCTAGGGGCATCTTCTGATACAGACGTTTGGAATGGTGATGAAATATATTAGTGTTTTAATCATATTTTATGGCACAGATTGTGTTTAAAACCTGATATCAAGGCACTATAAAAAATAGCCGATGACTCGAAAATTAAGTGGGCCTTACAATTCAATACAAATTCACAATTGCAGTTAGGTTCAACTCATACCCGTCTATTCAACGACATTCTGCTTCGCATCATTCATTAAAGGTACTCAATCCGAACAGAGGGTCCCCATCTCAACAGATTCCAACAACAACAATCCGATCAGAGGGTCCTATATTACTATTTCTTTGGCTTTGGGGGTAAAAAATATTTGATTCAAGTCGAGGAACCCATCAAACAATGCTCAGAGTTATTAGATATTGATTTTTGAAATTTGTTATTTACTCGAGATGCGTACTAATAATTGCCTTCAACTGCCGTAATCTGCTCGGGATGTGTACACCAAAATCTATTCAAACAGACAAGGATGGATAACTCTAAAATCAAGTGGTATAATAACGCAATTTTGACTGAGTTCTGGGCCAGAAAGTATTCCCGATAATGAAAAATAATAGATTTCTAAAATCGATATCTAACAAATCTGAGCTTTGATGGGTGACTTCCTCGACTCGAATCAAATATTTTTGACCCCCGAAGCCATTGAAATAGTAAATGAGAGGAGTTTTATCGGATTGAGTACCTTTAAGAGTTATGGTCCCGCTCTTTTAATCCCGCCTTTAGTTGGCGTATTGTTGCCTGTAAGATTATTGAGATATAACGCCATACGCGATGACATTAAATCGCACGGAAAGAGCAATACTTGTGTGGGGCTGCCTGACGTGAATATGTATTGGAAAATAACGTCATAAGTATTATAATGACATTAAATCTCAAGGAAACCCACGAAAAAAATTAAAAATAACATTTAATGTTTCAATGTTTTAAGTTATTTCCTTCATAAAAAAGAGTCTTCGTGATAAAGAACCCTCTCAATACATGAATATAGAATTAAACTTAAAAAAAAAAAATCTTCGGAATAGCGAACCTTCGGAGTAGTGAACCTTCGGAATAGTGAACCTTCGGAATAGCGAATCTTCGGAATAGAGACATGTTCCCATATTTTGGGCTGAAAACCCCATATACAAAATTTGGTTTTGATCAGGTAGAAAGTGTTTGAGTTATCGCATTACACGTAAAGTGTCTACGGACGGACAGACGGACGGACGTACGGCTCGACGGACGGACGGACGGACAGGTGCAAAACAGTATACCCCCCTTTTTTTTTTAAAGGGGGTATAATAAAAGTGTAATATTCTAAATCCATATAAGTGGCAAATCCATTGCCCAGTGAAAATTAACTGCGAGCGCCAGAAACTGGAAATGTGCGACATTTTACGATTTCCTCTATCATTCCACAGTATGCCACCCGAGGATAGACTGAATAAAGATTACACAAACAATGTGTGTTGTAAATGTTCAGAATTGTGATGGGACACGTGTATATAAAGGTCAAAATGAATAATGCACGCATTTCCCCGAACGGACACCCCAAAATTAGGGGCGGGCGGTATGCTTTTCAATTTATTTAATTTTTTTCCGTTTTATTATGCATTAACAATTTAACAAGCTATTTAAAATAAACCATGTATTGTATTCTCTACCAACATTCCTACAGATAAGACTTTAGTCATCATATTAAAATAAAAATTGTCACGTTGACAAGTTATGAAAACCACTAGCCCTGCATGATCAGAAAGCGCAGATAAGACAAAAAGCCACGCAGTCAATACGTCATGCATGCATGCGTCTATTCCTGGTATAATTCACCTTACTCGTATTTAAATTCGCGCAGTACTATTTTTCGCTCAGTTTTGAATTCGCGCACTTTAAATTCGAGCGCCTATGTTGTGATGACATAGCAACTCAGACTGCATGTATGGTCACGCTGTCACTCCAGAGTGGCGGATGGGGTGCTAGATCTATACAATCTAGAATGTGTGCATTTCTTACAAGCATTCCAACCATTGGCGACGTTACCATTATTTGTACGTAGTTTGGCATTGGGTAATGGTTTTGAATTTTTGATATAGGTTGACCGACTATAACATATAGGCCTACATGTACAGGTATGCACTGCATGAAAAGCGAGATTTATAAAATATAAATGTCGCATAAATTTAGAACCCTAAATTTATGCATGCATTTATGCATATTAAATTCGTCTTTATACAAAAATATAAATCTCGCATTTATATTTTTAAATCTCGCATAAATGTCGCATTATTTTCGCTCATTACTGTAACCAACAGCGGTTTTAAGTCTTGGCCCATAATTTAATTACTACCATGTGGATATGTGAGACATATCGTATAACAGAAGCTAACTGCCGATACCGATTTCTTTGTCTGCCAACACAACTGCTGCGAAGACGTGCGTGAATTAGGTGGGTACTCTTAATTATAAGGCGAGTTTATATACAAATACGTTTGTTTTCTGGTTTCGCATTTTCTGTCTAAACTAGAAGGCATATTTGCAATGGTAGATTAACGCTGTGGACTGTAATGTAGCCATGTACACAGTAGGGACCAAGGTGCTAGGATGGGGTGTTCGTGTGTGGGTGGGTGGGAGGGGTATTGGTGGTGGTATATTTGCTTGGGTTAGAACATGATCGCCACATCATTTCATTTTTAAATTCCCTTTCAATTCGCAGTCATGTCAAAATTAATATTTGATTATACAGAGACGTCGGAATAAGGTTATTCTATCTCGTGAAAATGTGGTTTTGTGAGAGTGATTCCACCCTTAGCCAGATCACAAATAAAAAATGCCGTACATTACAATTCTTATTTTAGTTTTAATATGTTATCGTTTATACTTATTTCCCATGCGATCATTTAATTATTTAATTTTTATTCTTTATTGCAGAGACTACGAAAATTGATGATGGCAAGTGCCATGTCGAAGTAGTTCACATTATATTTGTGACTGGTATAACCAACAATAGGGCAGCATTTTGTTGGCAAATTACTACATGCACATGGAGATACCAGAATCAGGGCGACACATGTGTATATGTATAGTTAGATATACACATCCGTGTCGCCTTATATGCTGGTTACAAGCCAAATGTCACCATAAAGTAGATTTCACAAATATATATGGATATATATGTTCAAATCCAAATAATTTATACGGGGTATAAATGTGCATAAACTGGAGTTTATAACCAGAATAAATGTAGCTATATGTATATTTATGCAGCTTTATTCAGTGAATAAATTTGCATTTATGCATAAACAGGTCGATAATAAATGTGCATAAACGTACGAATAAATGCCGAGTTTATTCTGTTGAATAAACGTGGGTTTATTCAGTGAATAAATTGTGTATAAATGTCGGCCTTTATTCATAAATAAATTGTGAATAAATGTGCATAAATTTCCGGTCCGGATTTATGCACATTTATTCAGTGAATAAATTTCTGATTTATCCAGATTTATGCACATTTATCCGGAATTTATGCAATGAATAAATTCCAGTTTTCATGCAGTGGTGATTGTCTATACAGTGTCACACATTTCGTAATGTATGTAACTCATCGACATAACTCTTTTGTTTTCCCTGTCGTGTATTTTAAATTCAGTCGTACTATTTTTCGCTCAGTTTTAAATTCGTGCACCGAAGGGTGCGCAAAAAATAGTACTGCACGAATTTAAATACAAGTAAGGTATGTAGGAATCTTAATTTTAAAAACAGACGATGACATATATTGACGAGTATAGTATCTCAACAAACATGCTTACTGTAATTACTTCATTCAAGTGTGAATGAGAAATAGAGTTTCATAAATAAATAAACATTGGAATACACAGCGGCGCCGTGTTTATTATGCATGTGCAGATATCATAGTTAGAAAATTAACTCTGCAGTATACGCCATAAACGAAACGAGAGGCCGATCACGATCGTCAGATGTTTAACCCATACCTTGCCGATACCGATTAGCTATTTTAATAAATCCTTACACCAACCTTTTCATGAGTGCAAAAGTTTCAACAATTCAAACCTTACTATTAAGGTCACAAGTGGAATCAGACTTACTGGCACCTTGCTCACATAAGCACAATAGGAACATGGATGCGGCATTCGATTTCAACCAGATATGTCTTATTATTATAGAGTGATAAAGCTAATTAAGCTCAATCCATAGTCAGAAAGAAGCACCATAGCAGTTAAAGACAAAATAGTTAAGATATTAAGTATATAAACATCATGGCATTTATTTGCTTGTCACATTGGAATGTGAGACATAACATATTATGTTTTTTGTTATTATTGTTATTTTTATATTATGTTTTGTGTTCAATAGCTGCATATTAAAAATTCATGGGATCATTTCGATTGGAGAAAAGGGTTAATATTTCCCATTAAAAAACAATCAGTACCTGAACAACTATACAAGTGAGGGATGTATAGACCTGGATATAAATATGATTGATAATGATTGATATAAAATGTTTTAATGCTGAAATTTCAGATAGCTAGAGGTACTAGTAGGATATGAGATTGGTCAGATTGAAAATATTAGATTCATTACATTGGATAGCATACTGTAAGACCATGGAATGGGGTGGGTTATTTTCTTCTAAGCTGAACATTGGAAAGATATAATGTATGTGAACAGCGGAAATATAATTAAAGTTATGGTTAATATCTTCAAACCAATCTATACCAAAATCTATACAGGTGAGGAATGTATCATCATTAACGTGGATGCAATTAATTATATAGTGATCATGTGATAAATATCTAGTTATCACATTGTGTCAACAGGATTGGTGGAGGATGTTAATATATTTAATCAAATAAACCAAATGACAATCTCTATGCAGGTTAGGGGTGTGTTATCATAAACTATGCCAAGAACTATAAACATAATCAATGGAAATATTTGAGTTATGAAATCGGATAGAATGGGGTTAATCTTACCCAAACTAATGAACTGATAAACACAAAAAAAGTCTATAAAAAGCATGTCATTGGATTTAGCAAAACTGATACAGTAAGTCAGTCCCTAATGTCATGAACCTATTGTGATGAAATTTGTATATAGTTTCTAAGACTTTCACTTGTATATTACAGGTGTACTCAGAAGTTCTGTTTGGTAATTAATTAAAGACTTTCATCAACAAGAATCGTTATCTACCTCACTACAGTTTACCAAACAGAAACTCATTCACCACGATGGATAAATTCCTACGACCTTCGAGATTTGATGTCAATTCTGAATCGCACACGGCATCCAAAGAATGGCTTCACTGGAAACGGACTTTCACTAACTTTATCAGCTCTACCGGTCAGAATGATCCTCAGCCGGCCAAACTCGACATGTTGATAAACTTTGTGTCCCCGTCAGTTTACGAATATATTGCAAACAGTGACACTTACAACGAAGCAATCAAAACTCTGGAAACAGTGTATATTCGTCCAAAAAATGAGGTTCTTGCGAGACACCTCCTCGCCACTCGACGACAGCTGTCAGGCGAGAACCTGGACCTGTTCTTGAACGAACTGCGGCAGTTGGCTAAAGACTGCAATTTCAAAGCTGTCTCGGCCGATGTGTATAAGGAAGAATATATTAGAGACGCGTTTATTAACGGCTTGTCATCGCAAGTGATCCGGCAACGATTGCTGGAAAACAAAAAATTAGATCTGCAGACCATGTTTGACCAGGCGCGGACGATGGAATCGGCCCAGAAAAGTAACGAACTATATGCTCAACCATATCCGCCAATGGCTGCAGCGACAGCTCAAATCAATGAGGAAGACGATAATTCTACTGCTGCTGCACTACGTTCTGATACCGGTAATCGCAAATGCTTCTTCTGCGGTAATAGCATGCATCCGCGACGAGTGTGTCCGGCCAGGGACGCAATTTGCCACAATTGTAAAATTAAAGGACATTTTTCGAAGGTTTGCAAGAACAAATCAACCAGAACAACGGCATCGTGTCAACCGTTTCTAGCTTCCGTGACTGCAGCTTCTCCAAAGTGCTTGTCGAAAGCAGTTATTAACATAACTATCGATGGGAAAATGTACAATGCCTTAGTGGATACTGGCAGTTCCGAAAGTTTTGTCGACCTGAAAGTAGCAGAAAAACTCGGTGTTCGAATAATCCCGACATGTGGCCGAGTGTCCATGGCATCTGGTGCTATCTGCAGCCCGGTAATGGGTAAATGTAGAGTCGACGTGAACTTGGACAAGAAGAAGTATAGAAATGTACAGCTCGGTATTCTTCAAAGCCTGTGTTGCGACGTCATTCTCGGTCTTGACTTCATGGAAAAACATGAAAGTGTTCGAATCAAATTTGGAGGGTCCTCACCACCAATTGACGTCAACAACAGTAATGCTGTATGCGGGTTGGCTTCTTCGACGGTGGAACCTCCTGAACTCTTCGCAAACCTCTCTGCCGATTGCCACCCTGTCGCGACAAAAACTAGAAAATACAGCAGCGCGGACAAAGAATTCATCGAAAACGAAACGTCGAGACTGATTAAAGAAGGCATTATCGAGCCAAGTAAGTCTCCCTGGAGGGCACAAGTTCTTGTTACGTGTAACGAGAGACACAAAAAGAGACTCGTGATAGATTACTCACAAGCAAACAACAAATATACCGAATTGGACGCCTATCCATTCCCGAAGATCAACGATATGGTTTCGGAAGTGGCTAAATACCGTAGATCTTCGAAGTGCCTACCATCAGATACCTTTGAGAGACCACGAGAAGATCTACACAGCTTTCGAGGCGAACGGTCGTCTCTACCAGTTCTGCCGAGTTCCGTTCGGAGTAACTAATGGAGTGGCATGCTTCCAGAGGGTGATGGATCGACTCGTGGAGGAGAATGGATTGCGTGGCGTATTCGTTTATGTCGATAATATCTATAAATTCCTGGATGTAGCTAAGAAATATTGTCTTACATTCAACGACGATAAATGCGCATACTCAACAAAAAGTATCAACTTGCTGGGATACACCATCAGCCACGGTAGTCTCAGACCCGATTCCGACAGGATGAAACCACTGCGAGACCTTCCAGTACCTTACAGCAACAAATCGGCCAAGCGCGCTGTCGGGATGTTTTCTTATTACAGTCAGTGGATTCCGAAGTTCTCGGAGAAAATTAAACCTCTCGCGAATGCGTGTTCCTTCCCATTGGATGCGAAGACGATTGCCGCCTTCGACCAATTAAAGACTGACATTGAGAAAGCTGGTATCCAAGCCATCGATGAGACTATTCCTTTTGTAATTGAGACCGATGCTTCGGACACAACTTTGGCAGGAAGTCTAAATCAGGGAGGGCGTCCCGTTGCGTTTTTTTCAAGGACTCTGCAGCCTCACGAGATTGGACATTCTTCGGTAGAGAAGGAGGCGTGTGCGATTGTGGAGGCTATAAGAAAATGGCGTCACCTTCTTTGTGGAAAAGAGTTCACACTAGTCACGGATCAGGAAGCGGTATCATTCATGTTCAATTCGCGAAATCACGGGAAAATAAAGAATGATAAAATTCTCCGATGGCGTACCGAACTCAGTTGTTACAGCTACGAGATCAAATACCGACCAGGTAGTGAAAATGCATCCGCTGATTGCTTTTCCAGAGCACACTGCTCTGCGGTCAATCGTGACGCGCTTCTGGAATTGCATGTTTCACTGTGCCATCCCGGTATCACACGATTAATGCATTTCGTCAGATCAAAGAATCTACCATACTCAGTAGAAGATGTCAAGCGTGTCGTTGGACAATGTCAAATCTGTGCCAAGTTGAAGCCTCGATATCCGAACCCAACTACTCCGCCACTTGTTAAGGCTACGCAACCCTTTGAACGATTAAGTGTGGACTTCAAAGGTCCATTACCATCGACGACAAGGAACAAGTATCTGCTAACTGTCATAGATGAGTTCTCAAGATTTCCTTTCGCCTTCCCATGTGCCGACATGACGTCTGCGACCGTTATACAGTGCCTAACCCAGTTGTTCGCACTATTTGGAATGCCTGGCTACATTCACTCGGATCAGGGTGCATCTTTCATGAGCTCAGAACTCAAAACATTCCTGCAATCGCATGGTATCGCAACCAGTCGCACTTGCCCGTACAACCCGAGAGGAAATGGCCAATGCGAGCGGTACAACGGAATCATATGGAAGGCAGTCTTGTTGGCCACCAGTTCGAGAGGTCTCCAGGACAATCAGTGGGAAAACGTTCTTCCCGATGCGTTGCACTCAGTGAGAAGTCTACTATGCACGTCAACGAACTGCACCCCTCACGAACGGTTCTTAAACTTCCAGCGAAGATCGTCGACTGGCCGATCTGTTCCATCCTGGCTCGTGCCAGGACCAGTTCTGTTGAAGAGACACGTAAGGTCAAAATATGATCCGATGGTTGATGAAGTCGAGTTGATCGAGGCCAATCCGAGCTACGCCCATATCCGGCTTCCGAATGCCAACGAAAAGGTAGTTTCCTTGAGGGACTTGGCGCCACCAGGAGAACCGACTAATAGTCCTGAAGTTGATAACAATGTAGAACTACCCGACCCTGGACTGGATACTTCAGTCGAGGATCCTGTCGTGACTGAACCAGACTCTGGATGGGTTAGACGATCAACTCGGTCCACTAATAAACCAGACCGTTTGGGTTTCAACGAATGACTCTTACAGAAATAACTTTGTTGGGGAGAATGTGATGAAATTTGTATATAGTTTCTAAGACTTTCACTTGTATATTACAGGTGTACTCAGAAGTTCTGTTTGGTAATTAATTAAAGACTTTCATCAACAAGAATCGTTATCTACCTCACTACACCTATTACAACAAAGGGGTTAACTTAATATTGCACAGAAAAGCAGAACAAGCCAGAGTCATCAATCAGTTTTGAATCAGTTTATTTCTCATGACAGTTTTATCAACAGACTCTGCCAGCAATGTTATTTTATCTCTATCTGGTGTCCAGCTAAACATTGCCAATAATTCACTGGGTGTTATCTGATAACATCTCTTCTCTTCTCAGTGCAGGCATTATTAAAATACATTATCTGTCACTTTAATTTTAAATGGCCATAACTCTGTTAAAATATACCCAATCAAACTCAAATTCGAACCTGATCTGTATTTCGGGGTGAGGACCATATGTACCAAATTTGGTGCTGATCAGATGAAAAATATTTAAGTCAACACAGCTTGGATGAATTCTATTTAAAAACAAGAGCAGAAAGGGTTAACTAAACGATACCAAAAACCATACAGATAAAGAACATGCTAAGAAAAACCTAGGTAAGAAATATGAGGCAGATCAGAAGAAATATGTTCAACTTATTGCATTGGATAGCATGTGTGTGAAGGGTTAATTATTTTATCAACTAATCGATACCAAAAACTATACAGGTGAGGGGTACGTGTGTCATCATAAACCTACATATCAAATATGTGAACAATCGGACAAAAAATACTTTGGTTACAGCATCGGATAGCTCATGCCTATGTGCGGATGTAAAGTGTTAATAATTTCTAAACCGATCAACCGATCGATACCAAAAACTATACAGGTGAGGAGTGTGTCATCATAAAGATGTACATAAAATTTGAACACGATCCGATAACAAGTATTCGAGTAATCGAATAGGATAGCAAGTGTCTACGGACAGATGGACAGACAGACAGACGAACGACGGATGGTTGATCCGGACGTCGGCATTATGTGTACCATACTATGGTATGGGTACACATAAAAACCGGAGAACCACGCTACTTTTTGCGTTTTTGACTGTCCATCAACATTTTCAGTGAGGTTATCACTGACTAGTCTTGCAACAGTTTGGCCAAATGAAACATTAAATAACAGAATCAATATCTATTATTATATGCAGCAATGCAAAAATGGCATACATTTTTAAATCCAGCAAATAAGATATCTAATCGTTCTCTGGCTTTGGGAAAGTAGGACACGAGTCCACGAGCAATCAAATTTAGTCCCATGTTATATCCACTGTGGAGGATCCGCTCCTCGAAATCTCATTCCGCCCGAGCAAATTCCGATTCCGTTGCGAGTTTTTCCGCTTGTCGACCGAACAAATTTCAAATATACCAGCCGAAAAACTTAAAAACACAGATATAATGCAAGTTTAATAACATAAATTATTATGTTAATGTTTACCTCTCGCTTCAACCGGGACATGTTCCCCTATAATTATGTTGCCTAAAATCCAGCAAAATGCTGTAATCGGTGATTTATGTTTTCGCACCGATTCCCGCCCTGTATGTTCCATTGTCACCCGAGTAAGTTCCAATTGTCGCCTGAGTTATGCTCTTTAGATTTTCATCTGGAAACATCCAGTGTGTCTAACGATAAACGTCTCTATATGACGGCCCTTAGCTTTTGTCTTCAAAATGATGACGAAAGTATTAAAGGGGCATGCATTCAGACTCTTTATGCAGCACATTTTCGGATAATGTTATAAAATATTATCAATGTTTTCATATTCCTGATGTAAACAGTATTTATCGTTGAAAACTTTCCTACGTCAGTTTCGAGCCGGAAGTCGCACATTTTACTTTGAAATTGTGCTGAGCGATTGATATATCGATTAGCAGGGCAATAATCAACGATGATACGAGAGGATAACTATGGTTTTTGACTAAAAACGAGAATTATCATGAACGGGTACAAGCAAATACCGAATGGAAAATCGATATTTTCGTGTACACGTACCCACGAATGATATGTTTTCAGGCAAAAGCAGTAGGTTTCATTTTTATTATATGCGGTTTTGTGATTTCAATTTACAATTATTGCTGTCAGGCGTTTGTTTTGCCGAATTAACTGTAGACGGATTTCACTTAAGCGCAGTAAGAATATTCCTTATTGCGATAAAACGAAATTAGAGATTCCTTATTGATCTTACTATGAGCGCAATAAGATCTTCTCTGTATTTGTATCTGTATATATTACAGTGCAGGAACCAATTCTGGATGTAGACGCACTGGTCCAGGTGCTACCACGGCCGAGTAACTTTATAACCCTGTGGTGACTCCAGTGGCGTTCTTTAACGTGCACACACCGATGCGTGTACACGGGTCAGCCATTAATATTCGTGCCCGATCGGACAGCGTACTGTACACACGACAACATACCTGGACAAGTGATGTAATGGGGGAAGTCGACATTTTTGCATTCGGAACTTTATTCAGTCATGTCGAATGAGACTTTTCAGCCTGACAAACTTGATATCTGACTGAGTTCTGATTTTTGTCAGAATACCCTGACCAGGGCCCTATACTATGGACCATAATAATTATAATCACAAGGTTATGGGAGGTACACAGGAGGCGTCAAGTGCAATAGACCACTGTATTGTAATAGTGTAGATTATACCCGTGTGCTTGTGGGCTCATTGCCGATGGGTGATTGGGTTTGATCAGAATGGCATTCACACTGCGGCAATCAAGCGGTTGTCTCATGGCAAACAACCTAAAGTCTGTATTGGAGTATTGACCAATTATGACATTCGTGCAGGGACGTTGTTAGATGGTCTCCTTTGGCGGCACACAACTTGGAGTTTAAACCTGCACCTGACACCCTCTAGCTACATCTCGTGTACATATTATCAATAGAATACTCCAGCGATTCTGAATGACAACCCAACTAGAAATTGAAATACATCGTACAACTTGAATTGTTGGAACAGACGATAACCATTGATGAATTATAACACAATGCACGAACGGTTGCGGTGTACTCACTGAGCGATTATTTAAAGGATACCGATTACCACTAATCAAATTGAACACGTATCACCCATGCACTAGCGATAACATATCAATGAGTGTCTCATTGGTCAAGCAAGTCACATGTGGAAAACCTATTATTGTATTGGTCACTATGCATGTGAACGCGGCATTACAAGAAGTCGCCTATACACTGTTAGAATAAGAGTGGAGGTCTATGATAATCGACACCTTTCGTGTGCCCCACAGAAGCTTGTGATTACAATAATTGTGTTCTATAGTATAGGGCACTGGTTGCTATCCCCGGTCCGCTAGCACGAGAGACCAGTACGATACCTTTCAGCTACCGACTTCCCACTTCTCTTATTGTGCTTAAGCTCAATTAGAATTTTCCTTATTGCACTTAAGCGCAATTAGGAACCCATTATTGAGCTTAAGCGAAATACGACATGTTTTATTGCACCTAAGCGCAATTACACCTCTGGCTCCTCATTCTTATTGCGCTTAAGCGCAATGCACAATTAATAACTCCATCATGAGATCACCCCTCTGTGCAAATATTAGAATCCGAATAGGCCTACGCGTGGACAGTCACCAGGTCACAAATAAACTCCACCCATTGCAATATGGACTACACCATTTGAATTAGTGTTTATGTAATGTGGCTAATTGTGCTTAAGCGTAGTAAGGAAGATTTTGATTTCCACTTAAGCCCAAATTAGCTCTTATTGCACGTAATTGCACTTATGTGCAATAATAATATGCCTTATTGCGCTTTTAAAGTGATATTGGAGATTCCTTTTTGTGCTTAAGATCAATAAGATATGCCTTATTGCACTTAAACGCAATAAACTATTCGCTTAAATGGATACTGTACCCAAATGTTGTTGTTGGTTTCTTTAGTCTCTGAGTTTTAAAATAAGGTAATTAGATTTCCATTATTTGAAAGTCTTTTGAGTACGAAGTAATGTTACGGATGGCAGATTAGCCGGAATGTGAACATACTAATTGTCGTTGTCGGGTAATTTTTGGACAGTTTTCAAACAAATATATGAAATAAATGTTATATTGTATGCATACTAGTCCCATATACTCATTAAGTCATTGTATAGTCACTAGTCAGTTAGCTTGAGTTTACGCCCAGAATCAACATATTTTTTACACGATTATGTGTGCCACGTTTTGCCCAATCCAGTATCCGTGAATTATTTTGATTACGTCTTGTATACGGAAATTCAATTTAATTTAATTTATGACTCACCGGAAAAAATTCGTTGAACAAAATGTTGATAAATAACAGGTTTTGGGCAATTTTGTACTTTAGTTGACTGGTTTATTTTTTGGGCAATTAATCGTTTCTGGTAACTAGAGCAGCATTTAGAAAAAACATTGTTGTTGTTGGAATCTTATGATATGGGGACCATCGAATCGGATTGAGTACCTTTAAGCTCACTTATTTATTAAATGTCAATTTGACTTCCCATATACATGTACATGTATGTTTGGTCTTTCTAATAAAAAACATCGCATCAAAATCAACACCAGTGACGTTGTAGGTCTGTTGTAGTACAAGATACTAATTCGTTGTACTTAGTTAATCAGTATAGGACAATTTACAGTCATGTAGAACCACCGTGTACCCAGAAAAATGAAGCAATTAATTGGATTACAGTAAACATTATCCATGTCAGGAAACGGAAGGCTGAAAATGTGCGTGTCGTGAATCGGAACACTCCCAAAACAGAATCGGAACGTATGGTAGTGTTACTTTTAAGGCAATATGTCAAGCTAAAATCGCGTATTTTGATCAACTGTATTTTTAAAGTAACGATGGGTAGTTTGCGGATACACGTAAGCAATTTCGCTTCGAAATTCACATTTGTATACCATACTTTTCCTCTGTGTTTGTGGATTTGAGTGAGCAACCCTTGTAATTTAGTTCAGCGTGCTATATATGGGACTAAAGAATAAGTAAGTGAAGACTAGAATATCTTAGAAACAAGTCCTAACATTTGAATGTGTCATCCCATTTGTTGCTCCCTCGATATACACCAATTAGTAAACATGGTCGTGGAAATCGAGCAAAACGTTCCCGTAATCGGATCTTATACCGCTCGGAATGGGAATTTTGCTCGGGCGGAATGAGATTTCGATGAGCATATCCTCCACAGTGGTTATTTCATTAAAGAGGATTTTAATGGAAACGATGTTTTGGCCATGATTCTTTTGAGTCAGGTGGCATTTGAATTAGATAAAATGGTAAGTAATGAAAAACTGTAGGCTATATATAGTAGCAAATATAATCACAATTGAAATAGTGAAAGACAGGATAAAATGTTGTTTATTATTTGGTTTATGGCACCTAGGCCATAGGTTTTATGGGTGGAGTAAAGAAACTTGTCCAGATATTCAAAAGTTATTTTCACTCAATATGGACCACATCAGAATCAAAATCAGAATATATTATTTCATGACAAAATCCTCATAATAATAGTATGATACAAAAAGTTTATCAACCTATTTCGATACCGGGGAAAAAATTTGAAACTAATATTATTTGTATTTTGCAAACCGCCAGGTGGCTTTAATGTTCACTGTATTAGCACTGAACTAGGCACTTGTCAGAGGGAGATGAGACAGCCATAATATATTAGTTTATCTAAAATTATTTTGAGTTCAATGTTATTTCAGAGGGATGCGAGACAGAAATGATATATTAGTTTAACTAAATTGTTTTGAGTTCAAAATAAGTCATAAATTAAAATTCATATCACAAATAAGTGGTAAATAAATATATTATACAGAGTACTCAAAGCCACTGACATATAGTGTTGTGTTCTTGTGTATGCAGTAGAGTCATTTGCATTTCTCCAGAAAACCTGTAAGTCTCATGTTCAACTGCTCAATTGCTGTAAATGCATAGTTCCACATGGTATGACTCAAATTCAGTGAACATAGGCAATTAAAAATTAATTTTACAGATCCCTCTTGTCTCTATGTCTCTATAAACACGTCGTCACTGGAGCCATGTTTGACCTTCAATCACAGAACGCTAATTGCTTGATTGGATATCAGATATCATAATACTTATGATTCAGAAAGACAAATACTGCTCATCAATTTGTAGATAGATGTATATATGTCAATGCTATTCCATTACAAATATTATTATTGAGAAGCTAAATTATCGACTGATATACCTACAATAAACTACTAGAGCGAACAAGATGAAACCATTTGAACGGTTGTTGAAGACTTCAGGCACAAAATCCAGAACAATAATGTTATATATACAACTAGAAGGTGACCCGACTTCGTCCGGGCTATTCAAAAACCAAATTTCAAGTCGATTGCTCCACCCGTTTCCGAGATCTGGTCTGCGCATGCGCGAAGCTGGCGTCGTACGGGCTCGGCGACCCGATAAAATTCGTATCCGGGGCAAGATACATTCACATACCAAATTTCAAGTCGATAGCTCCACCCGTTTCCGAGATATATAGCCCAATGTCATTTGCGGATACCTCGGCCGGTGATGAGTTAACGCGACATCGGCCGGTTAAGAGTTAACGCGATCACGTCACGATATGTTGATGGCGTAATATGTTTTTTTACGCAATGATTTTCGATGAGCGAAGCATGGTCCTGCGTTCTTCCCGATAATTAAGGTAGAAACTTTAAACGTACACAGGCGTGTGATGCATCATTGGAAAGATGAAGCCACACAGATTCTAACCGTGCAAATTATATGACTGGCAATTTATTATTCGCGCTATATCGAATCGATTTGTGAGCACCGAACTGAAATATATTAGCGCAAAACGGCGTAAAAACATATTTGACCTCGGCACGTGAAAAGTTGACCTCGGATCTGAAAATCAATAGGCCTATGTTACTCCTGACCCGAAAATACGCCCACATACCAAGTTTCATCGAAATTGGCTCAGCCATTTTTGAGTCCATCGATTACACACATACAGATACACACACACACACACACACAGATCTTTCAAAATATATAATAGACTAGCCGATGAGCCCGACGTTGTCCGGGCTATTCAAAAACCAAATTTCAAGTCGATAGCTCCACCCGTTTCCGAGATCTGTCTGTAAACCAAATTTCAAGTCGATAGCTCCACCCGTTTCCGAGATCTGGTCTGCGCATGCGCGAAGCTGGCGTCGCACGGGCTCGGCGACCCGATAAAATTCGTATCCGGGGCAAGACACATTCACATACCAAATTTCAAGTCGATAGCCCCACCCGTTGCCGAGATCTCGTCTGCGCATGCGCGAAGCTGGCGCCGCACGGGCTCGGCGACCCGATAAAATTCGCACCCGGGGCAAGATACATTCACATACCAAATATCAAGTCGATAGCTCCACCCGTTTCCGAGATATCGTCTGCGCATGCGCGAAGCGGGCGCCGCACGGGCTCGCCAATACGACAACGTTCACCGCCTGGTCAAACTACACACACGTACCAAGTTTCGTCCCGATCGGTCGAGAATCGTAGATTTGTATAAATGACAGACAGACAAACAGACAAACAAACAAACATACATACAGACAGAGGTCTTCAAAATATATATGAGATGTACATAAACACCACACAATGACCATGTAGCCAGTCACTTTATACACATACACCTCACCCACGACCATACAACCACGCTTGGGTCTACCGATAAACCACACACATGACTATACAGCCATGAGTCACCATTCAGGTACACCATGTGTACTCCTACACTTCATCCATTACCATATAGTCACTTCCTGTATACATATTCACAACATTCGTGTCATACATATAGAATACACAGGTAGTGTTTCTGAATACCAAATTTACACCACGAGTGGGATTGATGATTTACCACACGAGCTTTAGCGAGTGTGGTAAATCATCAATCCCACGAGTGGTGTAAATTTGGTATTCAGAAACACTACATGTGTATTTTGTTTATACCATGACCGCCGTACAGGAGCAAAAAATGCTATGAAATCGAAATAAACCCACTTAAATTAAGATGATTCTGTCGCACCATTCACAATCATCCCCGTTGTGTTCCCCACACTTGGCCGTACATCGACGTACACAATCACAGCTGAGCAGGCGTATTGATACATTGAATTAGGTCAACATTCAATTGTACGAATATGGTATCATTGTAGCCAATTCACAATAAACTGTAATAAAACCGCCATAAAATAAACAACATGAATATATATGGGAATACGAATTTAATGAATATAAATATAACACATTGCGGGAACTTTTTTTCTCCGCCGTACAGTCAACAGGAAACCACAAAATTCATTTTGAAATCCACTGTTTGTTGTTCGAGATTTTTACGTCTATTTCTTGAAATATATGTTCAATTTGTTGATCTGGATGTGATTTCCACGGAATTAGCTGTTCGTTTTTATCGCATTAGTGAGTATAATATTCAATTGAATCAAAAGTATCAAATTGTTTTCATCGCGAGGCGCTACATTTTAAAAATAGAGTCATTTTGATCGAGGTCACGGAAGGTTAATGAAAGGTCAACTCGGATGTAGTTCTACTATGGGTATAAACTTTAACCATTGAAATGCCATTCAAACGTATTACCAACAGTAGAAACGTGTTACCCACGGTCGGACTCCTGTTCACACACAGTAGGGTGTACAGCACAAATTTATTATATAGCATGTTTGTACACAGTACAATAGGGAGTCATGGTATAAATTCTCTTATTTATACATATTCGCCTCACCATTGGCCATACAATCACTCCCTCTATATATATTTGCCAAATCCATGGTCATATATCCACTCAAAATATACATAAACACTGCAACCATAACCATAGAGTCATTCTGGGTATACATATACACATCAGCAATGGCCATACAACCAATGCCCCACACACATGGTCATTCACACACTCCAGGTTTGAATATACACATATTCTCAAAATAAGTGTCCATTTTAACGTGATCATCACTCGTTAACAAAGCGGTCGTAACGTCAAAGCAACTCGGTCGTCGCGGTGATAATGCGTTGATTTACGTTATGAGCCGTTGAAATTCAGAGGACCATATTGAAGTTTAACGACCTCGCCCATAAGAATTCAGCCACTTGATGTATACTCACACATCCCATTAATGATCATACAGATACTCTCTGTATACCTATACATCCACCGATGACAATACAGCCACGGCAGAGATGTATATACATCACATATACAACCATGACCACAAGGGCGCTTCATATATACCCACACAATATACCCACACAATGTCAGATATGCAGACACACTTCAACAATCATGACCCTATACAATCATTCCATGTATACATAATATAGATGACACACAAGCATACAACCACTCCCTATTTATTCATACACCCACACATGATCATACAGCCAACATATGTACACATATATATCCATGACAATAGTCACCCCAAGGTATGCACATATATCCCACATATGACCATACAGTCACTCTATATACATTGTATACATAAACAAGACAGTCAATGACTGTGGGTCGCTCACCAGACTGCAAAGACTGATCAGACTGGGACTCTGGAGACCACAACAGTCATAACTTTTCATAATCACTTTTATAGAAATAGCTCTAAACAGGATATGTGCTAGAGAGACTTCACGTATAAATAGATTGGTGAAAATCCACCTTGAAATTACCAAATGTACACTACTTATCACCCCCCCCCTCCTCCAGTTCAACAAGTCCCCGACCGACCGGGCTACAGACTCCCAAGTCTTAGGTTGGAATTTCACAACTGACACCTCAAACTTTCTCAATTGTTGGAAATTTTCAATCTCACAAGCGCCTTTTTCTAAAACCATTTAGACATGTGTGAAGCCCAATTATCCATGGACCCAAAACACAATACATGTATGTCAGATTAATCAGTCAGGTGGTTCCAAGGTAGATGTTTTAAGGAATTTGGTATTTCAATGATTTTATTAGACACAAAAGTGTTAACTCCCCATAGCCCCGCCATTTCCCTCTGGGGACCTCAATCTGCTAAGGCCCTCAACTGCTATGGCAGACCTAGGATAAGATTGAAGTTCCCCAGTTGGAAGTTGATGTTCACCCATTGGGCACCTCAATTATGAATTTTATCTTCTGCAAATTAGGGGATATAGAATCTTCCTAGAAGGGAAATGTAACTGAAAACAATGTTAATTTGATACTATAGATACTTCCCAGAAGATGAGGCCTAAGCAAAACTAGAGGTGAGACTGTCCCAATGGGACTATGGATACCCCCCTGTTTTTAAACTACTAAGATGTTTCACATGTCAGTAAACATTTTGTTAAAATAATAAAATAACAGTTCTCATTGCAGTCGAAAAAGGGGGATAACTCCACCAAAAAATGCCGGACAGACGTCATAATCGCAGGTGCACAAGTTCCCATGATAGTAAATATCTGTGCCACGTTTTAAAAAAATTGACCTAAAAATGTAGGAATAAAAGCTCAGACAAAAGTTTCATGATGCGAAAATTTTCTAAGTCGAAAAAGGGGGGATAACTCCGGGGGATAAATCCGACAGACGTCATAATCGCAGGTGCACAGGTTCCCATGGTGGTTGATGTCTGTACCAAGTTTCATAGAAATTGATCAAAAAACGACTGAAAAAAACTCCGGACAAATTTGTGTCCACGGACGGACGACGGATGGACGACGGACAAGCTGACTCCAGTATACCCCCCTAACTTCGTTGCGGGGGGTATAATGAGGTCTCCAGAGGGTGAATTTGGTGATGCTAGCCCACTGTGTGGGATAGCATCACTAAATTCACCCTCTGGGAACCTCATTCTGCAAATGTCAGACACACTAAATTTAGGCAGTTTGTTTAAAATTGCTAGCAGTATGTTTATCCAAGCTGTCAGTGACATATTATTCTAATCTTGATTAATGACCTGTGTTTCTCTCTGTTTATCCACAACGAGATATCTGCAACTTTAATAGGACAGGTATTAAAGTTGGAAGCTGGAAATGATATCTGTTGGAAGGGATGTTGATTGGGTGCAGGCCACTGCAGGGTGGGGTGGGTCTGGGCCATGTGGGAGGGGGGATGGGTAATTGAATATTTCTGTAATTTCAGAAGATTAAAGATTAAAGTTTCATAACTCTGCAGATGTTATAATGGTGTCACTTTTTTCAAATTTTATAAAATGATTAAAAAAAAAAGTTTTTGTTTGTTAATTTGAGAATGGTGAAAATTCCAAAAATCTGAAATTTGACCAAAAAAAAAAAATTTAAGTTATGTCACTGGCTCCACCCACATTCGACCCAGTGACCTCATTTGAACAAATCTGAATAACAGTCCCCCAAGGACCCTTTGTACCAAATATGAACCCATTCGGCCAAATGAAATTTGAGAAGAAGTCGTTGTAAGAATTACAGAGTTATGGCCCTGGCTTCGCAACTATTTGACCCAGTGTCCTCATTTGAACAAATCTGAATAACAGTCCCCCAAGGACCCTTTGTACCAAATATGAACCCATTCGGCCAAATGAAATTTGAGAAGAAGTCGTTGTAAGAATTACAGAGTTATGGCCCTGGCTTCGCAACTATTTGACCCAGTGTCCTCATTTGAACAAATCTGAATGAGAGTCACCTAGGGAACATCCACACCAAATATGAACCCATTTGGTCTTACGGTTCCAGAGGAGAAGATGTTCAAAGAATTGTTGACGGACGGATGGACGGACGGACGGGCGGACGGACGGACGACGGACGAGGAGTGATGACTATAGCTCCACCGGAGACTTCGTCTCAGGTGAGCTAAAAACACAGATAACCATGTGGCTACTATCATTTACCCATACACCACATCAATAACCATACAAACAATCCCTGTATAGCTATACACATCACACATGATCATACAGTTACCCCTTGTATACCTATGCATCTCACCATGGACACACCACCCCATTGTCATATAGCCACTTCATCGCACCATTCATGACATACAATAACATTCACCTCATCTATGGCCATACATTCACTCCCTGGCAGCCATTTTGACATGTGCCATATATTGAATTGATTGTGATGCTAATGGTCGAGAGTAGCCAATTAGTATGGTTTCATTCAGTTCCGTTCGGACGTTCTGCCCAATTTCGTTCAAAAATATGGCAAGAAGACATTTTTGGCAAAATTCCATACTACAGTACATCATTTAAAATGAATGTGTCATGCCTCAGAAGGTACTGGGACAATGAGAATGAAACATGTAGTAGTCAGTGGAGTAAGTAACATGGATAATAACCAAGTGTGTCACAATTTGCTTTGGAACAGAGAATAATGTTCGGAATATATGTTAACAAATTAATCAACTTTTTACAAATATGGTTGCCATTTTGGAATTCCTCTTGAGTAATTTTGTCTAAAAACACATCAGTGTGACGCATTTAAAACAGATCAATGCAATAAATATCTTTGATACCAAAGATAGTTCCATTTACTTGAATAAATGGTCCAAACCTGAAAAGTAAATTTTTGTCAATTTTCTGATAGAAAAATCCAATATTTCTGGTAATGTCAGTGGTTACATTGGTAATGTTAGAATTTAATGTATATAAGACAGAATAGTCATTTTATTCATTAACCACAACGTGTAAGTGATTACATGGCATGTTGGGCCAATTTACCATTGTGGTCTCCATTTTGGCAGCCATTTTCAGCTCAAGGGACAATTTTGGTTCCATTGAGTTAAAATATTCATAAGTAATTGTATGCCTCACTTAGTTTACACAGTTCTGTCCATTTCTTGTTAAAAGATGACTAGAATCTGTGAATTTTGGTGAAATTTCATACCGAGTTCTGTAAAATCTCATTATTCTTGGACGGGAGTTCAAATTTTATCCTAAACATGTGGCATTATATCTTGCTGAATCATACTTAATCTATATGCCAAATTTTAAATCGGATATTTTATGGTAAGATTGATTGCGTCATTTAATAAATTATATAATCACGAAACGCTCTTTAAATTTTGAATACCCATTAAGAGAGGGGTTAAAGTGAATTTCAGAGTGGCTCCAAATCTAATATCAATTAGTATGTGAATATGTACATATATGCAAAGTTTCATGCTTTAGTCACATATTGAACAATTGCCTTGAAAATTAGACTTAATCTATACTCCACTATGTGAAATGGATGCAGGAATTCAAGAATGAACTTTAGTAAAAATCAATAAATGTAAACCAATGTATAAAATCTCTGTCAGTACCAGGCACCCTTCAGAATTTACTTTTCCAAATGTGGTAGAGTGAATGTTGCATGTTATTTTGTGGCAGAATGAGTGTAGCACCTTTAAATTCACATTTTGCAAAGCACATGGAATTGTTTACATAAATATCACTTATTCACTATTAACCAATAAAAACTATACACCTGACAAATTTAGTAAACCGCTTTTCAATTGGTCCGTTTTCCCGCGCTTGTTTAAGTTTACATCAGAACCTCGTTCACAGATTTCTATCTCTTTCCTTTGACAATTTTTCTAGCGAGCGGTCGCAAAATATATTTGGCTTGTTCAGCCAATAATTGATACACTTAGCCTTATTCATAATGAAAGGCAAAAGCAGATAGTTGGGAGTAGTTCTTTTGTCTCACCGGCAAGGTAAATATAATTCTTATACATCGTATGTTATTACAGATATTACAATTGTTTTCATAAAATAATACTTCACTTTCAGGAAATTTACTTCGTTCAGTCAAAGGTCAAATCTAAACTTTGAAGGCTTCAATTATTGATATAAATTTGGATGGCGGCATATATTCATAATTCATAATTTTCATAGTTAAATACTTTTTAAGTCATTATATTTACACTTCTAATTATCATTTCAACATTTTCATGGTGAAGGGGGAAGTTTCAATATTACAAGTTCATGTAGCACAGTAATCACTGTCAGTCATAAAGTAAATCTAAGTCAGTAATATAATGAAACAAATAAAGCATATATATCAAATGTTCAGTACATTTACTATTGTTATACTTTGGTCATTGCAGAGGAATTCTTAAGTTACTCCGAAGATCTGTAGAAGCCTCACATGTATACCTATTGCAGATTTATGAACAGCGCTGTATCATGACACCATATCTGAATTCTGATATCATCAACATACACATATAAAGATATTTTAAGGTGCGACTGTTCCAATTTATTCACCTCCAACCCTCATGGTGACGAAGGAAATATATACCCATGTTCTCGGACGCATACAACTATAATTGTCGGTCATATATACAAATGTATACTATTATTCACACATATGTGCATACAATGATTTCCCTGAGAGAAAGAAATCCCTGCGACACAAATGAAACTTTTCAAAGTATAAATTGTAAACAATGAAAAAATTTAACTTCTGGGTAAACTTGCAATTAAACATTTGATGAGGCCATCTGTGGGTGCTTGAGAAGTATTTTTATCTATCATGGATTTACTAGGCTTACCATCATTGACTTCCTCCTCCTCGCCTTCTGTGTCACCGCCCTTTACCTCCTTTACTTCCGTCGAAGTCGGGAATGAATGTTTTTGTGCAGCTTGCACTTTCTAAAAGTTTTACCTGGATCCAGAAGATCCATAATTATGAAGTTTTGTGATGATCAGTCCGTAGGGTGTGCCGAAGGAATTAGTCATGCAAAGAGTGAAATCCCAAGATGTTTTTCAACAAAATTCTGCAAAATTCTATGTATTCCGTACAGTGTTCACTCAAAGGATCCATGTGAAGCTTGGTGACGATCAATGGGCAATGTGGTCTGTATAGGGTATGTCTGTAGGATTTAGTGATGCAAAGAGTAAAATTCAAGATGGCTGCCAGAGGCCATGTTTTTCATTGAAAATTGTTCAAATTCAATAGGTCCTATCCTAAACATCTTTTTTTGAATAAATGCCATATGCATGGTGGGCTGATGGATTCAAAATTTGAAATCCAAGATTGCAGCCAAGTTTTTTTAACGAATTACGGAAAAATTGATGTTTGCCATCTAGAGGTCACCCCGAAGATAAGTATGAAGTTTGGTGAGGATTCGATGAGAGGTGTGACCTGAAGGGAGTGCTGAATGAAATTGTTGACAAACTCTCAATGGTTGCCAACCCATGACAATAGCTCAAACTTGAGCTAAGCATGGCTAACTCCCATCTAGAGCCTAGAGGTCATCCCGACGATTTTCGTATGAAGTTCAGGATCAATAAGATGAAAAATATTGGTTGTAAGGCGTGACAAAGGATTTAGTCATACAAAGAGTAAAATCCAAGATGGCTGCCGGTGGCAACGTTTTTTTACGTAAAATTGTTCAAATTCAATAGCTCTCAACTTGAGGACACACTGAAGATCCATATAAAGTTTGGTGATAATTGGATGAGGGAAGTGTTCTGTATCTGAACGAATGGAACTATAACCACCCACTTCCTTTGCTAACAATTTGATACGTATCACAAGAAACGCATAGAATGAAACAGTGTATACATCGTGTGCCATGAAGAGGCTAAGGAGTTTATCAGCATGCTTTAATTGCTTTAAAAACTGGGCATTCTGTCGTAAAACGATGTCACTGCTGTATGTATGATCTAAGCATGTGCATATATGATAGTTTTGAGACACGTGATATATGTATTGGGTTATCATGCTTGGTAATATGACCTTATGCAAGCGTAATTAATTAAATAAAGCTGAATCACATACATACATGTATTAAGTTTCTTTCAGTTATTTTCAAACCTCTTTAAAAATAGTAATCTGAAGGTTGTTAATTAGTGCTTTTCATGAAGATTTGATTTTAACTGGGCATACATAAAACTTGTTTCACATGAAATTTTAGAATAGCCTTGAAATTATTCAAGGTAAGTATGCTTTGACATTATCGTTGTCTAATTACGAATATCACACTTCCTTATCTGGTCTTAGCTCGACAACCACAGTCCTTTTGAAATTTTGATAAATTTTTTTCAATGTTTTTGGTTATTGGGATTCTCAAAGAGTTCTTTAAGACTTCTGAAAACATATGCAGCTACTTAAATAATGATCCATCTCCACATCCCTCAAAATTTATTCAGCCACTTAAAGATAATCTATAACAGCAAAATTTCAGAGAAAAATCGTTTTTAAGGGACCTTAGCACTGCTGTGCCCAAACAACAATCACGAGAAACTTCTGTTGTTCAGATATTCACATAAATGTGGTTAAAAGATACATGTAGTAATGTTCTAAAAATAGCCTCATAAACTGTGGAGATTAAAGTCTGGTTCAGGTTAGCTACAACAACAAAGATAGAAAAATCACTGTCGGATACCCGTTTAGGTTCGGACATTCCATGATGGCGGCGTCCACTTAAGCAAATAGACGGTAAATGTATATATTGTCTCCAAGCAGCAATCAACGACATCTTTTGGTGATACATCTTGAAACAGTTATGTAGGAATTTGTATGCCCAACATATACGTAACACGCCTTTCGCATGACAGGCATGTGAATTGTTGTATTTGGCGTGTCAAGTCGTCATAATGTTTTGAAATTTTATCGAGGCGGCGAAATGTTCGCTTCTTCGTATTGTTTTGGCCCTGAGCTCATGCATCCGCAAATTTATTTATTGTTGTGGGTAGATTAGGTCACCACACATCTTCGGAATGCAAAACCGGCGATATTTTTATTGTCTAACTCCGAAAAACGACCTTTGAAAATTTCAAAATGTTCAGGTTCGGATTCGCAACATTCGTGATGATTTTGTTCAGGTTCAGACACAATTTACGTTCAGGTTCGGACAAATTTGGTTCAGGTTCGGACAATTTTAGTTCAGGTTCGGACGCATCAAACCCTTACCTATAAGTGACATGCCGAGATTCAGTCGCGATCTTATTGTGCGTGTTATTAACGAACATGCATTGTTAATTTGTTATATCTAAATATGTCAGCTGAAATTTCCAAATATAGGTGGTAAATTCTCCGAATTAATGGGATAAAAGCCACAGTTGAATATTCTCGATCAATATCTACTATAAACCAGCTAGTGGGAATTATTACAATTTACATATGAGCAACAGTGGTATTATTACTTATCTTCTGAAATATCGGGGATACATGGATATTTAATACCTGGTTCTCGATTTTGAACCCCGAGGCGGAGCCAAGGGGTTAAAAAAGAGACATCCGGGTATTAAATCTCCTTGTATCCCACGATGTTGACGGAGCTAACGATTTTGTCCCACATCAATAGCTACAATGTGGTGTGCTTTTTATAGGTTATCAGATAAATTCACACCAATCAGCACCAATAAGAATAAATCAGTAGCAGACCTATCGATCCTGTTTTAGGTGACGTCAATTAAGCTCAGCGCTAGAACAATGTCACGATTGGTGAAACTGCTAGTTCAAGGGTAATTCATAACCACGATGTTTCACGTGCTTTTATACGCCCACTGCCAAGCGTTACGGGGACATGGTGCATGATTTAAACGTGACGTTGTTGTCAATCAGATTGTTAGTTACAAACGGTTGTGGGAACAAGCGTTGTTTGTTATATGTTTCCCTATGAAATAGCTGTAATTTTAAATGACATACGATGCGCTCTCTTTCGTCAGGACCTTGGCATGGATAATAATTTTCAAACGTTATCTCACTGTAGATACTTCTGTTTAAAAAAGGTACACAATTATTGACGCGTGTATTATTATCAATGGAACTACGCGAAATTACGCGGAAGACTGAAAATAGTTTATTACTGCGATAAGTTCTAAAGAAAAACAAAAGATCCCGTTTTATTACGTATTCAGTTATTTGTTAATTGGGTTTCTGTCTGTAATATTCAACCATTGGGTAGGCACTATTCTCTTAAGCGCATGAAGGAAATTTTCCACCAAAATTTAGAGATGCTTAATTTGCCAATGGAACTGCTGATATTGTTTGCATAAGTTTCGCTACTGCGGCGTCTAAATTCTTGTTTCGATGAACAAATACTTGTAGTTTTGCAGAATTGCTTACCATAAGCATAACATAAAGAGAACACATGGTTTCTCGAATAATATAGTCCTGAAATATCGCCGCTCGTGAAGATGCGCATATTGCAGGTATTATTCGGCAAACCATAGGTATTCTCTATGTTCGCATAGTGCTGAATAGAACGCAACATGTTCGGGCTCTAATTAATAGTCCTGCATAATAGTCGTGTGACAAATGGTTAACTTGTAACTGGATTCAACATTTAGAAATGAGGCAAAACACATAAGGCTTATATTGAAACGAATATGTTTCGTGTGAATACCCAAATATATCATCCAATTATTGATACAAAACATGGTATATATTGTCTATCTATCAGCAAGTATTTATGGGCAAATTGTGGGAACAGCTATATAATCACATTCATCGTATGAGCAGTCTAACAAAATAGAGTTACTGTTCGTGGCTCGTTTCTGTGCTTTATGTCTGGGAATAGTGTTAATAGAGACCGGGGGTAAATACATCATTACACGGCTTGTTGAGGGGGGGGTCGCCTCGGGGGATACGAGCCTCTACCGGGGCATACCACACAGTATCCCCATCAAAAAGCCGTGTAACTTATATTATGGACAGTTATCTGCTCATATATACGTGCGGCGACCTTCGTGGCATCGTATGTGGATGTGGAGGAGAATCATGTGATCGCATACATCTCACACGCATAAAATAAGAAAGTCCGCCAAATTATTCACGAGTGGGCTAAAACCATGCCTCGTGTTCCCCATTTATCGTTTCTTTTACGAATAGATCTTCAAATGCACAAAAAACGCAATAAGAACGCGACTGTACCTCGATGTGTCATTTTTATGCGAAGTTTTTGATGCGTCCGAACCTGAACCAAATTTGTCCGAACCTGAACGTAAATTGTGTCTGAACCTGAACAAACTGATCGCGAATGTTGCGAATCCGAACCTGAACATTTTGACATTTTCAAAGGTCGTTTTTCGGAGTTAGACAATAAAAATATCGCCGGTTTTGCATTCCGAAGATGTGTGGTGACCTAATCTACCCACAACCATACATAAATTTGCGGATGCATGAGCCCAGGGCCAGAAAAATACGAAAAAGCGAACATTTCGCCACCTCGATAAAATTTCTAAAAATTATAACGACTTGACACGCCCAATACAACAATTCACATGCCTGTCATGCGAAATGCGTGTTACGTATGTGTTGGGCATACAAATTCCTACATAACTGTTTCAAGGTGTATCACCGAAAGATGTCGTTGATTGCTGCTTGGAGACAATATATACACTTACCGTTTATCTGATTAAGTGGGCGCCGCCATCTTGGAATGTCCGAACCTAAACGGGTATCCGACAGTGAAAATAGCCTTGAAAAAGTTGTATGCATGTTGTGCCGATGGATTCAAAATTTTAAATCCAAGATAGCTGCTGGCGGCCATGTATTTTAACAAATTTCAAAAACAGAAATTCTTCTGAAAACTTATACAGCTACTTAACTAATGATCCATCTCAACATCCCTCAAAAGTTATGCAGCCACTTAAAGATAATCTATAACAGCAAAACAATTTGAAAAAATCGTTTTTAACCCTTTACCCAACAAACCGGCCAAAACTGGCCAAATAAAGCTTCAACAGCCTAAAATATCTTCGGTCTGTCTCAATAGAACCATACAAATGTGGATATCATTGGAACCGGCTCCTTGACCACATTGTGATAGTTACAGTTATGCCCTGTGCCAATGCATTCTCTTATATATGCGAGTCGACCATAGGTCTACTCGCATATATAAGAGAATGCATTGGCACAGGGCCCTTCTGTTGGGTAAAGGGGGATGTTACTAGTAGGACGGCTGTTCCCAAACAAATACATGAGGAACATCTGGACTGTTACAGATATTTCAGATAAAAGTGTTTAAAAGATATATTTTCAATCAAAATATTTTAATGTTCGAAAAATAGCCTCATAAACTGTGGGGATTCAAGTCTGGTTCAGGTTAGCCCCAACAACAAACATAAACTGAATGCTAGCCTCATAAACTGCTGGGATTCAAGTCTGGTGTGGGTTAGCCCCAACAACAAAGATATAAAAATAGCCTCATAAACTGTGGAGATTCAAGTCTGGTTCAGGTTAGCCCCAACAACAAAGATAAAATGAATGCTACCCCAATAACAGAAAATTCAAATTTCCTGATTAATCGGAACAGATACTGGCAATGTCTGCAAGTGGATAGCATTCTAAAGTCACTCTGGGACAGACTTCTGTAAACATAAAAGGTTACGGCTATTACGCAATGTTATGACAACAGACAAGTATCACAGGCACTAACCTTGAATTGAAATGACTCTTGTAACAATGTCTGAAACTCATGGATATGGGTATATTATCTCAGTTTGGGGGGGGGGGGGTGTCTTACGGTACTTAAAGGAATATTATTCTGAAAATTGTTCAGTACTTTCTTTCAATATAATAATATTATATAATTAAAATGTCCAATTTGCCCAAATAATCTTGTGTTTGATCACTAATATTGTTTTTATAACGAAAACAATTCCGAAGATCTTATGTTGTAGACGAAGTCACGAGATTGAAGTCACATGATCACCGGTCGGTGTGGTCACATGATTTAACACGTGACATTATGACATAGCGATAGTGAAATTCCCGTTACTATCAAAACAAAGCAACCTTACTGTTTGCCAGCTTAACTATGTATATATGGCTTTGCGCTTATATTATCGACATCTTTTTGTCAATTACGCATAACAATATTGCATTATAAAAGCGTGCGCTTACGTCGATATAAACATTGGCCGTGGTTCGTTTGAATATCCATTTATGACACTTTTCGAAGGAGGGCTAACATATATAAATACATATACACAAACTTTCGTTACACATGCTTTATATACCCATCACAGTCATAGGAATTTCCGGTCTAAAAAAGTAATCACATATATAAAAGCTCTTTATTCGCACCATATTAAGGAATACGCTTAACAGGGAACGCTCTTTATTGAGTCACGATGAGGACACGTTTTAGAATAGTTGTCATCGTGAATATTCACTAATTACATCAATACATGTAAATACTTGTACACGAACTTTCGATAATCATGCTTTATATAACCGTTAGAGTCATAGAAATTTCCGGTTTATTAAACGCTCTTTATTTGCACCATATTAGGAATACGCTTGACAGGGAACGCTCTTTATTATGGACGCTCCGGCAAATTTATATTCTTTACGGGAGTTGAGGTTTTTCTTGGGATGGCATTATCGTCGGTGGTCGGTTGTTCGCAGCACCGGGATTTGTAATGCACATTGCGATGCCAAACCGAACAATTTGCAAATTAAATTATATGAGCATCTGTTTTAAAAAGCATATGTATTCATCCCCACTCTTTTTGGTCTGACAGAGTACCCATTCAACGTTACTAGTAAAGTGAAAGACTGTATTTCGATGACAATGTCCACCCTGCACTTATATTCCAGTCTGCACATATTAATTCTGGTTGGTTTTTCCAACCTGCATTTATATTCCAGACTGCACTTTTATTCCAGACACGAAAGTACAATGATGGCTAAAATAACTCTAATTCAATAAGCCACATCATCTCTAGTCTCTCTTACAGCTAAGCTGGTATTACTGGTAATTAGTTGTAAGCTACTAAGGGCTATCAACAGAAAACCTCAAATATGTTTAATTCTTAGTTGAAAAAGGACCACAACTCCGATATAAACAAAATCGGATATAACCCATATTCAAACTCACATATTGAAAAACTCACATACCAAATTTGGTTCCGAGGAGATGAATGAAAGTGTCAATGACACTGTAGCTCAACTTGGAAATGGAATAATTTAATGTATTACAGTCAATGGAGCGATTAGAAATGTGGAAAGTTGATTGTCTAATACTAGTTTATAGACCTTTTCGACGACCTCTGACTTCCTAGCGATGACCTTTCATCCAGCGCATGCGCGAACCACGTAAGGTTAGAAAGCATTGTTTACATTGTGACTGCGTTCGCGGAAGTCTTTGTTTCATAAGCTTTTCTGCAACTTTTTGGACGTAATAACATCGGAATATGAGCGAGTACGCAAAAACTCTACCGGACATAGAACGAAAACGATATATAGACAAATTATCTTCGCTTGGATTCGACAATTTATGTGAGGATGATCCTTATTTGCCAGAGAAAAAAGTCGACAAAAATTCGTGGATAGACGATGTGACAAAATGGCCTAACCTCGAATTCGGTGCTTTGCTAATGTATTTAGTTGAATCGCCGGGACCTTTTACCATGCAAAAGATGTGTTCCTACCGTTCACTGGAAGCTCATGAATTCTATAGGAGTGGGTGGGTACAAACCTGTCTTTACAAAAGAAGCCAGAACCAAGGATGCTGCGTCATCAAAGCCAGAGTCTGCAGATCACAAGCCATCACCGAGAAACCACACTATGCATGGGTTGGCATCGAAGAAAAAGACGATTTCGGAACTGTCGTCTGTGGCCACTGTACATGTATGGCAGGGTGAGTTATTTTTAATTATGTTAATCAGAAAACCACTTGAATTAACTGCAAATCAACAGATTTACATGTAGTGACAAGCTGTTGTTTACATATTTTATGCTGCAACTTACAGGTCAGTATATTTCCACTCCCATGCAAAATGTGTGTTGTTTTATTTTTCTGTCTATGCTGTGACAATTCACTATTAAGAGTACAAATTTTACCCATATGGTCAATAGCAATATTTGACCATGAATGAATTTCGGTACACATTAAAGGCATTTTTCCTCGGTATCATACAAATATGGTATCTTTCAAATTGGTATCATTCATTTGAATGATAATTTAAATGGCCAAGCCTACCCACATATATTTTATGTTATCCAGTATTCAGAAGCAGAGCAGATTTTATTTGACACATATTACCCAAGGAGAATTTACTGTCACAATTTCTAAACATATGCCCTTTATTTCATTTACAGCCTGGGTGAAGTTTGCTCACATGTGGCGGCGATACTATTCAAAGTCGAGGCGGCATGTAAGCTGCAGTACAACAGGATATCATGCACATCCGTTCCTGGCCAGTGGAATCAGCATTATTCATCCAAGAAGGTAATTTTCTCAAATACATGTAGATGATGTTGGGTTGTATTATAGATTGTAATATTTCCATACCAGTGCACTTACACTTTTCAGTTCGCGATTTTGCAACTTTTTCAAATATTCTGTTTGCTAGCCTCACCAAAATGAATCAAATACTCAAAATCACACTTTTCTTCATTACAGTTGGATGCTGTAAAAAATGTTCAAAAAAATCCAATAAGAAATTGAGGAAGCCGGCTGATGCAACAAAATTTCTGAATGAATTGAGGGAGATCAACCCGCGTGCAGTGATCTTCACAGTGTTGAACCCAAACATAAGACAGATTCCTCAAACAACAGAATTCTCTTTATCACTCATGAATTTGAGAGACACAAAATATGATCAACTAAGTGCGGATGATCTGAAGGAAGCATGCGATAATGTATTCGAGGCTTTGTCAGTTACTGAGTCACAGGCTCTGGCTTTGGAGAATGCTACCACAAAACAGTCAAAATGCAAAACATGGTTTGACTCTAGGCAGGGACGTCTCACAGCCTCAAATTTCCATGATGCTATACACATGCAGCCTGAGTCGAAGTCAGTTATAAAGAAGATAATGAACATGGCAAAGCCGTTTAGTTCAAAGTTCACGCAATGGGGCATCGACCATGAAGGGAAAGCAAAAGCAGCATATCATGAATCGGCGAAAGAGATGCATGATGACTTCGCACTGCGAGACAGTGGATTTGTTGTGAATCCCAAAATTCCCCACCTGGGGGCAAGTCCGGATGGAGTGATCAACTGTAAATGTTGTGGAAACGGGATTATCGAGGTGAAATGCATACACAAGTTTAACAGTGTTCACCCTTGTTTTGTCAAAGACCAGAATTTTTCTGTGATGCCTCATGTGTCCAGTGGAAACATGTGCGGGAATTTTCTTAAACATTCAAACAGATACTATACCCAAGTTCAAGGGCAAATGGGTATCTGTGATGTGCAATATTGTGATTTCATCACTTGGACTGAGGCAGGCATGCGCATCGAGAGAATTACATTTGATGCTGACCTGTTCTCCCAAATGTTATATAAATTATCGTGTGTGTTCAAGGAAACAATATTGCCCAGAATATTAACTGGAAGTGAAACCGAATTGGATGGTAGTGACACATCTACATACTGTCTTTGTGATAGAGGAAAAAACTATGGTGATATTGTGAAATGTGATTCTGGATATTGTGCTGTTGAATGGTACCATATGAAATGTGTGTCATTAGTCACTGCAACAAGAAGAACATGGATCTGTGATCTATGTAAAGGGGTTAAGAAGAGAAAATATTTACCATGAACTTTTGTTAATGTCTTAAAGATGCCATGTCTGATTTGACCCACTAATTGTCAATTATCACTTTAATAAAGAGCGTTTCTGATTTCCATTACCGCAAGTGGTGACCAATAGAGCTTTTTCCTGTTGGACTGTAACAATTGTTTCAATATTAATATCCGTTGTCGAATCATACTTAGCATCTTTAAAGATACCTTGTCATTATTTGACACCATAATAGTACTCATTTTTTTTTCAATGATTAATTCTTGATAAAACACCAACTGTATGTTATCAAGACTTAATCTTTGAAAAAAAACAAGCATATTAATTCAACATACATGACACACAAAAACTAAATTTCATAACAATTGTCAGTACAGTGCAAAATATAACTTTTGCCGTAAAACAATGACATTTGGCGTTATTTATCGGAGCTGGTTTGTACAAATCAGCTGATGTTTTTACATAATCGTGAAGTTCTATCTTTTGCCAACAAGTCCATACACAACATGGTGGGGAATAAATGATATTTATGGGTGAAATCATTGCTCAAAGTTAGTGCGGTTCACTACCGCTCTTCGAGTCGGCGGCCGGACATAATTATATATAAATTAAATTTTCTGCCGTAAAACAATGACATTTGGCGTTATTTATCGGAGCTGGTTTGTACAAATCAGCTGATGTTTTTACATAATCGTGAAGTTCTATCTTTTGCCAACAAGTCCATACACGACATGATGGGGAAAAAATAACATTCCTCAAAGTTACTGCGGTTCACTACCGCTCTTCGAGTCGGTGGGCGGACATAATTATATATAAATTAAATTTTCTGCCGTAAAACAATGACATTTGGCGTTATTTATCGGCGCTGGTTTGTACAAATCAGCTGATGTTTTTAAATAATCGTGAAGGTCTATCTTTTGCCAACAAGTACATACACGACATGGTGGGGAATAAATTATATTTATGGGTGAAATCATTGCTCAAAGTTAGTGCGGTTCACTACCGCTCTTCGAGTCGGCGGGCGGACAAAATTATATGTAAATTAAATTTTCTGCCGTAAAACTATGATATTTGGCTTTATTTATCGGAGCTGGTGTGTATAAATCACCTGATATTTTACATTATCGTGAATGCCTATCTTTTGCCAACAAGTACATACATGACATGGTGGGGAATAAATCATATTTATGGGTGAAATCATTCCTCAAAGTTAGTGCGGTTCACTACCGCTCTTCGAGTCGGCGGGCGGACATAATTATATATAAATAAAATTTTCTGCCGTAAAACTATGACATTTGGTGTTATTTATCGGAGTTGGTTTCTACAAATCAGCGTATGTTTTTGCATAATCGTGAAGGTCTATCTTTTGCCAACAAGAACATATACGATATGATGGGGAAAAAATGATATTTATGGGTGAAATCATTCCTCAAAGTTACTGCGGTTCACTACCGCTCTTCGAGTCGGCGGCCGGACATAATTATATATCAATTAAATTTTCAACCGTAAAACAATGAATTTGGCGTTATTTATCGGAGCTGGTTTGTACAAATCAGCTGATGTTTTTACATAATCGTGAAGGTCTATCTTTTGCCAACAAGTACAAACACGACATGGTGGGAAATAAATGATATTTATGGGTGAAATCATTGCTCAAAGTTAGTGCGGTTCACTACCGCTCTTCGAGTCGACGGCCGGACATAATTATATATAAATTAAATTTTCTGCCGTAAAACAATGACATTTGGCGTTATTTATCGGAGCTGGTTTGTACAAATCAGCTGATGTTTTTACATAATCGTGAAGTTCTATCTTTTGCCAACAAGTCCATACATGACATGATGAGGTAAAAATAATATTTATGGGTGAACGCATTCCTCAAAGTTACTGCGGTTCACTACCGCTCTTCGAGTCGGTGGGCGGACATAATTATATATAAATTAAATTTTCTGCCGTAAAACAATGACATTTGGCGTTATTTATCGGCGCTGGTTTGTACAAATCAGCTGATGTTTTTACATAATCGTGAAGGTCTATCTTTTGCCAACAAGTACTTTCACGACATGGTGGGGAATAAATCATATTTATGGGTGAAATCATTGCTCAAAATTACTGCGGTTCACTACCGCTCTTCGAGTCGGTGGCCGGACATAATTATATATAAATTAAATTTTCTGTCGTAAAACAATGACATTTGGTGTTATTTATCGGAGCTGGTTTGTACAAATGAGCTGATGTTTTTACATAATCGTGAAGGTCTATCTTTTGCCAACAAGTATATACATGACATGGTGGGGAATATATAATATTTATGGGTGAAATCATTGCTCAAAGTTAGTGTGGTTCACTACCGCTCTTCGAGTCGGCGGGCGGACATAATTATATATAAATTAAATTTTCTGCCGTGAAACTATGATATTTGGCGTTATTTATCGGAGCTAGTTTGTACAAATCAGTTGATGTATTTACATAATCGTGAAGGTCTATCTTTTGCCAACAAGTACATACACGACATGGTGGGGAATAAATAATATTTATGGGTGAAATCATTGCTCAAAGTTACTGCGGTTCACTACCGCTCTTCGAGTCGGCGGCAGAACATAATTATATATCAATTAAATTTTCTGCCGTAAAACAATGACATTTGGCGTTATTTATCGGAGCTGGTTTGTACAAATCAGCTGATGTTTTTACATAGTCGTGAAGGCCTATCTTTTGCCAACAAGTCAATACATGACATGAAGGGGAAAAAATAATATTTATGGGTGAAATCATTCCTCAAAGTTACTGCGGTTCACTACCGCTCTTCGATTCGGCGGACGGACATAATTATATATAATTTAAATTTTCTGCCGTAAAACTATGACATTTGGCTTTATTTGTCGGCGCATTAGGTCAATTGATAAAATTATTTCCTTTGATTAACTACAAGATCGTAAGCTTAAATAAGCGACAACACCACTTTATAACATCATAATTAATTGTAGTGATAGCGCAAAGTAATCTTCTTGTATACACACCGAGATGCAGGTGCCCACTAAACTAATTACCACCTTTACTAACGGCTGTTGGCTAGAGCGGTAGTCGACCGCAGTAATGTGTACAATGGTGCGGTTATGAGTTTCCTAGGGACGGTTGTGTAATGGGCACCACTGACGATTGTTCGATTATTCCCAAAATCGCGGCAAGCGTACCATCTACATGTCAATATTAACAGCCATGACAAATTTCATGATGATTAGACGAACAGTACGACCTGTGGCCCGTGCTAATGGATTAAATTTTGAAATCCAAGATGGCCGCTGCCGGCCATGTTTTTTGTCCGAATGACCCCAAAATGGCTCGTTCCCATTTACATTCCAATTTCAACAGTCATGACAATTTTTATGATGATCAGACTAAAGGTACGACCTGTAGCCCGTGCTAAAGGATTTAGTCATACAAAGAGTAAAATCCAAGACGGCTGCTGGCGACCATGTTTTTTGGCCGATTGACCCCAAAATTACTCGTTCCCATCTACATGTCATTGTTAACATCCATGACAAACTTTATGATGATCAGACTAAAGGTACGACCTGTACCCCATGCTAAAGAATTTAGTCATACAAAGAGTAAAACCCAAGATGGCTGCTGGCGCCATGTTTTTAGGCCAAATGACCCCAAAATTACTCGTTCGCATCTACATGTCAATATTAACATCCATGACAAATTTCATGATGATCAGACGAACAGTACGACATGTGGCCTGTGATAATGGATTAAATTTTGAAATCAAAGATGGCTGCTGGTGGCCATGTTTTTTGGCCGAATGACCCCAAAATTACTCTTTCCCATCTGCATGTCAATATTAACATCCATGACAAATTTAATGATGATCAGACGAACAGTACGACCTGTGGCCTGTGCTAATGGATTAAATTTTGAAATCAAAGATGGCTGCTGGTGGCCATGTTTTTTGGCCGAATGAACCCAAAATGATTCGTTCCCATCTACATTCCAATATTAACAGCCATGACAAATTTTATGATGATCAGACTAAAGGTACGACCTGTAGCCCGTGCTAAAGGATTTAGTCATACAAAGAGTAAAATCCAAGATGGCTGCTGGCGGCCATGTTTTTTCGCCAAATGACCCCAAAATTACTCGTTCCCATCTACATTCCAATATTAACAGCCATGACAAATTTTATGATGATCAGACTAAAGGTACGACCTGTAGCCCGTGCTAAAGGATTTAGTCATACAAAGAGTAAAATCCAAGATGGCTGCTGGCGGCCATGTTTTTTGGCCGAATGACCCCAAAATGACTCATTCCCATCTACATGTGATTATTAACATTCCTGACAAATTTTATGATGATCAGACTAAAAGTAGGACCTGTAGCCCGTGCTAAAGGATTTAGTCATACAAAGAGTAAAATCCAAGATGGCTGCTGGCAACCATGTTTTTTGGCCAAATGACACCAAAATTACTCGTTCCCATCTACATGTCATTGTTAATATCCACGACAAATTTTATGATGATCAGACTAAAGGTACGACCGGCAGCCCGTGCTAAAGAATTTAGTCATACAAAGAGTAATATCCAAGATGGCTGCTGGCGGCCAAGTTTTTTGGCCGAATGACCCCAAAATTACTCGTTCCCATCTACATGTCAATATTATCATCCATGACAAATTTAATGATGATCAGACAAACAGTACGACCTGTGGCCCGTGCTAATGGATTAAATTTTGAAATCCAAGATGACCGCTGGCGGCCATGTTTTTTGTCCGAATGACCACAAAATGACTCGTTCCCATCTACATTCCAATTTCAACAGCCATGGTGATGATGATCAGACTAAAGGTACGACCTGTAGCCCGTGCTAAAGGATTTAGTCATACAAAGAGTAAAATCCAAGATGGCTGCTGGCGGCCATGTTTTTTCGCCAAATGACCCCAAATTACTCGTTCCCATCTACATTCCAATATTAACAGCCATGACAAATTTTATGATGATCAGACTAAAGGTACGACCTGTAACCCGTGCTAAAGGATTTAGTCATACAAAGAGTAAAATCCAAGATGGCTGCTGGCGGCCATGTTTTTGGGCCGAATGACCCCAAAATGACTCGTTCCCATCTACATGTGATTATTAACATTCCTGACAAATTTTATGATGATCAGACTAAAAGTAGGACCTGTAGCCCGTGCTAAAGGATTTAGTCATACAAAGAGTAAAATCCAAGATGGCTGCTGGCAACCATGTTTTTTGGCCAAATGACACCAAAATTACTCGTTCCCATCTACATGTCATTGTTAATATCCACGACAAATTTTATGATGATCAGACTAAAGGTACGACCTGCAGCCCGTGCTAAAGAATTTAGTCATACAAAGAGTAAAATCCAAGATGGCTGCTGGCGCCATGTTTTTTGGCCAAATGACCCCAAAATTACTCGTTCGCATCTACATGTCAATATTAACATCCATGACAAATTTCATGATGATCAGACGAACAGTACGACCTGTGGCCCGTGCTAATGGATTAAATTTATAAATGCAACATGGCTGCTGGCGGCCATGTTTTTTGTCCGAACAACCCCAAAATGACTCGTTCCCATCTACATTCCAATTTCAACAGCCATGACAAATTTTATGATGATCATACAAAATGTACGACCTGTAGCCCGTGCTAAAGGATTTAGTCATACAAAGAGTAAAATCCAAGATGGCTGCTGGCAGCCATGTTTTTTGACCGAATGACCCCAAAATTACTCGTTCCCATCTATATGTCATTATTAACATTCATGACAAATTTCATGATGATCAGACAAACAGAATGACCGGTGGCCCGTGCTAATGGATTAAATTTTGAAATCCAGATTGGCCGCTGACGGCCATGTTTTTTGTCCGAATGACCCCAAAATGACTTGTTCCCATCTACATTCCAATATAAACAACCATGACAAATTTTATGATGATCAGACTAAAGGTACGACCTGTAGCCCGTGCTAAACGATTTAGTCATACAAAGAGTAAAATCCAAGATGGTTGCTGGCGGCCATGTTATTTGTCCGAATGACCCCAAAATTACTCGTTCACATCTACATGTCATTGTTAATATCCACGACTAATTCTATGATGATCAGACTAAAGGTACGACCTGTAGCCCGTGCTAAAGGATTTAGTCATACAAAGAGTAAAATCAAAGATGGCCACTGGCGGCCATGTTTTTCGTCCGAATGACCCCAAAATGACTCGTTCCAATCTACAGTCTAATGTCAACAGCCACGAAAAATTTCATGATGATCAGACTCAAGGTACGTCCTGTAGTCCGTGCTAAAGGATTTAGTCATACAAAGAATAAAATCCAAGATGGCTGCTGGCGGCCATGTTTTTTGGCCGAATGACCACAAAATGACTCGTTCCCATCTACATTCCAATTTCAACAGCCATGGTGATGATGATCAGACTAAAGGTACGACCTGTAGCCCGTGCTAAAGGATTTAGTCATACAAAGAGTAAAATCCAAGATGGCTGCTGGCGGCCATGTTTTTTCGCCAAATAACCCCAAAATTACTCGATCCCATTTACATTCGAATATTAACAGCCATGACAAATTTTATGATGGTCAGACTAAAGGTACGACCTGTAGCCCGTGCTAAAGGATTTAGTCATACAAAGAGTAAAATCCAAGATGGCTGCTGGCGGCCATGTTTTTGGGCCGAATGATCCCAAAATTACTCGTTCCCATCTACATGTGATTATTAACATTCCTGACAAATTTTATGATGATCAGACTAAAAGTAGGACCTGTAGCCCGTGCTAAAGGATTTAGTCATACAAAGAGTAAAATCCAAGATGGCTGCTGGCGACCATGTTTTTTGGCCAAATGACACCAAAATTACTCGTTCCCATCTACATGTCATTGTTAATATCCACGACAAATTTTATGATGATCAGACAAAAGGTACGACCTGCAGCCCGTGCTAAATAATTTAGTCATACAAAGAGTAATATCCAAGATGGCTGCTGGCGGCCAAGTTTTTTGGCCGAATGACCCCAAAATTACTCGTTCCCATCTACATGTCAATATTATCATCCATGACAAATTTCATGATGATCAGACAAACAGTACGACCTGTGGCCCGTGCTAATGGATTAAATTTTGAAATCCAAGATGACCGCTGGCGGCCATGTTTTTTGTCCGAATGACCACAAAATGACTCGTTCCCATCTACATTCCAATTTCAACAGCCATGGTGATGATGATCAGACTAAAGGTACGACCTGTAGCCCGTGCTAAAGGATTTAGTCATACAAAGAGTAAAATCCAAGATGGCTGCTGGCGCCCATGTTTTTTGGCCTAACGACCCCAAAATTACTCGTTCCCATCTACATTCCAATATTAACAGCCATGACAAATTTTATGATGATCAGACTAAAGGTACGACCTGTAGCCCGTGCTAAAGGATTTAGTCATACAAAGAGTAAAATCCAAGATGGCTGCTGGCAACCATGTTTTTTGGCCAAATGACACCAAAATTACTCGTTCCCATCTACATGTCATTGTTAATATCCACGACAAATTTTATGATGATCAGACTAAAGGTACGACCTGCAGCCCGTGCTAAAGAATTTAGTCATACAAAGAGTAAAATCCAAGATGGCTGCTGGCGCCATGTTTTCTGGCCAAATGACCCCAAAATTACTCGTTCGCATCTACATGTCAATATTAACATCCATGACAAATTTCATGATGATCAGACGAACAGTACGACCTGTGGCCCGTGCTAATGGATTAAATTTATAAATGCAACATGGCTGCTGGCGGCCATGTTTTTTGTCCGAACAACCCCAAAATGACTCGTTCCCATCTACATTCCAATTTCAACAGCCATGACAAATTTTATGATGATCATACTAAATGTACGACCTGTAGCCCGTGCTAAAGGATTTAGTCATACAAAGAGTAAAATCCAAGATGGCTGCTGGCAGCCATGTTTTTTACCGAATGACCCCAAAATGACTCGTTCCCATCTATATGTCATTATTAACATTCATGACAAATTTTATGATGATCAGACTAAAGGTACGACCTGTAGCCCGTGCTAAAGGATTTAGTCATACAAAGAGTAAAATCCAAGATGGCTGCTAGCGACCATGTTTTTTGGCCGAATGACCCCAAAATTACTCGTTCCCATCTACATGTCAATATTATCATCCATGACAAATTTCATGATGATCAGACAAACAGTATGACCGGTGGCCCGTGCTAATGGATTAAATTTTGAAATCCAAGTTGGCCGCTGACGGCCATGTTTTTTGTCCGAATGACCCCAAAATGACTCGCTCCCATCTACATTCCAATATAAACAACCATGACAAATTTTATGATAATCAGACAAAAGGTACGACCTGTAGCCCGTGCTAAACGATTTAGTCATACAAAGAGTAAAATCCAAGATGGTTGCTGGCGGCCATGTTATTTGTCCGAATGACACCAAAATTACTCGTTCCCATCTACATGTCATTGTTAATATCCACGACTAATTCTATGATGATCAGACTAAAGGTACGACCTGTAGCCCGTGCTAAAGGATTTAGTCATACAAAGAGTAAAATCAAAGATGGCCACTGGCGGCCATGTTTTTCTTCCGAATGACCCCAAAATGACTCGTTCCAATCTACATTCTAATTTCAACAGCCAAGAAAAATTTCATGATGATCAGACTCAAGGTACGTCCTGTAGTCCGTGCTAAAGGATTTAGTCATACAAAGAATAAAATCCAAGATGGCTGCTGGCGGCCATGTTTTTTGGCCGAATGACCCCAAAATTAATCGTTCCCATCTACAGGTCAATATTAACATCCATGACAAATTTCATGATGATCAGACGAACAGTACGACATGTAACCCGTGCTAATGGATTGAATTTTGAAATCAAAGATGGCCACTGGCGGCCATATTTTGCATCCGAATGACCCCAAAATTACACGTTCCCATCTACATTACAATTTCAACAGCCATAAAAAAATTTATGATGATCAGACTAAAAGTACGACCTGTAGCCCGTGCTAAATGATTTAGTCATACAAAGAGTAAAATCCAAGATGGCTTCTGGTGGCCATGTTTTTTGGCCGAATGACCCCAAAATGACTCGTTTCCCATCTACATGTCATTGTTAACATCCATGACAAATTTTATGATGATCAGACTAAAGGTAGGACCTGTAGCCCGTGCTAAAGGATTTAGTCATACAAAGAGTAAAATCCAAGATGGCTGCTGGCGGCCATGTTTTTTGGCCGAATGACCCCAAAATTACTCGTTCCCATCTGCATTTCAATATTAACATCCATGACAAATTTAATGATGATCAGACGAACATTACGACCTGTGGCCTGTGCTAATGGATTAAATTTTGAAATCAAAGATGGCTGCTGATGGCCATGTTTTTTGGCCGAATGAACCCAAAATGATTCGTTCCCATCTACATTCCAATATTAACAGCCGTGACAAATTTTATGATGATCAGACTAAAGGTACGACCTGTAGCCCGTGCTAAAGGATTTAGTCATACAAAGAGTAAAATCCAAGATGGCTGCTGGCGGCCATGATTTTTCGCCAAATGACCCCAAAATTACTCGTTTTCATCTACATTCCAATATTAACAGCCATGACAAATTTTATGATGATCAGACTAAAGGTACGACCTGTAGCCCGTGCTAAAGGATTTAGTCATACAAAGAGTAAAATTCAAGATGGCTGCTGGCGGCCATGTTTTTGGGCCGAATGACCCCAAAATGACTCGTTCCCATCAACATGTGATTATTAACATTCCTGACAAATTTTATGATGATCAGATTAAAAGTAGGACCTGTAGCCCGTGCTAAAGGATTTAGTCATACAAAGAGTAAAATCCAAGATGGCTGCTGGCGCCATGTTTTCTGGCCAAATGACCCCAAAATTACTCGTTCGCATCTACATGTCAATATTAACATCCATGACAAATTTCATGATGATCAGACGAACAGTACGACCTGTGGCCCGTGCTAATGGATTAAATTTATAAATGCAACATGGCTGCTGGCGGCCATGTTTTTTGTCCGAACAACCCCAAAATGACTCGTTCCCATCTACATTCCAATTTCAACAGCCATGACAAATTTTATGATGATCATACTAAATGTACGACCTGTAGCCCGTGCTAAAGGATTTAGTCATACAAAGAGTAAAATCCAAGATGGCTGCTGGCAGCCATGTTTTTTACCGAATGACCCCAAAATGACTCGTTCCCATCTATATGTCATTATTAACATTCATGACAAATTTTATGATGATCAGACTAAAGGTACGACCTGTAGCCCGTGCTAAAGGATTTAGTCATACAAAGAGTAAAATCCAAGATGGCTGCTAGCGACCATGTTTTTTGGCCGAATGACCCCAAAATTACTCGTTCCCATCTACATGTCAATATTATCATCCATGACAAATTTCATGATGATCAGACAAACAGTATGACCGGTGGCCCGTGCTAATGGATTAAATTTTGAAATCCAAGTTGGCCGCTGACGGCCATGTTTTTTGTCCGAATGACCCCAAAATGACTCGCTCCCATCTACATTCCAATATAAACAACCATGACAAATTTTATGATAATCAGACAAAAGGTACGACCTGTAGCCCGTGCTAAACGATTTAGTCATACAAAGAGTAAAATCCAAGATGGTTGCTGGCGGCCATGTTATTTGTCCGAATGACACCAAAATTACTCGTTCCCATCTACATGTCATTGTTAATATCCACGACTAATTCTATGATGATCAGACTAAAGGTACGACCTGTAGCCCGTGCTAAAGGATTTAGTCATACAAAGAGTAAAATCAAAGATGGCCACTGGCGGCCATGTTTTTCTTCCGAATGACCCCAAAATGACTCGTTCCAATCTACATTCTAATTTCAACAGCCAAGAAAAATTTCATGATGATCAGACTCAAGGTACGTCCTGTAGTCCGTGCTAAAGGATTTAGTCATACAAAGAATAAAATCCAAGATGGCTGCTGGCGGCCATGTTTTTTGGCCGAATGACCCCAAAATTAATCGTTCCCATCTACAGGTCAATATTAACATCCATGACAAATTTCATGATGATCAGACGAACAGTACGACATGTAACCCGTGCTAATGGATTGAATTTTGAAATCAAAGATGGCCACTGGCGGCCATATTTTGCATCCGAATGACCCCAAAATTACACGTTCCCATCTACATTACAATTTCAACAGCCATAAAAAAATTTATGATGATCAGACTAAAAGTACGACCTGTAGCCCGTGCTAAATGATTTAGTCATACAAAGAGTAAAATCCAAGATGGCTTCTGGTGGCCATGTTTTTTGGCCGAATGACCCCAAAATGACTCGTTTCCCATCTACATGTCATTGTTAACATCCATGACAAATTTTATGATGATCAGACTAAAGGTAGGACCTGTAGCCCGTGCTAAAGGATTTAGTCATACAAAGAGTAAAATCCAAGATGGCTGCTGGCGGCCATGTTTTTTGGCCGAATGACCCCAAAATTACTCGTTCCCATCTGCATTTCAATATTAACATCCATGACAAATTTAATGATGATCAGACGAACATTACGACCTGTGGCCTGTGCTAATGGATTAAATTTTGAAATCAAAGATGGCTGCTGATGGCCATGTTTTTTGGCCGAATGAACCCAAAATGATTCGTTCCCATCTACATTCCAATATTAACAGCCGTGACAAATTTTATGATGATCAGACTAAAGGTACGACCTGTAGCCCGTGCTAAAGGATTTAGTCATACAAAGAGTAAAATCCAAGATGGCTGCTGGCGGCCATGATTTTTCGCCAAATGACCCCAAAATTACTCGTTCTCATCTACATTCCAATATTAACAGCCATGACAAATTTTATGATGATCAGACTAAAGGTACGACCTGTAGCCCGTGCTAAAGGATTTAGTCATACAAAGAGTAAAATCCAAGATGGCTGCTGGCGGCCATGTTTTTGGGCCGAATGACCCCAAAATGACTCGTTCCCATCAACATGTGATTATTAACATTCCTGACAAATTTTATGATGATCAGATTAAAAGTAGGACCTGTAGCCCGTGCTAAAGGATTTAGTCATACAAAGAGTAAAATCCAAGATGGCTGCTGGCAACCATGTTTTTTGGCCAAATGACACCAAAATTACTCTTTCCCATCTACATGTCATTGTTAATATCCACGACAAATTTTATGATGATCAGACTAAAGGTACGACCTGCAGCTCGTGCTAAAGAATTTAGTCATACAAAGAGTAATATCCAAGATGGCTGCTGGCGGCCAAGTTTTTTGTGCCGAATGACCCCAAAATTACTCGTTCCCATCTACATGTCAATATTATCATCCATGACAAATTTCATGATGATCAGACAAACAGTACGACCTGTGGCCCGTGCTAATGGATTAAATTTTGAAATCCAAGATGACCGCTGGCGGCCATGTTTTTTGTCCGAATGACCACAAAATGACTCGTTCCCATCTACATTCCAATTTCAACAGCCATGGTGATGATGATCAGACTAAAGGAACGACCTGTAGCCCGTGCTAAAGGATTTAGTCATACAAAGAGTAAAATCCAAGATGGCTGATGGCGGCCATGTTTTTTCGCCAAATGACCCCAAAATTACTCGTTCCCATCTACATTCCAATATTAACAGCCATGACAAATTTTATGATGATCAGACTAAAGGTACGACCTGTAGCCCGTGCTAAAGGATTTAGTCATACAAAGAGTAAAATCCAATATGGCTGCTGTTAACAATGACATGTAGATGGGAACGAGTCATTTTGGGGTCATTCGGCCAAAAAACATGGCCACCAGAAGCCATCTTAGATTTTACTCTTTGTATGACTAAATCATTTAGCACGGGCTACAGGTCGTACTTTTAGTCTGATCATCATTAATTTTTTTATGGCTGTTGAAATTGTAATGTAGATGGGAACGTGTAATTTTGGGGTCATTCGGATGCAAAATATGGCCGCCAGTGGCCATCTTTGATTTCAAAATTCAATCCATTAGCACGGGTTACATGTCGTACTGTTCGTCTGATCATCATGAAATTTGTCATGGATGTTAATATTGACCTGTAGATGGGAACGATTAATTTTGGGGTCATTCGGCCAAAAAACATGGCCGCCAGCAGCCATCTTGGATTTTATTCTTTGTATGACTAAATCCTTTAGCACGGACTACAGGACGTACCTTGAGTCTGATCATCATGAAATTTTTCGTGGCTGTTGAAATTAGAATGTAGATTGGAACGAGTCATTTTGGGGTCTTTCGGACGAAAAACATGGCCGCCAGTGGCCATCTTTGATTTTACTCTTTGTATGACTAAATCCTTTAGCACGGGCTACAGGTCGTACCTTTAGTCTGATCATCATAGAATTAGTCGTGGATATTAACAATGACATGTAGATGGGAACGAGTAATTTTGGTGTCATTCGGACAAATAACATGGCCGCCAGCAACCATCTTGGATTTTACTCTTTGTATGACTAAATCGTTTAGCACGGGCTACAGGTCGTACCTTTAGTCTGATTATCATAATATTTGTCATGGTTGTTTATATTGGAATGTAGATGGGAGCGAGTCATTTTGGGGTCATTCGGACAAAAAACATGGCCGTCAGCGGCCAACTTGGATTTCAAAATTTAATCCATTAACACGGGCCACCGGTCATAATGTTTGTCTGATCATCATGAAATTTGTCATGGATGATAATATTGACATGCAGATGGGAACGAGTAATTTTGGGGTCATTCGGCCAAAAAACATGGTCGCTAGCAGCCATCTTGGATTTTACTCTTTGTATGACTAAATCCTTTAGCACGGGCTACAGGTCGTACCTTTAGTCTGATCATCATAAAATTTGTCATGAATGTTAATAATGACATATAGATGGGAACGAGTCATTTTGGGGTCATTCGGTCAAAAAACATGGCTGCCAGCAGCCATCTTGGATTTTACTCTTTGTATGACTAAATCCTTTAGCACGGGCTACAGGTCGTACATTTAGTATGATCATCATAAAATTTGTCATGGCTGTTGTAATTGGAATGTAGATGGGAACGAGTCATTTTGGGGTTGTTCGGACAAAAAACATGGCCGCCAGCAGCCTTGTTGCATTTATAAATTTAATCCATTAGCACGGGCCACAGGTCGTACTGTTCGTCTGATCATCATGAAATTTGTCATGGATGTTAATATTGACATGTAGATGCGAACGAGTAATTTTGGGGTCATTTGGCCAAAAAAACATGGCGCCAGCAGCCATCTTGGATTTTACTCTTTGTATGACTAAATTCTTTAGCACGGGCTGCAGGTCGTACCTTTAGTCTGATCATCATAAAATTTGTCGTGGATATTAACAATGACATGTAGATGGGAACGAGTAATTTTGGTGTCATTTGGCCAAAAAACATGGTTGCCAGCAGCCATCTTGGATTTTACTCTTTGTATGACTAAATCCTTTAGCACGGGCTACAGGTCGTACCTTTAGTCTGATCATCATAAAATTTGTCATGGCTGTTAATATTGGAATGTAGATGGGAACGATTAATTTTGGGGTCGTTAGGCCAAAAAACATGGCCGCCAGCAGCCATCTTGGATTTTACTCTTTGTATGACTAAATCCTTTAGCACGGGCTACAGGTCGTACCTTTAGTCTGATCATCATCACCATGGCTGTTGAAATTGGAATGTAGATGGGAACGAGTCATTTTGTGGTCATTCGGACAAAAAACATGGCCGCCAGCGGTCATATTGGATTTCAAAATTTAATCCATTAGCACGGGCCACAGGTCGTACTGTTTGTCTGATCATCATGAAATTTTTCATGGATGATAATATTGACATGTAGATGGGAACGAGTAATTTTGGGGTCATTCGGCCAAAAACTTGGCCGCCAGCAGCCATCTTGGATATTACTCTTTGTATGACTAAATTATTTAGCACGGGCTGCAGGTCGTACCTTTAGTCTGATCATCATAAAATTTGTCGTGGATATTAACAATGACATGTAGATGGGAACGAGTAATTTTGGTGTCACTTGGCCAAAAAACATGGTCGCCAGCAGCCATCTTGGATTTTACTCTTTGTATGACTAAATCCTTTAGCACGGGCTACAGGTCCTACTTTTAGTCTGATCATCATAAAATTTGTCAGGAATGTTAATAATCACATGTAGATGGGAACGAGTTATTTTGGGGTCATTCGGCCCAAAAACATGGCCGCCAGCAGCCATCTTGGATTTTACTCTTTGTATGACTAAATCCTTTAGCACGGGCTACAGGTCGTACCTTTAGTCTGATCATCATAAAATTTGTCATGGCTGTTAATATTCGAATGTAAATGGGATCGAGTAATTTTGGGGTCATTTGGCCAAAAAATATGGCCGCCAGCAGCCATCTTGGATTTTACTCTTTGTATGACTAAATCCTTTAGCACGGGCTACAGGTCGTACCTTTAGTCTGATCATCATCACCATGGCTGTTGAAATTGGAATGTAGATGGGAACGAGTCATTTTGTGGTCATTCGGCCAAAAAACATGGCCGCCAGCAGCCATCTTGGATTTTATTCTTTGTATGACTAAATCCTTTAGCACGGACTACAGGACGTACCTTGAGTCTGATCATCATGAAATTTTTCGTGGCTATTGAAATTAGAATGTAGATTGGAACGAGTCATTTTGGGGTCATTCGGACGAAAAACATGGCCGCCAGTGGCCATCTTTGATTTTACTCTTTGTATGACTAAATCCTTTAGCACGGGCTACAGGTCGTACCTTTAGTCTGATCATCATAGAATTAGTCGGGGATATTAAAAATGACATGTAGATGGGAACGAGTAATTTTGGGGTCATTCGGACAAATAACATGGCCGCCAGCAACCATCTTGGATTTTACTCTTTGTATGACTAAATCGTTTAGCACGAGCTACAGGTCGTACCTTTAGGCTGATCATCATAAAATTTGTCATGGTTGTTTATATTGGAATGTAGATGGGAACGAGTCATTTTGGGGTCATTCGGACAAAAAACATGGCCGTCAGCGGCCAACTTGGATTTCAAAATTTAATCCATTAGCACGGGCCACCGGTCATTCTGTTTGTCTGATCATCATGAAATTTGTCATGGATGATAATATTGACATGTAGATGGGAACGAATAATTTTGGGGTCATTCGGCCAAAAAACATGGTCGCTAGCAGCCATCTTGGATTTTACTCTTTGTATGACTAAATCCTTTAGCACGGGCTACAGGTCGTACCTTTTGTCTGATCATCATAAAATTTGTCATGAATGTTAATAATGACATATAGATGGGAACGAGTCATTTTGGGGTCATTCGGTCAAAAAACATGGCTGCCAGCAGCCATCTTGGATTTTACTCTTTGAATGACTAAATCCTTTAGCACGGGCTACAGGTCGTACATTTTGTATGATCATCATAAAATTTGTCATGGCTGTTGAAATTGGAATGTAGATGGGAACGAGTCATTTTGGGGTTGTTCGGACAAAAAACATGGCCGCCAGCAGCCATGTTGCATTTATAAATTTAATCCATTAGCACGGGCCACAGGTCGTACTGTTCGTCTGATCATCATGAAATTTGTCATGGATGTTAATATTGACATGTAGATGCGAACGAGTAATTTTGGGGTCATTTGGCCAAAAAACATGATGATCAGACTAAAGGTAGGACCTGTAGCCCGTGCTAAAGGATTTAGTCATACAAAGAGTAAAATCCAAGATGGCTGCTGGCGGCCATGTTTTTGGGCCGAATGACCCCAAAATGACTCGTTCCCATCTAAATGTGATTATTAACATTCTTGACAAATTTTATGATGATCAGACTAAAAGTAGGACCTGTAGCCCGTGCTAAAGGATTTAGTCATACAAAGAGTAAAATCCAAGATGGCTGCTGGCGGCCATGTTTTTTGGCCGAATGACCCCAAAATTACTCGTTCCCATCTGCATTTCAATATTAACATCCATGACAAATTTAATGATGATCAGACGAACATTACGACCTGTGGCCTGTGCTAATGGATTAAATTTTGAAATCAAAGATGGCTGCTGGTGGCCATGTTTTTTAGCCGAATGAACCCAAAATGATTCGTTCCCATCTACATTCCAATATTAACAGCCGTGACAAATTTTATGATGATCAGACTAAAGGTACGACCTGTAGCCCGTGCTAAAGGATTTAGTCATACAAAGAGTAAAATCCAAGATGGCTGCTGGCGGCCATGTTTTTTCGCCAAATGACCCCAAAATTACTCGTTCCCATCTACATTCCAATATTAACAGCCATGACAAATTTTATGATGATCAGACTAAAGGTACGACCTGTAGCCCGTGCTAAAGGATTTAGTCATACAAAGAGTAAAATCCAAGATGGCTGCTGGCGGCCATGTTTTTGGGCCGAATGACCCCAAAATGACACGTTCCCATCTACATGTGATTATTAACATTCCTGACAAATTTTATGATGATCAGACTAAAAGTAGGACCTGTAGCCCGTGCTAAAGGATTTAGTCATACAAAGAGTAAAATCCAAGATGGCTGCTGGCTGTCAGGAATGTTAATAATCACATGTAGATGGGAACGAGTCATTTTGGGGTCATTCGGCCCAAAAAACATGGCCGCCAGCAGCCATCTTGGATTTTACTCTTTGTATGACTAAATCCTTTAGCACGGGCTACAGGTCGTACCTTTAGTCTGATCATCATAAAATTTGTCATGGCTGTTAATATTCGAATGTAAATGGGATCGAGTAATTTTGGGGTCATTTGGCGAAAAAACATGGCCGCCAGCAGCCATCTTGGATTTTACTCTTTGTATGACTAAATCCTTTAGCACGGGCTACAGGTCGTACATTTAGTCTGATCATCATCACCATGGCTGTTGAAATTGGAATGTAGATGGGAACGAGTCATTTTGTGGTCATTCGGCCAAAAAACATGGCCGCCAGCAGCCATCTTGGATTTTATTCTTTGTATGACTAAATCCTTTAGCACGGACTACAGGACGTACCTTGAGTCTGATCATCATGAAATTTTTCGTGGCTGTTGAAATTAGAATGTAGATTGGAACGAGTCATTTTGGGGTCATTCGGACGAAAAACAACGCCGCCAGTGGCCATCTTTGATTTTACTCTTTGTATGACTAAATCCTTTAGCACGGGCTACAGGTCGTACCTTTAGTCTGATCATCATAGAATTAGTCGTGGATATTAACAATGACATGTAGATGGGAACGAGTAATTTTGGGGTCATTCGGACAAATAACATGGCCGCCAGCAACCATCTTGGATTTTACTCTTTGTATGACTAAATCGTTTAGCACGGGCTACAGGTCGTACCTTTAGTCTGATCATCATAAAATTTGTCATGGTTGTTTATATTGGAATGTAGATGGGAACGAGTCATTTTGGGGTCATTCGGATAAAAAAAACATGGCCGTCAGCGGCCAACTTGGATTTCAAAATTTAATCCATTAGCACGGGCCACCGGTCATTCTGTTTGTCTGATCATCATGAAATTTGTCATGGATGTTAATATTGACATGTAGATGCGAACGAGTAATTTTGGGGTCATTTGGCCAAAAAACATGGCGCCAGCAGCCATCTTGGATTTTACTCTTTGTATGACTAAATTCTTTAGCACGGGCTACAGGTCGTACCTTTAGTCTGATCATCATAAAATTTGTCATGGTTGTTTATATTGGAATGTAGATGGGAACGAGTCATTTTGGGGTCATTCGGATAAAAAAAACATGGCCGTCAGCGGCCAACTTGGATTTAAAAATTTAATCCATTAGCACGGGCCACCGGTCATTCTGTTTGTCTGATCATCATGAAATTTGTCATGGATGTTAACATTGACATGTAGATGCGAACGAGTAATTTTGGGGTCATTCGGCCAAAAAACATGGTCGCTAGCAGCCATCTTGGATTTTACTCTTTGTATGACTAAATCCTTTAGCACGGGCTACAGGTCGTACATTTAGTATGATCATCATAAAATTTGTCATGGCTGTTGAAATTGGAATGTAGATGGGAACGAGTCATTTTGGGGTTGTTCGGACAAAAAACATGGCCGCCAGCAGCCATGTTGCATTTATAAATTTAATCCATTAGCACGGGCCACAGGTCGTACTGTTCGTCTGATCATCATGAAATTTGTCATGGATGTTAATATTGACATGTAGATGCGAACGAGTAATTTTGGGGTCATTTGGCCAAAAAACATGGCGCCAGCAGCCATCTTGGATTTTACTCTTTGTATGACTAAATTCTTTAGCACGGGCTACAGGTCGTACCTTTAGTCTGATCATCATAAAATTTGTCTTGAATGTTAATAATAACATATAGATGGGAACGAGTCATTTTGGGGTCATTCGGTCAAAAAACATGGCTGCCAGCAGCCATCTTGGATTTTACTCTTTGTATGACTAAATCCTTTAGCACGGGCTACAGGTCGTACATTTAGTATGATCATCATAAAATTTGTCATGGCTGTTGAAATTGGAATGTAGATGGGAACGAGTCATTTTGGGGTTGTTCGGACAAAAAACATGGCCGCCAGCAGCCATGTTGCATTTATAAATTTAATCCATTATCACGGGCCACAGGTCGTACTGTTCGTCTGATCATCATGAAATTTGTCATGGATGTTAATATTGACATGTAGATGCGAACGAGTAATTTTGGGGTCATTTGGCCAAAAAACATGGCGCCAGCAGCCATCTTGGATTTTACTCTTTGTATGACTAAATTCTTTAGCACGGGCTGCAGGTCGTACCTTTAGTCTGATCATCATAAAATTTGTCGTGGATATTAACAATGACATGTAGATGGGAATGAGTAATTTTGGTGTCATTTGGCCAAAAAACATGGTTGCCAGCAGCCATCTTGGATTTTACTCTTTGTATGACTAAATCCTTTAGCACGGGCTACAGGTCGTACCTTTAGTCTGATCATCATAAAATTTGTCATGGCTGTTAATATTGGAATGTAGATGGGAACGAGTAATTTTGGGGTCGTTAGGCCAAAAAACATGGCCGCCAGCAGCCATCTTGGATTTTACTCTTTGTATGACTAAATCCTTTAGCACGGGCTACAGGTCGTACCTTTAGTCTGATCATCATCACCATGGCTGTTGAAATTGGAATGTAGATGGGAACGAGTCATTTTGTGGTCATTCGGACAAAAAACTGTAGCCCGTGCTAAAGGATTTAGTCATACAAAGAGTAAAATCCAAGATGGCTGCTGGCTGTCAGGAATGTTAATAATCACATGTAGATGGGAACGAGTCATTTTGGGGTCATTCGGCCCAAAAACATGGCCGCCAGCAGCCATCTTGGATTTTACTCTTTGTATGACTAAATCCTTTAGCACGGGCTACAGGTCGTACCTTTAGTCTGATCATCATAAAATTTGTCATGGCTGTTAATATTCGAATGTAAATGGGATCGAGTAATTTTGGGGTCATTTGGCGAAAAAACATGGCCGCCAGCAGCCATCTTGGATTTTACTCTTTGTATGACTAAATCCTTTAGCACGGGCTACAGGTCGTACCTTTAGTCTGATCATCATCACCATGGCTGTTGAAATTGGAATGTAGATGGGAACGAGTCATTTTGTGGTCATTCGGCCAAAAAACATGGCCGCCAGCAGCCATCTTGGATTTTATTCTTTGTATGACTAAATCCTTTAGCACGGACTACAGGACGTACCTTGAGTCTGATCATCATGAAATTTTTCGTGGCTGTTGAAATTAGAATGTAGATTGGAACGAGTCATTTTGGGGTCATTCGGACGAAAAACATGGCCGCCAGTGGCCATCTTTGATTTTACTCTTTGTATGACTAAATCCTTTAGCACGGGCTACAGGTCGTACCTTTAGTCTGATCATCATAGAATTAGTCGTGGATATTAACAATGACATGTAGATGGGAACGAGTAATTTTGGGGTCATTCGGACAAATAACATGGCCGCCAGCAACCATCTTGGATTTTACTCTTTGTATGACTAAATCGTTTAGCACGGGCTACAGGTCGTACCTTTAGTCTGATCATCATAAAATTTGTCATGGTTGTTTATATTGGAATGTAGATGGGAACGAGTCATTTTGGGGTCATTCGGATAAAAAAAACATGACCGTCAGCGGCCAACTTGGATTTCAAAATTTAATCCATTAGCACGGGCCACCGGTCATTCTGTTTGTCTGATCATCATGAAATTTGTCATGGATGTTAATATTGACATGTAGATGCGAACGAGTAATTTTGGGGTCATTTGGCCAAAAAACATGGCGCCAGCAGCCATCTTGGATTTTACTCTTTGTATGACTAAATTCTTTAGCACGGGCTACAGGTCGTACCTTTAGTCTGATCATCATAAAATTTGTCATGGTTGTTTATATTGGAATGTAGATGGGAACGAGTCATTTTGGGGTCATTCGGATAAAAAAAACATGGCCGTCAGCGGCCAACTTGGATTTAAAAATTTAATCCATTAGCACGGGCCACCGGTCATTCTGTTTGTCTGATCATCATGAAATTTGTCATGGATGTTAACATTGACATGTAGATGCGAACGAGTAATTTTGGGGTCATTCGGCCAAAAAACATGGTCGCTAGCAGCCATCTTGGATTTTACTCTTTGTATGACTAAATCCTTTAGCACGGGCTACAGGTCGTACATTTAGTATGATCATCATAAAATTTGTCATGGCTGTTGAAATTGGAATGTAGATGGGAACGAGTCATTTTGGGGTTGTTCGGACAAAAAACATGGCCGCCAGCAGCCATGTTGCATTTATAAATTTAATCCATTAGCACGGGCCACAGGTCGTACTGTTCGTCTGATCATCATGAAATTTGTCATGGATGTTAATATTGACATGTAGATGCGAACGAGTAATTTTGGGGTTATTTGGCCAAAAAACATGGCGCCAGCAGCCATCTTGGATTTTACTCTTTGTATGACTAAATTCTTTAGCACGGGCTACAGGTCGTACCTTTAGTCTGATCATCATAAAATTTGTCGTGAATGTTAATAATAACATATAGATGGGAACGAGTCATTTTGGGGTCATTCGGTCAAAAAACATGGCTGCCAGCAGCCATCTTGGATTTTACTCTTTGTATGACTAAATCCTTTAGCACGGGCTACAGGTCGTACATTTAGTATGATCATCATAAAATTTGTCATGGCTGTTGAAATTGGAATGTAGATGGGAACGAGTCATTTTGGGGTTGTTCGGACAAAAAACATGGCCGCCAGCAGCCATGTTGCATTTATAAATTTAATCCATTATCACGGGCCACAGGTCGTACTGTTCGTCTGATCATCATGAAATTTGTCATGGATGTTAATATTGACATGTAGATGCGAACGAGTAATTTTGGGGTCATTTGGCCAAAAAACATGGCGCCAGCAGCCATCTTGGATTTTACTCTTTGTATGACTAAATTCTTTAGCACGGGCTGCAGGTCGTGCCTTTAGTCTGATCATCATAAAATTTGTCGTGGATATTAACAATGACATGTAGATGGGAACGAGTAATTTTGGTGTCATTTGGCCAAAAAACATGGTTGCCAGCAGCCATCTTGGATTTTACTCTTTGTATGACTAAATCCTTTAGCACGGGCTACAGGTCGTACCTTTAGTCTGATCATCATAAAATTTGTCATGGCTGTTAATATTGGAATGTAGATGGGAACGAGTAATTTTGGGGTCGTTAGGCCAAAAAACATGGCCGCCAGCAGCCATCTTGGATTTTACTCTTTGTATGACTAAATCCTTTAGCACGGGCTACAGGTCGTACCTTTAGTCTGATCATCATCACCATGGCTGTTGAAATTGGAATGTAGATGGGAACGAGTCATTTTGTGGTCATTCGGACAAAAAACTGTAGCCCGTGCTAAAGGATTTAGTCATACAAAGAGTAAAATCCAAGATGGCTGCTGGCTGTCAGGAATGTTAATAATCACATGTAGATGGGAACGAGTCATTTTGGGGTCATTCGGCCCAAAAACATGGCCGCCAGCAGCCATCTTGGATTTTACTCTTTGTATGACTAAATCCTTTAGCACGGGCTACAGGTCGTACCTTTAGTCTGATCATCATAAAATTTGTCATGGCTGTTAATATTCGAATGTAAATGGGATTGAGTAATTTTGGGGTCATTTGGCGAAAAAACATGGCCGCCAGCAGCCATCTTGGATTTTACTCTTTGTATGACTAAATCCTTTAGCACGGGCTACAGGTCGTACCTTTAGTCTGATCATCATCACCATGGCTGTTGAAATTGGAATGTAGATGGGAACGAGTCATTTTGTGGTCATTCGGCCAAAAAACATGGCCGCCAGCAGCCATCTTGGATTTTATTCTTTGTATGACTAAATCCTTTAGCACGGACTACAGGACGTACCTTGAGTCTGATCATCATGAAATTAGAATGTAGATTGGAACGAGTCATTTTGGGGTTAGGGTTAGGGTTAGGGTTAGGGTTAGGGTTAGGGTTAGGGTTAGGGTTAGGGTTAGGGTTAGGGTTAGGGTTAGGGTTAGGGTTAGGGTTAGGGTTAGGGTTAGGGTTAGGGTTAGGGTTAGGGTTAGGGTTAGGGTTAGGGTTAGGGTTAGGGTTAGGGTTAGGGTTAGGGTTAGGGTTAGGGTTAGGGTTAGGGTTAGGGTTAGGGTTAGGGTTAGGGTTAGGGTTAGGGTTAGGGTTAGGGTTAGGGTTAGGGTTAGGGTTAGGGTTAGGGTTAGGGTTAGGGTTAGGGTTAGGGTTAGGGTTAGGGTTAGGGTTAGGGTTAGGGTTAGGGTTAGGGTTAGGGTTAGGGTTAGGGTTAGGGTTAGGGTTAGGGTTAGGGTTAGGGTTAGGGTTAGGGTTAGGGTTAGGGTTAGGGTTAGGGTTAGGGTTAGGGTTAGGGTTAGGGTTAGGGTTAGGGTTAGGGTTAGGGTTAGGGTTAGGGTTAGGGTTAGGGTTAGGGTTAGGGTTAGGGTTAGGGTTAGGGTTAGGGTTAGGGTTAGGGTTAGGGTTAGGGTTAGGGTTAGGGTTAGGGTTAGGGTTAGGGTTAGGGTTAGGGTTAGGGTTAGGGTTAGGGTTAGGGTTAGGGTTAGGGTTAGGGTTAGGGTTAGGGTTAGGGTTAGGGTTAGGGTTAGGGTTAGGGTTAGGGTTAGGGTTAGGGTTAGGGTTAGGGTTAGGGTTAGGGTTAGGGTTAGGGTTAGGGTTAGGGTTAGGGTTAGGGTTAGGGTTAGGGTTAGGGTTAGGGTTAGGGTTAGGGTTAGGGTTAGGGTTAGGGTTAGGGTTAGGGTTAGGGTTAGGGTTAGGGTTAGGGTTAGGGTTAGGGTTAGGGTTAGGGTTAGGGTTAGGGTTAGGGTTAGGGTTAGGGTTAGGGTTAGGGTTAGGGTTAGGGTTAGGGTTAGGGTTAGGGTTAGGGTTAGGGTTAGGGTTAGGGTTAGGGTTAGGGTTAGGGTTAGGGTTAGGGTTAGGGTTAGGGTTAGGGTTAGGGTTAGGGTTAGGGTTAGGGTTAGGGTTAGGGTTAGGGTTAGGGTTAGGGTTAGGGTTAGGGTTAGGGTTAGGGTTAGGGTTAGGGTTAGGGTTAGGGTTAGGGTTAGGGTTAGGGTTAGGGTTAGGGTTAGGGTTAGGGTTAGGGTTAGGGTTAGGGTTAGGGTTAGGGTTAGGGTTAGGGTTAGGGTTAGGGTTAGGTTAGGGTTAGGGTTAGGGTTAGGGTTAGGGTTAGGGTTAGGGTTAGGGTTAGGGTTAGGGTTAGGGTTAGGGTTAGGGTTAGGGTTAGGGTTAGGGTTAGGGTTAGGGTTAGGGTGGTTAGGGTTAGGGTTAGGGGTTAGGGTTAGGGTTAGGGTTAGGGTTAGGGTTAGGGTTAGGGTTAGGGTTAGGGTTAGGGTTAGGGTTAGGGTTAGGGTTAGGGTTAGGGTTAGGGTTAGGGTTAGGGTTAGGGTTAGGGTTAGGGTTAGGGTTAGGGTTAGGGTTAGGGTTAGGGTTAGGGTTAACTTTA